>CP137674.1:19666287-20126104 GCA_037976565.1 Mesocentrotus franciscanus | reverse complement strand
CATATTTATTTTTAGACAGATTTAATCAGCCGATATAAAACGAATTAGAATAAACAGGGGCTTATTTCGTACGATAAATAAACTTCAATACTATGTTTTACATTGAGCTTTTTCACACCTTCGTTGTGTGTGTGTGTGTGTGAGTGCAGCCCGCCAACAATTGTTGTACATGTACCGCCGCCATACATCATGATACACAACTAAAGGCCATGGGCTTTCCCATATATTTTATACACAAGCTATATAAGGTTAATCCATACACGGAGTTTTGTAGTATAGTATTTATTGTACTTGTAGCACAGAAAGGTGACCGTGTACTATTGGATACAATTTGACATTGTGTGATTGAGAAACGCTATTAGTTGAGATGATAAATATTAAATTAATGATAAATAAATATTTGTAATTTGAACTTTATATGTAAGTATTATTCATTGTTTCTGTCTTTATAAATATATGCTTTCATAATTAAAAATAAAATTAGATTAGATTAGATTAATTTGTATAGCACAGGAGAGCAAGGGTTAATGACTAGGTAAGATCCTTTATAATTTGATACGATTTTAAGTTTACATCATAGATTATCACTTTTAAAAATAAAGTGAAAGTTTATTCAAAAACGTCCCCAATCATAAATCTTTTAATTTTGTTCATCTTTAAAATACAGAGTAGGGGTCCTAGTCATCTCCAGATTCTATTGAATATGTATTACTGTGTGAATTATTGTTGCAATAAATAAAAAACATAATTGTTGTTGCACATATGAATGAAGGGGCATTTAATTAAATGACAGTGTTTTTTTAAAGATAAATTGTAAATATGAATTGATGGTTAATAACAGTTTTGGAGCTCATATGGTATACAAAATGAGTTAAAATCCCGTTAGACATAACAAAACCAAAATTGTACTATTTTTGAAAATAAACGGAAACAATGAAAAATCGCGGCTTCCTCCATAACTGAATATATTATAGGATTATTATATATGCACAAAGAAATGTGAACTTATTGTTCTGATTAGTGGAAAGAACAGCTAATGCCTATTGACTTTCATAGATCAATAATATCAAATCATATATAAACATAATTTTCTGTAAATGAATCTAATTTCAGCTTATGAATCCGAATGTGGGTGATTACAGCTCAATACTCCGTGGAGTTCATAACGGTTATATGTTTATCCATTATGAAAGATAAATTGCATGAAAAAGCAAACATGGATGACTTTGGATGTCAATATGAAATCTGTTGATCTATGTATTTTGTTGAAAGCTGTAATACATTGATGGGGTATTTCAAAACGAACGTGGGCGATACGGCAAATTAAAAAAAAACGAAGCAAACAAACATACAAATAAAAAATGTAAAGCAACTCTACTCAATTTTACCTGCCTGGATAGCAATACAATGGAGGAGATTTGACGTGTTTACTGCATTAGTTAATCTTATAAAAAACTAAAATAAGTTTCGTGTTCTTCTATATTAGGGTTAAGAGATTAGGGGAAGATACAAATTTACAAAAAAGCAAGGGGAGAGTGGTGAGTATATTATTCGGTAATGTACTGATTATCAACAGATCAATGTGATATTAGTATACAAATAGTACACAGCAGTGAGGGCATTAGTAAGAATTACCCACACAAGGTACCTTTGGAACAGTCTAACACGCCCGAGGCGATAGCCGAGGGTGTTGGACTGTTTCGAAGGTACCGAGTGTGGGTAATTTTACTAATGCCCGAATAAAATGATCTGTGTTATTTGTTTTATAAGATGATGTTTTATTTGTTTTATAAAATTATGTTTTATAACATGATTTTACTAATGACCGGTCATTGGTAAATTACGTGTTAGGCAAAATAAATGCCTGGTCACGTGTACACTCTCAACCAATCATTTGATTAGGATCCGCTTCATCATCTTATAATAGAAAATGCTACTTATAAATCCTGATCAATTAAAAAAAACATATTCATGTAATTGTTTTCTTGTTATTGTCTTTTATGCAATATTACCTTTTTCAGTAATACCCTTTTATGGAATAATGCGATTTTATGATGGAATCGTCAATAAATCATCCGAAAGATATGCATGCTTCCTCAAATACAAGCTGAACTTTACGTATTACATCAACAACTTAAATGAGAAATGTGTGGTATCACACTATCTATATTTCTGTACCTAATACAATTGTAAAGGAGGGTTTTGAAATTTTATAACTGTTTTATTTCAAATCAAAAGTTATAACAGTTAACATTAACAAAAATGTCCTTTACCTTGCAGGGAGGTTTCCTGCATGCATTATATAGTATATGGGTAGTGAAATGATTCATAGCATTTAAATGGCGCCGTATTTCTGTAATAACATTCAAAGGCACAATCATACGTATACAAAGTCTGTGCTAAGAAATTTAAATCATCATAATATTTATTGTTAAATCTGTATTCATACCCTAATATGAATAACAAAAGAAGCCAAGATTCAAAGTACATGTATACATGTAATTTAAATATTGTATATAATGAAATTTACATTTGGTTAAGTTGACATTTTATCATACTGAATTTGCCTGGTAAACATCATCAAGAAGTGAATGGAGGTTTTTAAAATGGCCCTAAACCTAACAAATAATTCAGATGTGACCCTTCCAAGCTAGTTAATTTTTTGGCAAAACGTTATGATCACATATAGTTTTGTAATATTTTAAGTATGAAAAATGAAGTGACCGAACTGTTCATTAAAGCTAATAAAAACTAGAGAGAGATTATTCATTCGATGTTTGTATTTTCAAGTATTATAGTGTTACCCCAAAAAAAAAAAAAAAAAAAACTTGTGGTTGATTATTTTTCATCAAAGCCCCCTTCTCCCACCCCCACCGCCCTGCAACCTAACCATGTGAAACATGACCTTTTTCGAGATGACGTATGCTTTGCAAACACCTTCTAAACAGACAGTGACAGGCAGGAGAAGATGAGCAGTATAGGTTGGTCATCATAATTTCTTTTTGCAATGTAGGAAAATCCCTGGAGTAAAGGTACACCCGATGTTTGTGCTGCGTCTGATGATTCAACAGGGGGCATTTTTTACACGAAGAGAGGGGGAGACAGAGAGAAAGAGAGAGAGAGAGAAGGGGCAGAAGTTGATAGGAAGGATAAGGTAAAGGGATATGAGGGGAAGTGACCAACTGATATAAATAACATTGAATAAGAACTGTACGTACAGTATTATGGAATTTCTTTTATCAATTATTTATTGACTTCAATTTCTTTGTTAAATAACACCCTCTTTCATGGTAACCACTATGTAGATATTGTTATCAAGTATTATTATTATTGTTATTATTATTATTATTATTATTATTAATATCATTATTATTATTATTATCATCATCGTTTGTATTATCATTGTCATCATTATTATTACTACTTCTATTGCTACTACTACTACTACTACTGCTACTATCGATAATGTTGTCTTTATTGTGCGTTTGTTCATATCATTATTATGATTATGAATTTTAAATGATATGTAGAAATTGTGTACATTATCATCATGGTCATCATTGTCAATATTATCGTGTTTATCATTATTACTATCATCATTATGGGTATCAATTTTGTTATTTTGTATTAAACTGATCCATTCCCAATTCAATGCAAGTATCATTTAAAAACTTTGTTCATGGCTCATTTCAATGACATTAAATGGATCTCCCGAAATGCTTCATGTATTGTAGTTGGATTACCTAGTTTACATCCCTTGGTAGTTATGAAGCAATGACAAATGAGACTGAGAGATTTTCTAACTTTACCCCTGGCTTGTAAACCTACCCTACCTTAAGAAAATCATTTAAAAATTGTTAAACCAATTATAAGTATGGCATGGAAAATTGAAGCTTTGCAAAAATACTCTTCCAATTGCAGTCAAACGGTTAGGTCAAACTGTATGTTTTGTAAGCGTTGCAACAAACGCTATTGATGTATTATGATACAACTTGTGGAGCTCAATCAATTAGTTTGCTTTTTCAGTGGGAAACCATATTTGTATTCTTGGGGCCATTACCGGGGGCCTGCCTTTGCGATGGAGCTTTTCACCCATTTAATGAAATGACAAGTTTGTGAAATGAATAATTGATTGTTTATCCAAACTTAGCTCCCACACAAAAGGGGTTAGAATAGGGTGATCAATGAAGGGCTTAGTTAGAACACCATGTATTGGTGTCGAAGTATGATACATACTAAAGTGAGCGTTTTGTAAATGTCATATCTAAGTGGTATCCTATTATAAAAGCATATTTAACGTTGGATTCTAGGAAAATGATATTGTTCTACCTTTTCCCAATGTGTTTATATTGAAACCATAATAGATTGTAACAATCCGGCAATCTATATTCCAACTCACGAACTGCTAATCGCTCCTACTCCTCAATGTCATACCTGAATTTTCCTCTTTAGTGTAACACGAGCAATCCCTGTCGAATACACGTTCTTCGAGCCCACGATCTCCACACAACACTTTTTGCAAGCCCTAGGCGCTTACCACGCCGGCTTCTGAAATTTCCCCCGATCAGGAGCGGAAAGTTTGCTTTTCTGATCATGAACCCAGCATTTAGAAAGAAGCTTGCTCTAAATTCGTGATAAAGGGGGTGTATTTTTCCTCTGCAGCACATATAATTCGTGGTCGGATAATTTCATCTAAGATAACGGTGGACCACCATAATTTCTCCCCCTCCAGCTATTCTGTGGTGGAATTAGAATGGAAGCAATACAGCCAACGAAACCTATCGGGATATTGATCCCAATGAGAATAGTTGGCTTAGCTCCCTCCCATTACCTTGAAGTACCAGCTTATTCATTTATTTAAGGATTCGTAAAGCAAGGTATTTTGGTTATTTCATTCTACAGTAACTTTTAAAATGCTACATTTTTAAATCTTGTAGTTGAAGCTCAGCCCCCCCCCCCCTCCCCAACCACCACCACCACCTGAATTTCCCACAAATTTTCATCAGCATTTTACGTTCTGGGGTATAACCAGAAGCAGGGCTAATTAGGCGTAATTTGTCGACAAGTCTCTTGGTTTTTCTGATTCCTGAGGGTTGTCAAAGGAGACGCCAACCAACTCCCCCAACGAGGCCCCTGAGCTTTCGAATAGCCGCCCATTGACCCGATAGGGACACGCATATTAGTGACGGCCTATTGTGCAGCCCATTCAAAGGTGCCTCTGCACCCCGCCTTCTCAGCCGCCTACCCATGAGGCTTTCGATTCGCTTCTACCTGCCAGCCTTGCCCTTCGATCAAGTCCAAGTACACGCGATCGAGATCTACAAAGCGCCGACGCTGCCCCGAGGAGCACCGGTACGGTGCCGTGGAAACGAGTAGGTGCCGACGCCGTGTAGCAACAAGTGATCTCTTTGCTCTTCGCTGTAGGGGGTTTAAACCTCCATATCTGCTTCTGGACTTGAGGCCTCCACCAATGCGAACCATCAACCCCTTCACAGGGCTCACATAGGGTAAGTGCAACCTACCTTTCCACCATCTCTCTGTCTCTCTCTCTCCCCTCCCAATGCCAACCCCCAATGCAATTGTTGCTTCGGGTATAAATGCAACTTTAATATTTCGTTTGACTCTTTGAAGTGTAAACTAAAACCCAGGGTAGGATACACAAAGCAATATGAGAAGACATGACAGTGCACGTTACCTTTGCTTTTCCGGTGTGACGTGTAACTCCCTCCTGAACTGAAGGCCTATCAATCAGCGACTGTCTTCTGTATAATCCAACCTTGTCTTACACTTAATGAAGTTATAAAATGCTTTTAAAAGGTCCGAATACCTTGTATAGGAATAGAGCCTACTAGTGAATCAACTCCAAACAGAAGACCACGAATGCATAGCGAACTTATTATTCAGTGTTCGCTTCTCTTACATTCGTATAATAATGGTATAGTTATATTCAATTCTGATCAACGTTATGTCTCGATAATTGTATTTCATAGGGGGGCATTACAAGTTGACTAATAACAGATTTTTCTCTTTACAAAATATGTCGACATCTCATATTTCGTTAGCAGGTTCAAGGCATGGTGTTCCCAAGCGACAGACTTTTTCCTTGTATTATCAATACATTGTTTAATGCTTGTAAAATGGGAAGGGAAAAAATAGGTGTTAAAAAAACTGACGAGAACAAATGGTCACCATGTACGGCAGTATGTCAACTTACTAATGTCATATCCATTTTGTTAAATCAAAATATGAATTAATTCCCCCACAGCCTGGGCGTGTGGCGTGAGCAAGGGAAAATTGCTCAAATATTGGCACGTGTGGGCCATTTTCAAGTCGATGCAAGATCTACCATCATAATGGCGAGTCTGCGCTGGTGAGACACAAGACAAAAGTGAGAAGGCGAGGGAGGGATAATAGCGAACATTTTGCGAATTAAAAGTGTATCTATTGAGTATATTCTCATGCACGCGTGTGCTGTAAATGTGATGCCCAAGCGCACGCGTGCGCGCGCCGGTCGCTTCCCGCCAATCCACACAAACGGTATCGATCCTATGACCTCTTCACCGAATCTTACTTTTATTTTCTTTTTCATTTTTTTTCTCTCTTGCCCCTTCTGTTTGAAACGATATGGCTCCACCAAAGCTGACGAAATCTATATTGCGATTATGGTACATGTATAATGGCTCAGTCAGAGTTTTTCTCGCATAATGAAGCCAGCAACATTTTCTCAGACCTATGAAGAGAGAGAGAGAGAGAGAGAGGGGTAGAGATAGGTAGATAGAGAGAGAGAGAGAAGCAGAGTGATGCGGCGGTAAGAACATAATAGAAGAAGAAGAAGATATAGAAGAAGAAGAAGAAGAAGAATGGGGATTGAGGAAAAGGGGGAGATGATTCTAATTAAACTAGTTTTTGAGGTGCCGTGTTATTGCAGCTGGTTACGACGCTCACGGCATGGACACATTCTAGCGAAGTGTAAGCAGGCACTTACCCATATGTTAAGCGTTAACAAGTCGACTCTCACTCCTCTCTTTTCTGTGACTGCATCTCTCCGATGATCTTAAATGAGCTCTCCACATCCATTTCACATCTCGCCAAACAGTGGAGGACTCTAACAGCCGCACGTGCTTTTATAGATCGTTGCAGGCTGCAGCTTTAATTCAAGTGTCGGAGGCTTAATATCCATATCATACAAATTATTCCATTCACAGTATTCAGAACTGGATAAAATTCCACCCCCTAATAAAAAAAATTACGTAGGGGCTAAACTCTGTTTTACCCCATCTTATACTGATTACTTTGTATAGACCTAAAGCATGAAATGAGTATATGGACGTTGACTTATAAATGTGCACATTTGGAGAAAAAAATTATAATCATTTTTCTCTGAAGAATATTTTGATCTGTGCCAACGGTTTGTTTGTTTTCAGAAACCGGTAATTGTTTTCCTGAAATCGTCAAGCTTGTTTCAATGGGTTTATGCAATCCATTTTGTCTATATTTTTGTTATCGCTAAAATTTATTCAACTTATATTAATCCAAAGATGACACGAAATGAAATGATGACCCAAATCGTACATGAGATGGGAAAGAAAATAAATAATAAATCTCAGAATGTATGTAACCAACAATTCATTTATGCTATGTTAAGTCGTTATTAACCGATATTGATCGTTCACAGAGTATCTTATGATTAAATGTCAAAGAACATTCAATGTCAAATTGGCAACATTTAGTGTGAGTGGTAAGCTATGGGAAAAAAAACCCTGAAATTACGAAATGCTTTAATTGTCAAAACTAAAACTAAATTACACAATGGATGCACATCGTACAATCAGGCATTCGGCTTGGTATAATACAGTTTCATGGCCCATAATCGGCTGGGCTGTTGCCGACTTTGGTAGGTTTTGATTTAAGACATCCTACTTTACATCATAAAAAGATGTTCCAAATATATAGTCAGTTTATTACCCCTGCCATTTCCCACATATCATGTTGATTTGTTGGTTTATATCACCCTTCGTATAATCATTATTATCATTTCAGACACACGTATTGCATTTGGACAGGTGGACTTATAAACGTACATGTAGTTATCTTTCGTGACGTCCAACTCTGTCCCCCTAATTTTCTGGTGTCTAATTTTGTTGTGGTTAAATTGTTATGTGTTCATTTGAAGCAAGGAACTTGACTGAACTTATTCTGTAGAACTATGCCATGGTTTCGACGAAACTAACATTCTGAGATTAAAACGACCACAGTCTGACAGTAATGGAATGAGTTAAAGATAAACCCCTTACCCAAAGATGTATTATTCTTATATATAAAAAAATGGGGAACTATGATTTAAGATACGTTCCATTATTCTCTCATTTCATTTCGCTTTATATATATATATATATATATATATATATATATATATATACACTGTACATACAGAACATGTGATGTGTAGTACGCAGGAGTATGCATCATAAGTAATTGTCAAAACGAATACCAGAGGCTGATAGTATGCTGCCATGTGCTATTTGCAATAAGTTTGCCACTACCAGAACGAACATACAAACCCAGCAGTGGAAATGTGATCCTCGTCGAACAATGTCACCCCCATCAGCATGATCAGCTAATGTTCCAGCGTCTGGTTTCCGAACTATCATTGCTTGACCACATTTTTCCAGGAGTATACCAACAGCAGCATCATCACCACCACCGTAATTACAAAAATAAAATTAATGAGATCCACCTTGTTGCTGGGTGAATCTTCAGAACTTCTCTGACTTCAGAGTTTGTCTGAGAGGGCAATGTCCTGGGTGGAAGCCATAGTCATGGGGACGACCTTGACATTAAGGAGATCTTGGCGCGATCATTTCACGCCGATCATCCCATTATTTTATCGTCGTCTGCCTGCGATGGGTCTGGATGGCTGGCATAGTTCTCGAGTGTGGTATCTCTTGGAGTGACATAGCCTGCTTGGTGTAGGCCGATCGGCAACAGTTTCTTTCTGTACACGTTCAAGGAAGGTGGACAAGGACGTCATGGGGTTTGTTCGCCCCGTGCAAACACTCATGATCATTGCTGTACCGTGACCAAAAGGGATTATACAGAACAGACAGAGAAAAAACAACGACTGACAGATAACGGACACAATGGTCATTAAAGAGGAATGCTGCAGCGCAAGACAGAAGGAGGGAAAAAAGGAAGAATAAGAAAATGGAAGTGTAGAATGGAATACCTTGGAGATATTGGGAGAAAGCCCCAAGTCTATATTAACTGATTTATGTTCATGTAAATGCATGTATAGGTAAAAATATGAATATGTATTTATATTTTTGTACATAATTATGTTTATATTTCATGTTTTTTCTCTTTATCCAGTAATGTGTTTTAGCAGTGTGGTTCCTAAACAGTGAGTTTAAACCTTGTCGTACTACGAGACTCCACGTACAAACACGTATGAATATACAACTAAACAAAACACTTATACATGTATATGAAGATACAATTATTTTTAAAAGAAAGATAGGAATAAAATGTTTACCAGATTGTAATACATGGAACTTTGTGTCTTTCTAGCCCTTCATCCTTCAGTTAAAGCTCATTAAGTGAACTGACAAGATTGTCACAACTTTGTTTCTCGTCTCTTCTGAATACCTGCATACTATGACCTTTGAACAAAATAGTGTATATCTAAATGTATTTTGTGAATTATAGCAATACCATAAGCATGTATCAGAGAAAAACATGCGCTACACGTGTTTGTTTGGTATTGTTATCATAGAGAGTCATTTCTGATTTACCCCTTTCTTATTATACATTTGCATCACTGTTGATGCCTTGCACTACCGATCAATCAGACTGTCCAATTCACCACTCACTGGGTTGGTTATTACTTATTGTATCGCAAAATTAGTAACGCAGGCCGAGTGTACACCGAGATTTCAAAAGACCATTGGTCTAAATGCTTATTAGAGCAGAACGGTCACAGTCGGAATAAATCTTATTAGGGGATTTAATCATTACCATATCAACAATAATATATCGCTGTTTGTGTTTCTGCGAGGTTCATTTATATTTCAAATGATAACGATTTGGATATCATGAAGATAATATGTTGAACACTGGACCGGTATAGTTGTTGATGATTTCTATTTGATTTGTGTCTGTGGTGAAAATATGACTATGACAATTATAATAATCACAATATCGAATAAGTAAAGGCCCCCAAATCAAACATTACGCTCATAAAACAAGAACATCGCAAGTACGTCATAGGGGAAGAGGTACGTTTTCAGGGATCTTTTGAAGGTGACACGACTAATTATATCTGTGATTTAAAGTAAGATGTTGTTCACGTTTTCGATACAGGCATTGTAAAACGGTTGTCATAATAGTTTTTTTTAAATCTTTTTCAGCAATTATCTGAGGGTTGCCCGATAATTACTTTTTTATTCGTCAACTGGATAGAATTTATGGTCATCCTATAATCTATTAATTTATCTTCATCTTAATAAAACATTTTATCAAAAAGATATAAATGCGCAGGGTGTGGTGACAGCTAAGAGTCGGCGTTCTTCTACAACCTAGAAAGCAGAGCCATATCTCGCATTATATAAATCATAATCAAAATAATACTCTACAATAAGATGATTTTTTTAAACACGATTAACATAACCATTTACTAGAAATCCATGTCCATGTTAACCCTCGTTGGCATCGAAACTGTTCTACGATGTAAAATACATGTCAGTTATCTAATTCCCCCTTCATGAAATGCTCTCGGGGCATCTCTGAATGTCAGAAATTAAACAGCCTTTGAAAAATCCTCAAGGTTGAAACTTCAAATAATTTGTTTCTTAAATTACTGTTAAGTTTTCCAATTACTGTGCTGAGACCCGGCATGGATTCAATAATTGTGAGGCAGAGTATTTGAGCAAAGAATTTGGGAGCGCATCAGATGTCATTTTTCCATTTTAAGCGGAAATGGCTGCAGCTCCTCCCTCCACTGACAGTTCGCGTTAAATTCATTAGAAGAAAACGACCTAAAATGCATCACTTAGCCTTTTGTCAACCCATGTCTTATTGCCCTCAAATCAACTCGCAAAATGGCAAAGTATATATTTGCGTACATATCGTCTTCATCACTTTTGAATCTGGTGCCATATTATTTTCATCGTATCTGGCATAGGTCTTCGTTCCTCTTTTAGAAAATTTGTCATTGATCGTTCAAAATTGAACAAAGTTTGTCACGTGAAATGCAAAGACTAATCGAATTACAGTCTAATGACGTTACAGAAAAAACGAGAGATTGAATTCAATGCTCTCAATGTATCAAAGGCAGGAGAAAATGTCAGAAATATGAATCGTTATCTTAAAAACTTCAGAGCAGGGGAAATATTTATTTATGACCTATTAGATTAACCGATGGTTGGACAAAGGTGATGTCTCTCCTTTTGGTTACATATCATGTTAAAGGAATGGTTGTCATGGTAACAATAATTTTTCCCTTCCACCTATTGTTAAGTATTTCCCGTCATGTAACGTGGGGCTTTAGATATTTGAAAGGTATTAATTTGTAAAGTAATTCACCATTTCAGGTGATTTTAACCTGCCTACTTGAAACACGAACCCGCTTTTCTGTCGATTTTAAAGTTAACTTCATCACCTAAATCGTCCATGCACTATAACACTTTAGCACTAGAAGTGACATAATTTCATTAATGGGTACTCATTTGGTTTTATAAAGGAAAGAAATTAAGTCATAAGATGAAAGAAACTAAATCCGTACTTTAAAAATTTCGCAATACTGTATTTTGATATATTTAAAACTATTGCAAAGGTCAAAAAGTTCCTATACAAGCTTTACACATTTAAATGCCTTTAATAGAAATTGATTTTCTTTTCTTTTCTTTTTTTAAATAAATACATGCTACTTATTTTTTAAAAATTTTGTTGCGTACTCAATCTTCTTATTTTTATAACTCTTTCGCTTACCCATCATGCAACACAAAATGCCATATTTTGCCTTATCTCCCTCTATACTCCTTTTTTGTGGTTGAAATATCTTTCTTTCTCTATCTCCTCCTTACTCCATCTCTGCTCCCTGTTTTATAATCGAATTTTGTGGATTGCACGACCCCGCCAGTGCATGCGGTGAGCATGTGGGGCAGGAGGCGTGAAAAATAGAGCGATTCCGGATAATAATTTGCGCCCGCTGACCTTCAAAATCAAATTTGGCGGCTCAAATGCGAGGTAAGTTCCCTCTCATATTTTCACTTCCTTCGGTATACATTTAGGGTCGGTTTACAGCCAATTTCCCCAATGTTTTCCATGCGTTTTCCTCCTTTTCTCCCAATTGTTTTTAACCTTGAATCATCGGAAATCGATTTCCTGACTGACGTATTTGGCCCACCCCTAAGTGAAATGTTGAACCTTAAGACGTTGAATAGTGTGTCTAAAATTAATTCCGTCGTTTCCTTCTGACTATCACCTCTTTATTTTGATATACCATCAGTATTGATTATTCAATATCATGTCATTCAATTGCTTATTTGCGGAACATGGCTCTATATACATGTACGTCAAACCCAAGATTGATTTAATGTGTGTTTTGTAAACAGACAGCAAGTAATTACGAAAAATGTGTGTAATTCAAGAACTTCGAAATACAGGGGGTTTCCCTTAAAGGTCTATTTCAAAATATTGCATGTTTGCGAGGATAGGATTTCAAGAGGCTTGATGAATGTAAACACTAAAATTGGTTGACATGTTTCCATATATCACATAAATCAGTAGAAGATCATTTATTTTTATTTCCAAAGTGATATTGCAATTTAACATATTTTGTTTAATTCTTGGTCTGGATATCCAGCGTGTCAGTATCAATATTATGGACACATGGAATTATGTTTATATTTTTTAAAAGATATATCTCTTTTGGATTTATATTCTGAGGTAAAACAGCATAGCCGTTAGCAGCTTTTTCCATGTGTGGGGGGAGGGGGTTCCAAAATATATTATCAGACCATGAACATCCAAAAAAGACTTGCGGCGTAAACGGGAATAATGATGACCTCTGCCCCATCTAGAGCTACTAGTTACACTAACGGGCCGGTGTAGAAAACATGTCATTTGTGAAGCTTTGTATAAGAGAGCAAGATGAAGAAATGGATGCTACTTTTGTCTTTATGTCAACAACTTTGCTGATTGAT
Organism: Mesocentrotus franciscanus; assembly: GCA_037976565.1. Classification (NCBI taxonomy): domain Eukaryota; kingdom Metazoa; phylum Echinodermata; class Echinoidea; order Camarodonta; family Strongylocentrotidae; genus Mesocentrotus; species Mesocentrotus franciscanus. The sequence goes on along the minus strand of CP137674.1, from coordinate 20,112,902 downwards.
CAAATATCGCAACTCTTGTCATGGAGCTGACATAGAAAGCATACACCGGTGATACGGACCCGCAGGAAATTAAGTCTTATTTTCCCCCATTGATTTTGGTTGAAATTATGCCATTATTTTTCCTCCACAAAAATTCGAATCTACCCTGGTGACATTCCTACTCTAAGGTTTCGCTATCATTGACATTTAAACGTGATGATGACTGCGGCACGGGCATCCTGCTCTCTTTCAAACATTTAGTCAATCCCCGCGTAAAGTTTCTCTTTTTTTAACTTCGAAGCAAAGCGTTTCACACCACTATGTTGACTTGCTGGATCATATTGTTCCCGAGTGGAAAGGGCACGGAGCTGCTCAGAATTTTAAGCGATATTTATGATCACATTAAAAAAGAGAAAAATTTGATGTTCGATGCGTCATAGAAATATTTTTCATTCAATTATCTTTCATATTTTCGAAAAATGAAATATTCTTGACAGCAAAAGCTTGAGGTTCGTAAGGTTGTGGAGAAAGAGAGGACGAAATGTATAAATCATGTTTGTTCCTCATCGTTCTATCTAAAAATATGGTGCCTCCTCTACTTCTCTTTTCACAATCGATTTTAGACTGAATCATGCTAAAATCTAATCACGTGATTCGATTTATATTTTCATATAAGAACATTTAAACTGTTTTCTTTAGTTTAATTTGACATTTTACATAAAACATATGTTAGGTTTCTATCGAATTATGATATCATATTTCGCAGAGAAAAATGATTACAACATGCAAAAGTTCTTGTTGTGTTGTTTTTTTTTTTGTTTCTAGAACAAAATGGTTCAAATTACATTATTGTCCTTGCTTTGCTCAATGGCCTTCCCGTGTAGTAGTCATTAGCAGTGACTCATGAATACGATCTTCCTTTTAAAATAGATTCACTGAATATAAATAATTGTAATTGAAATATCTTCATTGTATCATTCGCATATATTTTTTTAATGATTCGCAGATAGGTCTCTGAAATTTACTACTTCTTTTTATTAATGGGCAGATCCAAGATATGTGACCATTTGGTGCCTATATGTTTCAATTTTTTAACGGAAATACCAAGTCAACATAAGTTGATATTATATGTATTTTTACTTTATATGTCATCTGCTGCAAGCTGTCGCATGACTTGTAACCTAATATAATTGCAAGATATAATACAATCTGAGAGAGGGATGGTGGCGTATGAGACAAAATACATTGGGCTTGCCCATAGTCGTTTCTTCGGAAAAATAAAAGATCGGAAATAATCAAAAGGACCACTTGTATATCTTCACATGAGCATCCTAATGTATATAGTAATAGTATACACATTCTGTAAAGCGCTTAGAGACATTTGTATTAAGCGCTATATAAAAGCTGAATATTATATATTATATTCAATTCAATTCAATTCAATGTATTTATTTGTCCAATGTCATTCAACATAGATATTTGGTTTGCTCACATATAAAATAAAGGCTCAGACAAAGTTTACGAAGAACAGAAATATCATACAAAACATGGATACATTTTGGTGATGACAAAATAATAGTCTTACATAAAACGCGATTTTCCTTTCTATGACATCACTATCGGTTAGCTGTCTTTACATGACATAATTACTGATTGTGATGTGTAATTAGCGCTGAAATCCATTTACATGAGCAGATAATGGGTCTTGATACAAATATACAGCTGCAGTTTTATTCGATTTTTGCAACGATGGGTTCAATGTCAACCACTACAAAAGCCGGACAATTATGGGGCCGTGAATATTTTCACAGACCTATGATTAATTGCAATTTGTTAGTTTTTCCTTATACTTGGTATCATTATAATTATCACTATGACAAAAACACACAAACATAATCAGTTACAAACATCAAATTAACATGGTTATTAAAAAACACCCCACATTTCTACATATTATTCTCGAAAAACGGAATTTATTCGATGTAGAGCTAGATACGTAAGTCAGTTTGTTAAATGACGTTTATCCCCTCTACACAACTCAAATGTAAACTAAAATTATACCATTTTAACTCCTCAATGTTTATGATACCCCGCGAGCTCAAAGAATCATGTACGAGAATTCAATTGTTCCGTAGTTGACTCTCAAAATTTCATAGACACCGTTTGTCGATGAGTTGATATCATTGATAGAATGCTATTCATAGATAAGTAAACATATTTATAATGTCACAGTCCATATTTAGGTATGTGGGTGTGCGTGAGTGGGTGTGGGGCATAAATATTTTGCTTTTGCTATACTGCAGTTGAAAGAAATTAAAAGGTAGAAATAAATTGTATATATTGACTTCTGTACAATGGGATAACAAACATGACTTTATTTGCTGTGCATGCCCGAATTATGAAGAGTATTACAATCATGAAAATGTATTTATCAAAACTACTTGACCTTTGACACAAGTGTACTCTACATCTTCTATCAGAATACACGGTAAATACATTCTATGAGATATAAAAATGCCTCAATAATTCTGAAATGAATTTGTTTCTACAGGTACCTCACACCTGTAATTAATTTCCGATTGGACTCCACTTCTATATCCTGAAATCACCACAGTATGATAGCTACAAGGAGAAGGTAATTTTCACCTGCCGTTAATACGACACGCTTCGTACATTACCTGTAATATACGAGGCATTCCATCTCGGGTTAATTGATATCACCTTTTAACCACTTTGCCTCGCCCGACATAATGACGCAGGTATTTTTTTGGTGTGGCTCGAGGTTAATGAAAAACATATAGGCCTAGCTATAACATATCTAAATAAATGCCATTACTGAGAATGATGGTAGCTTTTATGCGGAATCCGTTCCCTTCAAATATTTTAATTGCATGTTTGCTTTCTGATATGTCTTATGTTTACTTTAGTGTACAGGCCTAATAAGTTAAGATAATTTGAAGATTTTCTTTTTAGATTTATGGTATAGTTGTCAGGATTCTCTGGTCGGTTGGGGGGGGGGGCTAAATACTTTCTGACAAGCAAGACAGTGGAAGTATATTTTTATTCTATTCATTTCAAAATAATCTGACAACGAAAAAAAAACATTAAAATCGTTGCAACTGACGAAGTCGTGATGTCATGGATTACAATATATTAGATCAGCAACCGTTCAAATTCGAATATTTCATCGTCAGCCGGAGGCTCCCAAAACAGACGACAAGCTTTTTCTTTTCTTATCTCAACGAATCTTCGCTAGAATTCGGACATCTCCATCAGTAGTTGGCTATGATTACGGTCCACCAAATCGATCCGAAACTCGCTCTAATCCACTAAAACAATACGAAAAACTATCATATTCAAGGCATCGCTCTATGCAAGCAAACTAGCCCAAGACATAGTGACGAATGATCAGAAACCTTCTGCTGCCAATAAACATGATGGATAAATAGAAATCAAGGTCTAACTTCAATGATTGGTTTTGCAAAGCACAAAACCACCCCATCGTCTCCCCACCCATTTCTCTAGATGGCAAAAGACCACCGCAGACTAAAGATTATTGTATAAAATTCTCCACCTTGTTCATTCGATCACTTCCCCTATGCTCCAATTATTCGACCAGAACAAATGCACTCCCATTCTCCTTCCTACATAGTGTTCTGCTGTCTAGGAATCTAATATAATTGCAATCCAAGACTACCTGTGGGCAATCCATTTAGTATTGGCAGAGTACACGTACGTACATGGATGTTGGGGGAAGATTTTATATGATATTTTCTTTTCCAATTTAGGTACTACATATTTTCGTTTCAGAGAAGAGGTGCTGGTCGGTAGGAACACTTCAGTAATATTTTCATTGAAATGATGAATAAATGATGTTCCCCTGGCATTGTACAAGCAATCATGTCTTGAATGTGATTTTTGACGACTGAAAAAAATGACTATATTTTAAAAATTTGAGTACCTTAATCAGACCACCTTTTTTGGGGGTTGGGGGTGGGGTGGGGTGTTACTTTTCATTTGCATGTCTAGTCCGAAATGCTCTCTCTCTCTCTCCATCCCTCCCTCACCCTTTCTCTCTCTCTCTCTCTCCCTCTCTCCCTCTCTCACACGCACACACACAACGCGCACGCACACGCACGCGCACACATACACGATCTCTCTCTCTCTCTTTCTCTCTCACACACACGCACGTACCAGCGCACATGCACACACACACACACACTATCTCTCTCTCTCTCTCTCTCCCTCTCTCTCCTTTCCATGTTATAAATTTTAGAGCAACGCTCCTGAGAACAAATATTCGTTTTAAATTTCATTCAACTGTTATCCTTCCTCTTATAACCATAAAACACATTATATATATCGAATTGCTATAATCAATTAGCCTCCCCGGATTCATCGATTGTTTAGTGATACTGGAATTTTTTATTTATTTTATTTTAATTTGATTCAATTATTTTATTGAAGCAAAGGTGTGGATCTCAATATATCAATAAAAAGTTCATAACCTTCTAATATACAAGATAATAATTATTTAGACCACATCAATATCATTACGCTTATTATATCTCTAACCAATTAGGTAGATTATAATTCTAGTGGGTAGTGTGCGACCTGTAAAAAATGTATACAGTAGCAACGCCAGACAGAGAATACCGGATATGCGAACACTCACTCTCAATCTATAATTTCAAAATTGATATCACATTATCAGAAGTGATACATATAAACAAATGAAAAGGAAGGCACACGGAAGTCTCCTAAACATCATTATTAGAGCGGCAAACACATATTCGAGCGAATAATTAGAGTATTGAGGTGATATGGGGTGAGGAGAGGGACAGAAAGAAATGAAGGCCCCCGGGAGGAGTTCTAATGAGCATCTATTGAACGATACAATCCCTTTCTCACTACAACAAATTAAATAATAAAGAAAGTGTGCATATTAATTGATTAGCCCAGTTTTCGATCGTTCCATATCACAGAGCTTAACTAATAGTCATTTTCGTCGATCTACATGTCAATACTACACCCACAATGCCCTTTCTTAGCTCATATGGAAAGGGAACACAAACGCAACACGAATACTCTATTTCACTTTTGCACATACAAGGGAATATCAATTTACATTCATGTTCTGTTTGAACAAATGTTCTTCAATACCGCGCTCTCAAACCATTTGTCATTATTAGATTCTTCAGCATAACGATTCTAATGATATATAAGTAGAAGTAACAACATAAAATTGGGTCAACCCTCTGGCAGTATACACCCAGACAGAGTACCCTTTCATTTTGTTATATTTTGTAATCATTTATTTATTCATTTACTTGGGGGCTGAGTGACATCAGTTACCGACAATCCACCTATCATTGACCCCCCCTCCATGACCAATGACGTCATGAACCCATATTAATAATAAAAATAATAATGATAAAAAATTATAACAGTATAAATAATAATAATAATAAATAAATAGTAATGATAATGATGATGATGATAGTAATAATAATAATAATAATAAGAATAAGAATTATAATAATTATAATGATAAGAGAACAGCTCTTGTAAAGCGCATTATACATTTGAAGGCAATTCATACACTTAATTTGATTATTAACCAGTTGACATACCAGTGTGTCAATCAAATAAAAAAAACCGATACCATTGATGAGATACAATCCCAGGCTGTGAATACTCATAAAGAGATTCAAAAAGATAAATACGAATACTGTGACATGACCTGCTCGTGTCAATCCCTTTATGAAAAGAGATATTTCGTCCCTATTGTGTTTACACTTCCATTTCTGAAATATAGATTGAATATATTAAATGAAACCGATCAAGTGATTTGATAACATCGCGTTTATTGGGCCGGATGATAAAGGAAGCATTGCAAGTGCCACTAATCTTTTCACATAAGGGCTTCCAGGCGGGATCCTTTCGCATTCAACGTGAAATATTGACGGCTATGTAGCAAGGTCATGTGTTTTGCGGGCACCTGGAAACGACTTTGTCACCAAGGAGGGGGAGGGGGGGGGGAGGTGCGCTGAAGAGAGTGCCCTTTCACTGCCAAATTCTCTGATAAGCAAACAAACTGTATGAATTAAATAAATAAATAAATAAACATCAGAATCAATCAATCAATCAATCAATCAAATAAATAAAACAGGAAAAGGTCATCGCATGTTTGGGGTGTTATTTCAATACAATCCCCAAGTACTATGAGAACGCCAGCATTTTCTGACAAGCAAAGAAAAAAACAAAATAACGCCAATTAAAACAAACAAACAATCAAAACAATTAAGTACACACAGATTTAAGAAAAAACGAAGGAAAGAAAGGCATGGTGCATTTTCAAAACAATATTTTCTGACCCCTTGATACAACAAGCAAGGGGTGCTACCCCCAGCACCCCCGGCTCCCAGGTCCATGTGTGTTTATGCTTACACCAGGCTACCCGTTTCCGTTGGACCGGGGAGGCAGAGGGAGGGCTAATCTAAAGAAGGAAAAGAATAGGTTAGAATGAAATGAATACTTGAGATGAGAAACGCTTACCCGATGACTGCTGAGCATGACAAAAGAACGCAATCATTTTGATTACGCTCTCTCTCTCTCTATCTTTACATCTTACTAGGTCAAGTGCAAATCGATAGAGTCAAGTTTAAATGTCGACATCGCTGAGCGATAGCGTTTATTACTCAAATCGCACTTATACCAATCACATTTCCCCCTATTAAAGAGTATTGAGAAAACAAGAAAGAAAAGGGGAGACAGGGAGGAAGAGACGGAAAGAAATATAGAAAGAGGTTGGAGACATAGACAAAGATATACATAGAGAAGGGGAGAAGAGAGAGAGAGAGAGAGAGAGAATTGGGAAGGGAGGGATAGAGAAAAGGGGGAGAGAAACAAAAAGGTAGAGAGAGAGAGAGAGAGGGGAGAGACGGAGATAGAGAGAGAGAGAGAGAGCGAGAGGGGATACAGACAGAGGTTGCGAAGTAATGGGTATGAGAAGCGAGATCGGTGTCAGAGATAATAGTGCATAATCATCGGGATTATTGTCCAGAAAATGTCATTAGAAACACGAAAAGATGAAAGGATGCAAAGTGATCAAGAAAGAGAAGAAGAAGAAGAAGAAGAGAAGGTGGAAATGACACCCGTCTGTTTGTCTGTCTGCTGCATGTAGTATTCAGTTTGCGCTGTCCAGCAATAGTATCATCTAGTATGTCATGGGGCAATAGTGCAGTGCATTAGTGCGGAGGACCTTTCGTACGTCGGTAGCATGCGTTATGAACTAAGGAGCTATTTACCTGTCCTAATTGTATCCGTGCCCTACTTACGGGGCGACTATTCCTATTATGACATCATAGGGTCTGACCCAGTTCCATATTTATCACAAGTTCATCGTTGCCATATCGCGAATGATTTATCTGCGCTGACGATGATGAGGCTCTCCCTCCCTCTCTCTGTGTCTGTCTCTCTCTTACGGAGAGATCTCTAGAAACATAACTTGACTCTCATTTTCTCGATATCTGTGGCAGCGCGGCTGAATGTATCCCTTGCTTTTTCATGTGCGTGTGTCTCGGGGCATTTTATGTTTAATGCAATTGTTTCGTTATCAAAATTTCCGCATATTCCGTGCTTTTCTGGGCCAATGTCTTAGGATAGCAGCCCTAATACCCTAGATTGCCCATAAAATATGTAGCCTAATAGAAAAGAGAGCGCCGCTTTCAACACAATAGTACAGGGTGTGTAGAAATTACCTCGAAACCTCGATATTTTCGTGGTTGAATGAACAAGTGTGGGTGGATATTGGATTAACATGATTTCTTCTCCATGCTTCTTTTCACAGGGCTATTCCATGTTAACATTTTCTGTTGAACAAATTTCTAATGATTGAATACAAGTATTATGATACTACCTTTGTAGGTGAACAGGTGAATTTAAGGATCTGTCCAAAGAATCGTTTTTTAAATTTTTGTTTGTATTCTTTCATTTCAATTGTAAAATGAATTTTAAAGAAATATATACATATATTGCTTTCGTTTATATGATGATATTTTTGGTGATCATTTCAGATAAATTTAAGCAAAGTCTGAGTGGATATTAGGGTGCCATTGAATTGTGAGTCATCAATATAATTAACAATGAATACCTGTTTCTTGCTTTGTCACTTTAACTCTTAAATAAAACTCAAATTTCAACTCTGTGCCACAGACTATAAGTATAAACACAACTTTGGGATTGTGGTATAGATTGTCCATATGAACTCGTCTGCTCTCATTTAATCAAAGTTTACTCCTTTGTAGTACATAAATACAAATATATCACAAGTTGAAGAAAGTCCAATTTATATATAAAACTTGACTTATTTGCAAATTGTGAAAAGCATTAAGATTAGTGATGACCACGATCTGGATACTGCAAATGCTATACCTTCACAGATCTTTTCTTCTAGATTGATTGAGGCCTGTTGACAGAAGTATTGTCCAATTTGAATGATATCTACTTTAAACACAACATGTGCGATTGCTAATCCTTGGATATCATTCATTTGTATTCTTTATCCACAGTGCAATTTTAAAATTTCATTTAAAAATGAAATGATCATGAAGCACATTCGAGGTCAGGATCTTTATTCTATATATATAAATAATGTTTGTCTAGATGACATTGTATTGTATAATTGTCCTGTGCTTTGCAACACGGCCATTTTGCCAAATATAATGTTGATATGATTATACCCATACATCATACATTATGTCAACAGATAGATACGCATATATGTTTGTAATCATGATAGACCTACCTCAAGGAAAAAAATGAATTAAATTATTTAAACAAATATTTGTGTTTTATATTCTGCATGGGCTTGAGCGTGTAGAGGCGGACACCTGTTAACATTTAGTATCCACCTCGCAGACAGCGCCACGCAATCCATTACAAATTATGAATTTGATATATTTTTGTATTTTTGTTGATACACTATGTAAACTGATCCTTGTCTCCCTCTATTCTCATGAGCAAGCCTGGTTGATAATGACAAACCCAAACACACTCACAACACGGGCCTCGTCTCAAGCTTGATGTATGTAAGTGGGTCACAAATGTGTATTGCCTGTCAGACGAAATGACTATCACAGCGACGTAACCGCTTTTTGGCTACCTATCTATCTTCTTCCGGTTTATGACCCGGCGATTGGGGAGCTCGAGCATTTGATGGAGGGCATGGAGGCCCTGAAGGGTAATCTGATACCCCCATATCATGGTATTGTTACCTGTGTCATTTATTAGAGGTAATCGAAGAAATGTGTACTGCGTTTTGATGCATTCAGGATTGGCAAAAAAAAAATGTCTTGTCGCCGTATTATAACAATATAGGTGAAGACTTTAAACACATGTTAATTGGAATGATATATTGAATTCATTTTTAATCATTCATAGTCTAACCGAAAACGGTCCACTATAATGCCGAAATATTAATTACATTAAGTAAAACGAGGAAAATAATATAATTTGGTAACAATACTGTCTGCAATTTTCTATTTTAGCGATGACATTGACCTGGAATTGAACTTGATATAATGATCGGCTTTTTATAATAATTCTGCACGTGGGCGATTCTCTCGAATTTTATTTTTAGTTGCATGGTCCGTGCTCCTCCATGATTTGACAAGTATTTTAGGGGTGCTTCGAAATACGCTCCGTCGACAGCTTACTCTGGGCAGATATTTCGTCAAAGATATAGGGTGAGGGTGAGGTTTAGGGTTAGGGTTAGGGTTAGGGTTAGAGTTAGGGTTAGGGTGGCAATCTGGTATTAGGTTAAGGTCAGCGTTAGGGTTGGTGTTAGGTCGAATGTTTGGTCTTTGGTTGAAGTTGAACATTCGATTAGTGCAGGCAAAATGACATCAGAGCAATGGTCACCGGAGCATGTGTCGTACAACCATTTTAAGGGGTGTCTCAACACATGTGCGTGTGCTTGTGGGTGTGTGTGTGTTGCATCGTTCCTCTCCGCAGATGATTGGTTTGTTAATTTTATTAAAGTGTACCTTCGGTGTTTATTGATTAGGTATTTTAACAACTTATGTGGTCTTTTCTTTATCCTATATCACGTCTATTTTAACATTGTCGTACATTTTACTATTCGTTTTTGGACTAAAGTGTATTTGGATGAAAACGGATTAAATTTCCTTGTTTGATACGAGACAGTTTACTCATTCGTTGCCACACGTAGGGTATCTTCCTGTATACCACTGGTAAAAATAGGTTTTTGTTATTACACCGACGCCATGGAAAAAGAAACAACAGAAAGTGGTCATAGTGTGAAAGACTAAAACATATCCATTTTTAAATTACCCATGATATCCTAACGCGATCGCAAAGACTATCCAGAAATCAACTCAGAGCAATTTCAGTATGGCCCCATAAAAAAAATCATATTCCGATTACGTCATAGCCCCGTTCGCTCAAGTCAATTATGTCATGAGCAAGGCTATTAAAGTTGCCCAGTTTGATTTTTCGAAAATCTTCATGATCGTATTTCAAACATTACTAAATATCACTGAGTCTGAATGGAATAGAATTTTCCATGTATTTCACACATTATGTCTCTGAAAGGGAAAAGCCACGGCGACTGAGCCCTCTATTGTTTGCGTTCTGTATTTTGAGCTCGAGATTCCCTCGCGATTGTACGACGACACTTGCTCCTGCGAAAAATTGTTCCACGTCAATCTCCTAAACTAACTGAATTCTCAAGTTGGGCCTAACCCTGGGCCTAACACTATCCCTAATTCTAACCCTAACACCAACCCCAAACCTAACCCTAAACCTAACCCTTACCCTAACTCTAACCCTAAACTTAACCTCAAACCATCTGCAACCTTGTACCTTTGACGAAATAAAGCCCGAGCAAGCGATATGCCATTGCCAGAATGAAGAAAAGGTGTTTTCGTAGCATTCAGTGTCGTCATGATGTATTCTTTGTATGTTTTTATTTTTTAGGTATCGGAAGATTTATAAGTATCACGAGAAATTATAATTGTTATTGTTTAAAACAACGCGAAACCTTCTAGTGAAAGTTATCCCGACATCTATGGCAACCTCACTTTATCATGTATGTGTTATGTAAATTGTTTTTGATTGCATCTTATTGGGTGGCTTGTATCAAATATTAAGATATTCTTCCATGATATACCGTATGTAGGAGAAGTGAGGCAATAAATGTTACATTGTTAAAACCTTGAGAACCAACCATATAAGTTTAAAAATACCTTTGTGTTACTTCTATAACAAATTTTCCTTTCATAGGAACTGAACCTCGTACACTTTCCATTCCTGTCTTTGGAACGATTATGAAATATTCAGCATTTTCAGGAAGAAATAATCACTTCAAACTTATGAAAAGATCTTGTATTATATAAAGTGACTATGGAAATATTTGGCGTTTTCAGGAAAAAATGATCAAATCAAGGTGAAGGAAAAAATAAATTGATAAGTGGCTGAATTTTACCTCTTTTGCACCGATGCATTTCGTTCAAGTACGTGATTTTCAATCTCACATCTTCTTTCTTCGCCGTCAGTTCCGACAAGATCTGTCTCTGCAAATTGCCGAAATACACTATTACCATATTAACCTTTATATATTCATGTGTCACCTCATCTCCGTATGTGCTTTGTTCTTGTTCTTGTCTACCCCGTGATAAAACGTGACCCCTATAATAGCGATACCGTAGAAACGGCATTGAATTATTGAGATCCTTATCGTAAAAGATGGGTAGAGGTGTTGCGGAACCCGTGTTTGGGGTTTCATCCATGCATGGACAATGATGCCATGAATATTTGATCAAGGTGGAAGTCGACCACCACCCCTTATTCTGGGTCACAACACATATCAATTAGTAAAGCTACCCGTATACTACACAGGCCTTTGCGTCCAGGCAGAGGGTCTAGAGAGGATTATCGGCGGCCACAGTTCCTTCACGCCATGTTTGGCCTTTACACTGTTGATACTATATTGCAGAGATGGAGCTTCATTTGGGTGAAGGTAAAATCTATGATGGAGAATGATCATGGTGAATGACCATGTTGATTGCGATCCTTGGTGCCATCCTCATCTTCGAGAGTGACCACTAATTATTATAAGGTGTATTTTACAGATTGATAATCGTGAACAGTAAAATTTATAAACGATATTTCACGTTAATCCGACCTTTGCTGCCGGCTTTATTTTGTCAGAGATATAGGGTTAGGGTTAGAGTTGAATCTGAAACAAAATATTATGAATAATTCATTTTTTGGGGTGGACCTTCTTCGAAATCAAGGAACTTACCAATACTCATACCTTTTCTTTATGAGGCGTAACCATGTTTGATAATAATATGAGGTGGTTTTTCATTTATCCAAATAGATAAGGAACTGGGCCCGTATTCAATTCAATACTTAAGTACAAAATTTAAGCTTTTTACTTAGTATTTGGCTTAGATAAAATACTTAGCCAATTTTGGTATTCAATTCAAACTTTTGGCTAAGTATTTTACCCTAAATTTAAGACAGCTCCCTACCAGACTTAAGCCAATTATTTGGAGGCCTTGATTGGCAGGCATATGGTTTTCTTACGCAGTATTATAACCTGCGCACAATTATATTAGCGCGCATTTATTGCGACGCGTTAATTGCGCATTACTTTTGATTGACCGTGTGATGTCACAATGCTTATCAGAAAGTATTTTACTTAGATTTTGTCTAAGGTAAGTAAAAGTCTAAAATTCGATTTGAATACGAGATAAGTAAACTTCTTAGCTTAGCCATTTACTTAGTAAATTTCTTACTTATTCTGAGTATTGAATTGAATACCGGCCCAGGTACTAAGGTTATGCTGAAAAAAGTATTGCTTCAACTTTCGGAATGGAAGATAAATCTATCCGAAAGTCGATTTGCGGAAAAGACACTGTCAAGTGCAAATTGATGAGGCGGTGCACTTCCCATTTTCTTTTCCCCCCGTATCTATTCATGTTTAAGACTACAATAAAAAATACTGATGAAAGGGCAAACAAAGTACGATTCATTTCAACTTAACTGGCCCCGATCTTGGACCAATCTGATCTTTATCAGCCACAGCACACAATTTTTCTAATGTTCTTTAAGGACACGTGTTTATTAAAAGAGTGTTCCCCACAACCTATTTTTCTTTTTCCTAAGTTGATCGTGAGGCGAGGGTGCCAACCAGGGCCGGTATTCAATTCAATACTTAGCGTAAGTCAGAAATTTACTAAGTAAATGGCTAAGCTAAGAAGTTTACTTATCTCGTATTCAAATCGCATTTTAGACTTTTACTTACGTTAGACAAAATCTAAGTAAAATACTTATGACGTATCATGACGTCATAATTTTGTTAACATTTCCAGAACGGCGGTCGATTGATCGCGTGTATAAATCTCTGCGATAAAGTGATTTTGTGCGACGATGAAACATATGGGAAATTACGTGTTAAACAAATAAATATATTATTACGGTACGATTCAAGTGCGCGTATATGTTCATAAGTTACTATCCATTCCATATAAGATGGAGACTCCAACCAAAAGGAAGACAAATTTCTCCGAGCGAGAAAGAAGCATTCTCATTGACGAATATAGAAATAATTTGGACATTTTGAGGCCTAAACTGGGATCAAGGCTCACATTCCATGACAAGGAGGAGGCGTGGAAGAGGATAACAGCAAAGCTGAACGCAACGGGAGATGGATGCAGGACAGTGCAAGAGGTGAAAAAAAAATGGAACAACTTGACCACAAACATGAAGGAGAATCTCTCCTTAGAAAAGAAGAGCATCGAAAGGACAGGTAAGGAGACAATATTTATATTGGACAATATTTTCTGATTATATCTAAATCCTGATCAAAACCAAACAAAAGCGATACTGGGGTGTCAAATAATGTTGAAAACGGTAGCTGGCGCTAGTGTTTGTCAACAAAGCCAAAGGTCATTCGGAGTGCAACGTCCTTTTTCGCCCATCGTGCAATTTGGTATCAGTGAAGTTGGCATTATTTCCACTCGACAAAAAAGTTTCTGCTAATGATATCTGCTGCCAATGCTAAGTATATTCGCTGTCCCACCCCCTTGTCTACTTCGTAATATTGTATTTTGGATTGGACTTGGACAAATACAATATTAGTAGACGAGGGGGTGGGACAGCAAATATAGTTTGCATTGGCAGCAGATATCGTTAGCAGAAACTTTGCAGTTCAGCGGCAGCGAGTAACAGTCACGATCACCGCAGAGAGGGCTAGCTATGCCACCGGACCCGGCGGCGTAGTGCATCATGAAGGTACCGGCAAGATCTTGAATTACTTAAATTGATCCATTAACTTTATATCGAGATTGCCTACGCTACGACTTGGCATGCATGACTAAGTAAAGGGAACAATGTTAAATCTGAGATGCATGGCCCTAGGCCTAGACTACATGTTATCAGTGTCTGTGATATGGTGTAATTTAATGAACTTATGTCTTTATGAAGATTGAAGCCCTGAAAAAATTGCGCTTCAAAATGATCATGAATGAAGTGCCTCAAAAAAGTAAAAATCTTTGAGTGACCGGTTTTACCATACTCATTTTCCCCAATAGACTGTAGTGTTATGAAGACCGTTATGAAAACGCAAAATTTGATTTCGATTTCCAATCATAAATATCTTGATAATCAATCAGACATGCAGGCGATCGGTTTGTAAAACTAAAAAGTCAAGGTGGACAAGGGTTCCTTACTGACCTAAAAAGGTTTATAATTATGATTGCAGCATGAGCTAAATCCAGAATTTTGTCTCAGAATCTGAGACAAAGTTACACAATCCCTTTAAAATTGGTATAGAACATCGGTTCTTTTACTTTTTTACTTTTACTTTAGTTTTAGTCATGCATGCCAAGCCATGCAAATTAATTGCAAGTGTGGGCAAGCTTGCCTTTGCGAGCTTTGGAAGTTTGGTAGTTGTGCGTACGTGCCTTGTGGGCAGAGTTGTCAATGTTGGTAAAATGGTACTATTGGTAGAGAATGCCAATTTGAACTAATGAAACTCAGTTTAACAAATTATTATGCCTTTACTTTAGATGAGTACCTACAGTACATGTAATGCCGTAATGCATATAATGGGCACTTGTCTGATAATATTTTGTAAAATGACGTGTTTCATACTTGTTGAAGTCAAGACATGCTATTACTAGCCTTTTTACTAAATTCTTTTAACTTTGTTCATTTTTTGCTTGTTATAGGGGTAGTATGTACAGTAGAAGAAATGTAATACCGATAGGTAACATTTCATACAAAAATTACTCATTTTTTCATCAATCTTCAACAATGTTACCGAGTCACTTTAAACTCAAACTCGAGTCAAAGAAGAATAACCCACAAACTGACGTCATGTCAAAGGAGTGTGTGTGTGTGTGTATTGGGTTTTTACAGACGTGTATCAATCAGATATGATTATTTACGTCTGGGGACCGACCTTTAAACGTCACCATCTGAAAGACGTAACTTAGTTTCGAACCTGCGTCCTCGGCTGAATGATTTTGTAATTTCCACTGTTAGCCGGATTACAGGCGCACGCCACAACGCCTAGCTGACATACTTTACTATCACATGCATCAGCATAGCAGGGAGTAGAAGTCTATTCCAACTCCCTGAGCATAGTATACATGTACATGTACATGTGTGTAGTACAGTATGTACATTAAATGTCCAGGAAATCGTGCATGTATTAGTGTGTTTATAATGGCCATTCTACTGCCATTGTATTTGAAATACAGTTACACAATTTTACAAAATCCAACCCAAGTTTTTTTTTTCCTCTTTCTACATTTTTCAGGTGGAGGAGGACCGGTCCACACGATGAGCGAACAAGACGACCAAATTCTCGCCATTATTGGCGAGAATTCGCCCGTCATCAGGGGAATCCGTGGTGGGGCAAATTCATTGCAAGCCAACCAAAGGTGATTATTATGTAGATTTGGCTTTAAATAAAGACAAGAAGAGACATTGAAATTGGTGTTACATGATAATGCCTGTCCGTGGAGCTGAATAATCAATCCAGCACGTTAAGGCTATTTTTTTTAAATCATCAAATGAATGTGGGATCCTATATTTATTCCGATCAGATTATATTTATTAACATTTCAGCAGTTGCTGTATGGATTTTGATCTAAAAAGTTTATTCTGTCATTAAGATTGTACGCTATTTCAAATTCGACACCCGGTTTTCATTACCTCACAACAAAATTATTATATGAAGCGCCCTCTATACCAAAACTCAACTATTACTTAAAATTCTCACTTATTTAGGTTTTTGTTTAAATCCAACTAATGTAAACATCAATGCAAAACCCATTTTTCTTCTCTCAAATGATACCACAAAAGTCAATAGTTCATGCACAACTGATTACAGACATCCTGAATTGGTACTGTCTGGAGTCCAATTGTTCAAAATCATATACAGCTGCTACATTTGTTTCACAAGGCCTTTTTAAGATGTTACATAATAGTTAATTCATCGAAAAATTATAACATGAAAATTATGAGGTTTCAAACTTTCAATAGATTTATTTCTTTGTCAAAATGAAACAGAAGCTTGTCGGCAGTCATAGTCATCATCATCAATTATCATGTATTTCAGTATGATGTTCACAATTTACATTTATTGAGGAATCCAATGAGTTTCAATGATGAGCCTTAAAACATTGCGGGGACTGCAGTAATGTAGTGTTGAACAGATACATGTAACTACATGTATGAATTGTTTTCCATTTCTGCTTTACAAAGAAAAACATCTGCAATTGAACTTTCATTTCTAACTAAAGTTTCTGCGATTTGTTTTAATGTTTGCTTATAGTTCTCCTGAAAATGCTGCTTCCGATGCAGATGTCATCCATGTCCCCAGGCTTGACCCACCCGAGCCATCTTCCAAGAGATTTCGATGTGGCCCTGCTCCGTCAGCGTCAGCGTCTACAAGCACATGTAGGAAAGCATACGATGAGTATTTGGCAGAGGAAAGGCAGAAAATCAAAGAAGAGCGGGAGAAAATTGAACTTGAAAAAGAAAAAATCGAATTAGAGAAGAAATTAATCATATTGAAAATCCAAAAAATAAAGATGGAAATCGACGAAAAAAAACGCTACGTCGATAACTTTGAGCTGTAACTCTAAGTTCATCCTAGGGTCATCCTATGTCAAATCACCCAATGGCTTTAACCCAACCATTTCTGATTTTGATAAAACTTAGTGTACTTGGCAAGTGTGATCTCACAGCACCAAATCTCAAATTTTAGGTCAATCGGGTGAGGGTTTGGGAGATATGGCCCACAAATTTTGAGATTTTCTGTAAAAATGGGTGTGGCCGCCTACTTTTGAACCCTTGTATCTCAGGAACTAATGGGTAAAACAAAAATGATGGCAGAAATGGAATCCTTATTGAATTCCCTTTCCAACAATACCAATTTAGTTCCTGAGATACAAGGGTTCAAAAGGCCACGCCCATTTTGCAGAAAATCTCAAAATTTGGTGGGCCTCTCAAACCCTCACCCGATTGACCTAAAATGTGAGGTTCGGTGCTGTGAGATCACACTCAACAAGTACACTAAATTTCATCAAAATAAAAATGGTCAGGTTAAAATTTTCAGATTATTTTGGGTGATTTGACGTGGAATGACCCCCTATCAAATGTGGCATCTTTACTTACATGTACATTGTAGTTCACACTTTATTTAATGACAGATGCACATCATTTGCTTCCGGCATAAGCTACATAATGTCAGGATCGACTCTTACCTACTACTGTATATTAAGATTTCGAAAAGAAAAACAGTTTGATACCGCACAGCTCTGCACTTGAAGACAGGTATCCTCTCTGCCTGTGTTTTAAATTAATGAATTATTGAAACCGTTCCACATTGACAATTTATAACTTTAATTTATAGTATGATTTTATGAAAAAAGCCCTGTAACTTTAATAGACATAATTATATGTTTTTCTCCCATTGAAGCATACAGCCAAACCTGTCTTAGTGGCCATCAAAAGTCATCTCCTGCATGGAAAAGTAGTGTTGTGGAACCATTCTACAGTGGCCACTATTCTTGTTTCCCTTGGGGGGTCACTATACACAGGTTTGACTGTAATTGAATTACAACTATTAGATTTTGATTATAAATTGTTCAGATTTCAATTACAGATTTATGCAAATATCAAAAGCCAAAACAGGTGGGAACATGGAAATAAAAACAGATTACCGGGGGTATGTAAAATTTCATGATTGAATGAAAACTATTTCTTCTGTCAGCCAACACACTATTTGTTCTAATATGTGTAGATTTGTTCTAAAATGTGTAGATGAAACATGCACTATTATTTGAAACATTATGAGTTGTTGGACTTAATCAATACCAATAATTTTGAAAATGACTAGAACCATGAATATTTGGTTAGGTTACTTGGAATAATCCTTAATTTATTTATTTTGCAAAATGACATGTACAAATGTATTGATATTGAAATATTTATTCAAAGTATTATTATTGAAGTTTGAATAAAATCATACATATTGGATGTATGCCAAATAAAAATGTTCAAACTTGTCAGTATGAGTATGTCAGTTTCTATGTACATGAATGTAAGAAAGTATGAAATTTATGTTTTTTATGCCTGTGGTGTGTCTGTGATATGTCTGCTGAGGGTCTGTGTGTGTGCATGTTTTAGGTGTTCTTGTGAATAAGTATTCTCATTGTGCCGAATAGGCTTTAAATCTGGAATGTAACACAACTACAGTGGAACCTCATTATAAAGGGCACTGATATCACAAAACAATCAAAATATAAAACAATGTAATTTTGCTGGTCCTAAATCTTGTTAATCTTCTTTTTAAAACCCTGGGGGTGCTTTAACCCCCCCTCTACATTTTTCACGATTATTTTTTTGCATGTCAGCCCGAAAATCACTTATTTTCATGATTTGTGTACAAACATGGAAATATCATTTTTTCCAAAAAAGAGATAAAACATTGGTTATTTGGCCTTGTTTATAGTTTAGGTGTTTGTTTTGGGGGTCAAAATAGTTGAATTAGAGTTAGAAATGAAATAAAACAACAAAAACAAAAGACATAAGTTAAAAAAACAAAAATACATATGAAATTATCAAAACAATAGATAACATAAGGAATAACCTGGCTCTTCCAAATATTTTTGATGTATTATTATTCCAAATGGTCTAAAGAGTTTATGCAGTGAAAAGGAATGTTTAAATATGAAGAATATATGATTTATGGGTAAAAATGTGAATTTCATGACCTTAATTGCATAAATTACCATAAATATGCAAATGAGTGAATTTTCAGAAAATTAAAATTACCAAAGTATTCTGTACACTTCACTTGACATGCATGCAAATTTTCGCGGCGATCGGCCGTTTTACGGCCGAGATCATAGGGGCCTTAGAAGCCCCCTCCCCCAGGTTATGCAGTTTCAAACTAGCCCAGGCTAGATAGGGTTAAACCCTCCTATACCAAGGTACCAGCAAGGTTATGTTCATTTACCTGAAGTGGGTGTGTACGATGTGCTGTCTGTATTCCCGTGCTGCAATGGCATCATGTTCAACGATGCCCTGTTGTGGCTGCTCGTATCCGGGAACATCCTCATCGATGTCTGGCATGTTCAGTTGCTTGGCGAGGTTGTGCAGAATAGCGCAACTGGCTATGATCTGAGAAGCCTTTTCGGGTGTCACCCTCAGCTCCGAATGAAGACAGTGGAATCGTCTTTTCAGCTGGCCTATTCCTCTTTCCACAAGGCAGCGGGTCTGTTTGTGCGCCCTATTGAATCGCTCTTCATCATCGTTAGCAGGCCGCAGAAAAGGCGTTAGCAGCCATGGTCTTAGGGGGTATCCACTGTCCCCAAGAAGGTGCCCATCCATGTGTTCCAACACTTCTCCTAGTCCACTCTCTCTCAACACCCGGGCATCATGCACGCTTCCAGGCCACTCGGCATCTACGTTTGTGATGTAACAGTTCGCATCAAAGACGACTTGAACATTGATGCTGTGAAACCTTTTTCTGTTCACGTACTGATCCTCATACTCTGAAGGCGCCTGTATTTTCACGTGGGTACAATCAATCACCCCAGTGATGCCAGGGAATCTCGCTGTGCGGTAGAACTGTTCGGTGTTCCTCCTCCTCTCCTCCTCACCGGGAAGGTGAATGAATTGAAGCAGTTTCCTTGTCAGAGCCTCACTCACTGTGCTGACAATCCTTGACACAGATGACTGTGATACATGCAACGTGTCCCCATCAGTTCTTTGGAAACACCCCGAAGCGTAAAATTGAAGAGCTGCACAAATCCTATCTACCGGCGAAATCGGGTTGTTGGTATTCCCTTTGGAGCAATATCATCAAACAGTAGTTCAGTTATGTAGTTGATTCCTTCTCGATTAAACCGATATCTCTTGATCAACTCGACATCATTATATTTGTCAAGAGGATGTACACGATCTTGAACCAACTGGTGACGAAGTGCTCGCTGATAGTGTTCGTGAATGCGATTGAAGGCTGCCATGTCAACACAACTTGCTCCTACGAGTACCTGTGTAGCTTATGAGGATTTAGCTTAAGTGTCCTAATTTATATTCCTATGTTTGAGCCAATTACTTAGCCAAAAAGAGAGATTTGAATACCAAACTTGCTTAAGTAAAATACTTAAGTCATTTACTAAGACAAAATCATACTTTACTTAGTCAAATACTTAGCCACAATTGAATCTCATTTGTGGCTAAGTAATTTACTTAAGCCAAATACTAAGTAAAAAGCTCAAATTTTGTACTTAAGTATTGAATTGAATACGGGCCCAGGGCTTATAGTACCCCAACTGATTTTCCACTTGCAAATCAGCGCCGTTTTCGATCCCTATTCAGAAGAACTCGAGCGCGGCCACTCAGACAGCCAGCCAGCCCACAAAGGCTCTTCTTCAACATCCTCTCCCCCACATTACTATTTTTTGTCAAGACCAGCATCAAAGACTGTTTAACAAGAACACAGTGCAGGTGCAGAACTTTGTCTTCCAGCCTCTGGTCGCTAATTTTACCTTTTTTTCCAACATGTCTGAAGCAACATGAAAGCGTAACTATGCGCCGTGACATCTTACTAAGATGGTATAGCCAGGCCAGGATAACTTCTTGCAATCTGTCAGCCCATTGGAGTGATAGCCTCCACGTGCGTTGATAAATCGAGTGGCAAACATGAGCGACCTCGTTCCACCGTCACTGGACTGGGCGTATGTGGGTGTCTTCAAGCCTGATCTACAAGTGGTACCAAGAGACACTGCGACATCATGCGTCCCATCGCCTCGGACGTCGGCAACCCTCGGACGTTGGCAACCCGGTGGAGAAAACAGTAACCAAATTGCCCTGTATATTTAGATGGGGACCATCGGTTGCCGCAAGAAGTACAAAATATGGTAAGCGAGTACCTAAATCTCATTGTGTCACAGGGCTTTCCTCGTGCCCTTTCCATATGCACCCGATCTTGAAAACTATCGGGAAGCAAATTCGGCTGTTTCCCGTCATTTCCGGCTTCCTACGTACTCGATGTCTTCATAATAGGAATCCTTATTTCCAGCGTGATTTTTCGATCCGGGATCTAGACATCACATCGTTCTTCCAGTCCTTCGGGACATCTTCTTGACGTGTCAAAGCTTTCTTGTGCCAAGCATCTTAATCGTCTTGAGTTGTTGAGTCAGAATCCAAACAGGAAAACGAGGAACAATGAGAAAGGGCTACGCTGCCAATCACTTGATGGGAACCTAGACAGAAGAAAGTCGCTGAACTTTGTTACATAATAACTTGTATCTTGGAAATCTCTCTTGCACCTCTACCAATAGCTCATCATTGATGACCTTTCGTCTTTGACGATGGCTACCGTTAATCAACCCCTACCCGAAATACGGTCTTTGAAGAAAGCAGGTGATTCAGACATCATTTTGTTAAAGGCCCCTTTGCGATCCCCTCTCAGCTCCGTCTGAGTCATAATACTCTACGCCCAATATGTCATCTAAAGAGGTTTCATCCAAGGAAAGAGCCGATGGAAATGCAGTCTGGATGAGGGTAGCTCCATGCCATGCACGACTAAGCAAAGTTTTTTTTCAAACATACACAGGTGGCAGACATGGCAGACTCCTCTTACCAGTGATAACGGAAGACGGTGACGCAAGAAAACAGGTATCTTTTGCCCACGTTTATTTCTGCAGAATCATTTTGATTGATGTTCACAAAATTTTCGCGGATGTTAATGTGGTTCGAATGCCGATTACAAACATAGGTGGTCATGTATCGTATATATGACTCAAAGAGTGCATAATATGAAACACATTAGTTAAATGTTATCATTATCCTAATTACTATCATGGATATTCATTAGATAATTTTGATTAAAACAAGTTATCAAGCTTTTTGATATCTTACTTACTCCTATCTAATTTTCATTCAGTTTGTTGCATCTTTAATTTTTTTGGCACCGATGTTATCAAAGGTGTTACAAGACAGGATCAATTTTTCCTACATTTTCTCATTTGCACTTTTCCATATATCACTCAACACGATAATAATATGATACCGTCGTTTTCCCTGGCCTGTCAAAATGCATGCCCATTACTTTGCAGAAAATATGGAGGGATCATTGTGGTTTTCCGAATCCACAATAAATTGGAGCTCTGCAACATTAGGAGACTTGGTATGGTAAAACTCAACATAGTGTGACATTTCCGTATTCTCAATACTCAAGGTACACGAGGTGTCCTTTGCCCGACGCAGGACTGCGTCAGAGGGATACATTTTGATATAGCGAACTACTAAATGCAGCGCTGCAACATTAGAAGAAGGATAGAGAGGGCCGACGTCAGCAGAGCGGGGGTGCATTCGTATTCTAGTACTCGTGGCACGTAAAGCCTCATTTGCCTGACGTAGGACTGCGTCAGAGACTGACGAGACATTTGCGCGTCTTGTCAGAGTGATATTGTACAAACAAAACAGAATGCAAAATATCAATGGAGCGAATATGAAAGGCGTATGCCCTATATATATATATATTATTGTTTGCCTTCATACGATTTATTAGCGCAGGTAATAACGCAGTCTAAATGACTCCTCGTGTGCAAACGGGGCATAATCACCCACCAACATTATGATAATCACGCATGATAAAGTCTAAGAATGAGTAATGCTACATTTGTATCCGATATTCTATTCATTCATGGCGCCTTTGTGCCTCGGAGCCCTATGCCACCAGCACATTATACCTGTGCTATAGTACTGCTTCTTCAAGACGCCAGGCAGTGTGCTAAAGACATTACGGACTATTCCTGCGCGTCGGCAGGCAGAAGGGGAAGACGGGGAAAAATCTGGGTTAAAATGTCACAATTATGACACCTATTGCGAGGTGGTAATCGCTTTTTCAGGCTGACAAGTCGGTCGAGGGAGTTTCTATTATGCTACCTGCTGGTGAACCAGACTCTCCTTTGATATCATTACGGAAGGAGGTATGATATTAATAGATGCATGGGAGCTTGGGGAGAAGGCGGTTGCCAATGGCTAAATTTTTTTAATGCATTCTCTGAGCATGCTGAGGTTTGTTGATAAACATGGAAAGGGAATCCCTTTTCAAATGCAAATACATCCAACAATTTACTTAAAGGTTATAGTGATGGGATATCTCCTTGTGCTTATGCTGTGCCAGTACAAAAATAATACTATGGCACGCACGTATCAATCACTATCAATATATAGCGTGTAGTACTTCGCATTCTAATTGGTTTAACATTCAATGTGAAAAAAAAAATGTTAACTGGGGTTAAGTATTCAATGTCTAACATCGTTTCAAATTTAATAGATTTAACATACAACGTGAGGTCGTGGTACAGATCCCATACAACAACATCATTACTAATCATGTACATCGTTTGCTATTCTGTATACAGACGACTGAATTGTTACATATATTCAAATGTATCTTTTCATTACTGATAGCGTTTCGGGAACTTTCCTTCCAAAATAGTTAACTTTATTCCACTTCCGGTAGGCCGCATTTTCTTTTCAAAATTTCCAGTCGCATGGCAGTTACAATTTCAATAGACACTCGGATCATGTATGGAATCTTATGAGCTGATGAATGAAGAAAATGCCTGTTGTGATGTGAAGAAATGTAATGACCTCAAAATGTAAAGAGAGATATTTTTATTTTTTCCGTCTTCCACATGGTTATTTATTTGCAAAACAAATTCGACAGGTGCGATCGTATACATCCACCAATAATGTACAAATAATTAAACAAATGATATCCATATTACAATGGCTAAACAATGAAGATATATAAGGGTGGATCGTACTGAAAATTGATATTGATAAGATTCTAATAATTATAAAGTCCCATAGATTAACTATTATATTAACCCAATGGTATTTGATACTTGGGTCTTCAACATTTAACTCATACTAGACATTGGTAGAAAGAGTAATTATTTTCATTTTTAACCCAATTTTATCAGGACACCTTGCATGACATATGACATAATACAAAATCGTCATTGACTCCCCCACCTCCTATAGAGCTAAAAGACGTTGCATTTTAGCAGTCTACCGTTAGATTTAGAGTTATTTAAAGACGCGCGTTCCCCGTATTCCAGAGGGCGTTCAAAATACGTACGTGCTGGCGGACGGTGCTAGCTGCCTATTGACACCAACAGAATACGGCTCTTACGCAGATGGCATGTTCCGATAACTACACTGGCGGGATTGTGCGCCTTTAACCTAATAATTGATTTGAACTCCTAAAAAGGATACTTTTCCAATTACCCATATTACCAAAAAGGTGACAACTCACACACTCTCCCTCAAACCCGTCCACCCTCTCACTCACTCATCGAATGCTCCTTTAAGAATAATAGTCTTTAATGACGCATTTGAAAACATTCTGAAGAATGGTTTGCCATGCACGACCGCAAACAATAGCTTGCAATAATATCAAATATGCAATATAAGTGAACAGGGGCATCGGGGGGGGGTGTAGTGGGGTTCTTGTTTGGACCACTTTACCAACGTCTTGAATTAAATAATTGGTTGCAGACATAATTACGCAGGTGACCAAACCTTGTGTCTCTTCAGGAAGTGTGTGTGGTCGTGTTTTATTATGTTAAGGTTTGTAATGTTCAAAGGATTATTTAAATTTGCAAATACTAAAGAAGGAAATCAATACCACGAAATTCAATTAATTAAATAAAATTCAGGCATGTGTGCAATAAAACTTGAATCACAGTATGAAGGTGGCCATCTGTTCGGGCAAAAGAGAAGACCATTCACTTTTATGACCGATGTCTGGGCCTGTGAAAGGTCCCCATCTCATGTTTACTTGTTACAAGTTAAACAATCTAGTACATGGTTAAGGAGTGTTATCAATATTCAAAAAGGCTGTTCTTAAAATGGATAACCAAACTCCTAATCAAATATTTGTTTTAATGGGATTAGATTTTACTCTCTAGGACGTGAACCGTCTGGCGCACATAGGGGTCACCCAATGGTATGTTTTGCTCATGAAACCGATCTTCAGATCTGTTAAGTAATAAGGTATCACAACACATGGATCCTTACAGTCTTACATTTCGCTTAATGGCATTACAGAGGTAAATTTAAGTTGTACACGTGTTGGCACCCCTGGTTCACGTAACACTCTTAATTGAAAGCTACCATGATTGGGTACACTCCCGATGTTTGCAGACCCCACCTTAGGATGGAGGAGAAAACAAGCGAGTAAAGCAGACCTGGAGATGGCACGACATCGCTTGCCTACCGAAAGTCAATGATGATACTAAATCTCCAGTATAGATTTTTTTCCTCCCTCTCCCCCAACATGGGGCGAGATTGATCCAACGAAAGCGGGCCCGGGGCTGGAAACATACTGACATGACCGTAATGTTTGGAGGGGACCGAACCCGATAGTGGTGGTGGGTATGATACAGGGAGGTTGGGTTGAGATGAGAGTATATAGGTACACCGCTACCCCCCTAGAGGTATGTAACCAATAGCGCTGTGTACAGGTGGCCGTGGTGATACATGCTAGAGACAGCCTTCCCAAGGAGCGAGTGAGGTTGGCAACAAAATAGTTGGGAGCCATGTCGAATGACGCTTTCACCTTTGATTTATCAGTATACCACAACCACATTGGTACAGAACATGATCACACACAACAACAGTATTTGGCTACAAGTAAACAAACAAGGGTAATTGTTAGAATTTGAGTTAAAAGTTTGATCCGAGAAAAAAATATATAAAGGGGTCATAAACTCTCTGATCTTAATAAGTCATAATATCACGTAAGAATCCGTTTGAATTTAGAATAGATCCATGACCTTCTTGTACAATAAAATGAATTACGCACACATGTTATAGATCAGTGAGTTCGTATTACACTTTACCAACTTCATGTCGTACATGTTAGCCATCAAAACGTTGAACTTCGTATTAAATGACTTACTGTCTGAATGTTTTTATTTTGTAGACATGTCCCTCCGAAGAGATATGTCTGTACCATTAAAATACATAATATAAAGAAATACCTGATTTTTAAAAATGAGTACATGGATTTATTAATAGATAACTGGATATATGAATATATATTTCTGTCCTTTAAAACAAAGCCTCCGCCAAATCTCTTGAATTATTAAATTCATATTCTGATTACATAAAAGAAAAAGAAACAGAAATAGAGATAGAGAGAAGAAAAACAAAACATAAATGAGTATTATCTTTCTCTTCTCCTTCTTCAAATTTTTCCGGATTGAAGTCAACAATCATTGCCTTTTTCAAATGTATATTTGACGTATGAATCATAGTGTAAAGTTGTAACAATACAAACTAATAAATAAACATAATTACTCTTGTAACCGGATATTAAACCGTATACGTTATGAATCATGCCTATAACTATATAACAGCCCTTACCAATAAAAGAACAGACACGACTCGAACTATTCATTTTAAAGTCTAGACGGATAGACTTGTAGCTAGGCATTGCATTGTTATTTCACTGTATTAAAGGAAAACATGATATTATTTGCCCTAGCTTGTTATGAAAAATAACAGTGTAATATTCCCTTATTAAATAAGCAACGTTATACTTACAACATGTTGTATATGCGTTACAATGACTAATGTAATTACAAATGCAAAACATTCAAACCTGACTGAAAATAACAGTGTAATATCGCCTTATTAAATAAACCACATTATACTTACAACATTTTATATATGCGTTACAATGACTCATGTAATAACAAAATGCAAACATTCAAACATTCAAACCTGACTGGAATTATCTCGTTCAATATTCTAATCAAAATACATAACGGAATAATTTGCCAATTGTTTGTCACGAAGATTGTTTTAGTAGATTAAATTAACGTGTTAAACATAGTGATGTCACAAGGACAAAATACAAAGTGACTGCAGTACAACACTGTCTGTTGCTGAATGAATTATAAACTGTGTGAGAAGTAGAAACCATGAGATGCCCACATTTCCCATCATATATGAAGAAAAATAGATGAAAGAAATCACTATTAGATATTCTATTCTCAATACTACTTGTACCTATCTTGTTACTTACAGTTAAATCAGTAATGGTTATAGTACAATATTGATTCCATTCTTCATTAAAAAAACATATATACAATACATACAGAGTATTAAAAAATTGAAATTAGAAATACATAAATACATGTAGAAGGGTAACATAACAGATAATAAGAATACAATAAATTAACAGGAAGTAGGTTCGGAAAGCAAATTTATGACGAATGAGGGGTCAACAAAAAAGAGCATTTAGCCTTGTTGAACGTTGACCCCTAAAGAAAGTTCATATTTGGCAGCACATTAAGAAGAAAAAGAATGCAAGTGGAAACAATAGAAGGGAAAAAGAAAACATAATACAGGCAAAAATATATACAAATACATACGTCCTAAATCAAATATGATATTCAAGTTGCCGAGTACAAATTTAATAAAAACAATCGAAAGGAACGTTTAAAACTATGTACGGAAGGCTGATTCTTTAGATGGTTTAGAATAGTAATCCATAGATGAGGACCTTTGTAAAAAAAGAAATAGTATTCTTTGAGATATTAGTTCTGACTTTTGGCAGATGGTATTCTACAGCATTAGAAACCTTTGAGGGAAGTGTTAGGGAGATTTAAGAGAAAGCAGATCCTGCAATATTTTTGTTTGCCCCTGAATTCCAACATGTTTAACAAATTGTGCTAATTTTAATAGGTGTACATTCTAACTCTAGCAAATACTATCGAACAATACTAAACAAAATTGTATACTCGGATAAACAAATATATTTTTTAATTAGTTTTTGATATGTTCTAACCCGTTTGTTGTCATCGTCGTGCAGATATTTAATATTTCTCAAGATGTATTTCCAAAAAATTTAATTTGACAAAATTGATATTTTTAGTTTGCCATTGTGTATGAAAAGTATTCTTTTTTTAAATCGGTTTTTAAAATGTGACTTAAGTGCTTTTTAAAGCATTTTTTTCCTCTTCAATATGGGTTACACAAATATATTTTCAAATAACACAATTGTAGTTATATACTTGTATGTCAATATTATATTAAATGTCAATATGTTCATGGATAGAGACTAGGGCCATGTTGCATGGTAGTAAATATTGATGACAAAGTTACCATCAATGGTAAATTTTAATGCAACGGGGCCCCGAATATGTTATTTTTTCTAATATGATTATCCGATCTCTCTAACGATGACTTCAATATTACTTTGAGAGGCGCAAAAAGGGGGTTGCCCACCTTTCCTTATTCATTTGATCTCTTCTTTGTCAGTTTTCGTTATTTACTTTTAACTCAAGATAAAATTCTCAATTATAATGAATATTCTTCGTTCCTTTTAATTTTGGCAACAGCCCTCCCCCCCCCCTCCTCTGCATGCATTCTGCTGCACAGACGGCAGATCCATAATACATTGTTGCTTGAAACATATTTCCCCAAAGACCCTGCTTCTCCAAACGTCGGGTTTGCCATTCGTGCTCGTCTCAATCGGACTAATCTCATCATTGCGAAGCAGAACTAAAAATTAATATTTACACAAGTCTGCTAACATACAACACGCAGGTGGTATCTTTTTTCATATACATGTTACTCTTGAGTTTACACAAGTAGAATTCGACTGTGAATGCGAGCCGCCGAATCTAACATCAACCGTTTTTCTTTTTCGATGCCCGTTTTATTGTGCATGCTTTGCTTAGAACTTGTTTGATTATTTTTTGGTCATATTTGTGCAAGAGCAAAGAATGATAGTCGTAAGTTAAATAAAAAGTAGACTGATCTCTATGGCTTGGCTCCCCCGTCTCGAGTTGGCATTGTGATGTCACGTCCCTGTCCTATATCGAACAGCTGTAGAAGACTCAACTTTATACAAAATGTATACAAAGTAAGCGCTTTAAAGCAAACTTGACGAGACACAACTTTTCAAAGAAGTTGTTGTAAATTGTAGACTTTCTTTTATCTCCTTTCTTATTCCCGCTCCCGTCTCTATGTGTTCATCTGTTTGCCCAAACGCCGAGATGCCCAAACAAGTCGCCTTTTGATGATCTGCTAATTTCGACTACTAGCAGCCACCAAGAATGGTGAAAATGTAAACGTGTCCTAGAAACGGGCTTGTGTCTATAGATCTTAGAGTCGAACGCGCTGCCCACTCCTGCCAACCCGCTAAGGCATGGGGTAAAGGATCGACGCGGGCGGGGGCGAGCAAACGCTAACTGTATTTATATTTGGGGGAGCTGGTTGGTGTATATCACAACAAAAACGGGCATAGATATTGGCCAGTCACTGCGGGATGAACCAGACATCTCGCGGTGCTGTGCTACCGATTATTTTCTTTCAGCGCGACCCACTTTGAACTCAAATGACTGTGTTTGTTTACTACCTATTTTTGCAAAGCTACCTTCCCTCCATGAAACCCTCTGTTCCATCCACCGCTCTAAATATCACAACCAGGCTTTCTTCCCTCTTTTTTTTCCATGAGGAGGCAGACCACCTTTCGTAGTAAGGAAAACAGCGGCTTTTTAAAAACGGTTCTTGGATTTCAGACCACTTACCGAGACTTACTTGGTAATTTTGTATGGATTTCAGGGGGATTCTACAAGTCAGATGTCGTCAGTCACTTTGGTAGGTGGTGAGCCCACACACACGCACACACTCGTTCGGCGCACAGCACACAAACCAGTTCCAGAAGCCCGCGCGCAGGTGTAACACATATTCGGGCGCCATCAAGTGGCAACTCGTCTCATACAAAGTGTACAGCGTCCAGGTATAAACAAGACCTGGAAGCAAAAACACACTTTCCTAGATGCTCCAAGATTACCTTTCAGTTGTGTGTATTCTTTAATCAATACTTAATCCGCTTCTTCAACCTAGATACTTTCCCTTCATTATATTTACGATTAATATTATGAAACCCTGATACTAAACATCCAATGTTTATTATATTTATTTTTTAACCTTGTCATTTTCACCCCAGCGCAATCCTATCACCGGAGTAACTCTTAATTATGCCCCGGTGGCGATTATCCTTTCTATTCACTTGCTGGTGATAATGAAAAGGCTAACTGTCTCCCGTGTACAATAGACCTATTGAAAGCAGGATTATAAATTATGTATTATTGTGATAAGGCTGTACGTACATTATTCCGCTTTGAAGGCACCTCCTGACCCTTTTCATATTTCTCTTTTCATAAAGTAGAGTAACGGATGACCTGTCAGCCATGATCGATAATTCCTTTTTTACCCCAAAAACCTGGTTTCTGAAATCACATCCTGTGCATGAAGCCTCCGCCACATGAGTCTAATACGTAGTCTGTGGTGTATATGATACCCCCTTTTTGTGCAGTCATTTAAAAATATATAGGGTAAACACTTGACATTAATGGACAGGTTCGGACGGGGTAAATAAGAGGCATGGCTGCATCTCAAAGGACAACATAGGATGACTTTCATTCTGATGAAATAAAGAATAATTATAATAACATTAACCCGGTTTCATGTGACATACAGCATACCCAGGCAATGCATTGAATATGAGTCATTGATTACAATATAAAATTCCTGAAGATATTGAATACATAAGCAGCAGCACACTCCTATATACCTGAATATTTAACTTAAAGGTTTTAGGGCAATTAAATTCCTTGTTGATGTTTTGACATGTTTTCGAACTTACCTGAACAACAATAAATGAGCAGAACCTTATATGAACATTAATCATATAATTCATAGCTTTACCTTAATAACCGCTTGTCACGGTATATTTAAGGATATCTAAATTTACCAGGAGAGCGTAGTTTCTTTCGTCCTTTTTAGAGGAAGAAACCTAGTTGATTAATCCAATGAATCTGGTTGGGATTACCACGACACTCGTACGACCTTGTACATGTAACTATCTTCTGCAGGAGCCGGTAGAACACCGAACACATGTTTGTGTCCCTATGATATCCTCCATGCCGAAATATACCAAAATAATCCTTTAAAATGATCATTTTGACGAAAAAATGTACACGTCATACAGACCCCCATCCCCCCTCGGAAACATCCAAACATCCATAGCGGTGCGATGCTAATACCCCTCGCGGAAGTCAGCACGTCATATGGCCCTATACCGAAAATGGGACAAATTCTGTTTATGGACGATTCAGGGTTTACCGTCATCTGTATGCCTTTCCCCCTCGTAGCTTATGCTCTGGTGTGTCATAATCATGATGCTTTCGGGGATGTAATTAGAAACATCCCCAATGCTACCAGGATCTGGGTCATGTGACTTAGAGAGTTATAGCTGTAAAATCATGCTAATCATGGTAACATTAATATTGTATCTAGGTATGAGAGACTCTCATCTCCTCAAGCCTTAAAAGCGACAATTTTAAAGGTTCTCATCCTCGGCGTAACGATTTTATTTATTTTCTGCACTAAATGTTAATGCCATGATCTAGCTTATACAGTATGTACATGCATATCATTAATAATACATATGTTTACCGTGAAGACTAATCTAGAACGTCAATTCGAATAAAGTTGAAAAGGATGTCTGTGGACTAATGTTTCAACTTCTAAATTGAAAAATAACTATCAAAGATTGCGATCATAAATCAAGGGGGCACTCGAAAGACCTTTACAATTTTCTCCTCATCATCTCAATTCAATTGTGGTGGTAATCCAAATTGTTTTGTCTTTTAATGCTATGCAAACAGTCAAGAAAGTTCCTTAGATACAGATAAGGTAAAACCATTTTTCCAATTTTAGATAATATATTTTGTTGCCCATAATGTTGAAATAATGTTTTCTTAACTCTTTTAGAGAAATAATTGTGGCAATATTTGTTTAGTTCTTGATAGTTAAAGTTTGAATATTCTCAGAGCTATACTGATCAATCTGAAGAGTCATAGATATAATATTGATCAATAAAGTTCTGAGAAGATTTAAACTATATCTATCATGAATAAACCATATTGCCACAATCATGTCATTAAATGGGTGGGAAAAAATTCTAACTTTATGGACAACAGTGTATATATATATATATTTATATATAACAAGTCGAAAATAAATAAGTTATCTTTCCATATTTTATATTGCGAAGTATTTCGAAGTATTTATTACATATATGAATATATATAACCAACAAATTATCTCTATAATCTTGTTATTCATCCCATTCTAAATTGTCTTCAATTGTACACTTTTCAAGAAAGAAAGAAAAAAATCAAAAAATGTCACAATACGATTAGAAGTTTGAAGTTTGAAGTTTGAAGTTTTATTTGTTCCACATTTACATCAAAAAATAATTGTATACAAGCGTATAAGCGTAGATTACACACAAACAAATTAAAGATTTTAAATCAAGTATAATGTACGGAAAATAGGTACGAAGTTTCGAAATATATAGATATGACAGGCAAGGTAAAACAATGTAAGATGTGGGGAGCCTAAATAAAAAGCATAGCTTGTATGTGAATAGGCTCCCGTACTGAGTAACACAATATAGTAGGTCTGAATTTAAAAGGTATTATAGGAGGCGAAAACGGAGTAGTATAATATGAGATTCTAGAGACGTACAAGGAGAGTGAATTTGAGGAGAAAGGAAAAGGGCGAATCATAATATGTCTTCTTCTCTTACATATTAGGAAAAATCTTTGATATAAATTTAACTTAAAGTGAGGATGCCCAGTATTACGATTTTCAAATTGGTCCTTTCGTGATCTACGCAAAACCGGAAACGGAGAGTTATCATTCGTGTCAAAGGGTCACCGTGCTTGTGTGTACGCCTCGTGAATGGCGGTTCGCTAATATTTGATGAATTTGTTATTATTGCATTGTAATTCCTGCTATTTGTATTTCTTGTGCAGATGTTAAACCATTTATTTTATAGGAAGTCAAATGCAATGAGGAAATTATGTTAAATAGCTGATATATTGATACGTATATTTCCTTCCAAACTCTGTCGAAATAATGTTTACAATTCATTGATCCTAGTCCTACTACGGAGATTCAAATACACATTGTTAACAAAATGTTGTCGGTCCAAAGGCGATTGCCATTTGAGTTTTTCCCATTGTAAGGAAACATGGGAACAGGAAATTTATGAATTTATAATTATAAAATGACAATGTATTTTCCTATACGCAAAATACCGTGAAAACAAACACACTTCTTATAAATGAGAGAAAGATTGGCGTTATTCTTCATGTACTTATTAGTATTTTACTTTTTAACACCATGCTTTGAGAATTCTTAAATTTGATATTGTACATCATGATTCTGTAATGTAAGTTGAAACTATGTCCTAGACAGTTATTTAGTCTTATGTCAAAATAAACAAATTTATCGTCTTTTTTGATTATCCCTATTACTTTTGTTTATTTTCTTTTTTATTACATTTTACATTCATGTCAACATCCCCACACTAAAGTGACATACCGATGTTGGACAAAGAAAATTACCCGAAAATTCAGGTACTCAAAATTAAATGAAGCCCATATATGCCCCTATTGTTTAAGCACACGAATACTTTTCAAATAAAGATGATACGATCTCAATCAAATACACATTAAAACTTCAATGAAATGCTGCAGAGAGTATAGAGTAAACAGATCAAGCAATCAATCAACAATTAACAATGATAATGGTGATTTGATTTTTTGTTACTACTTCCACTACTACTACTACTTCTACTTCTACTACTTCTAATACTACTACAACTAATGATGATGATGAGATGATAATAACAATAATGATGATAATAATAATAATAATAATGATAACAATAATAATTAAGATAATGATATCAATTATAATAAAGTATCTAAACTAAGCAAAAACAAAATTGCAGACGTTTCTGCATTTATTGAAAAATCAAATAAAAATATTCAACCAAAAATAATATTATTCATCATAAATTAACATAAAATGTGACGTCTGAAATACAAAGATAGTAGATAGAGTAAATTGAAAACTTGAAAGTATGGAGGTAAATCAAAGAATCAAGATAAATGCAGCGGCCAACTATCATAAACATGATTACACAAAATATACATACAGAAATGACGTTGAACAAGAAAAATAATATGTAGTGATAAAAATACCTTTTCACCGAAAGAATGACTAGATAAGGATATTGTGTGAAGGAGTTATTCTTATTAAAGAAATAGTGGTAATTACTCAAAATTCAATAAACACATTTTTTTTTCATGGAGCTGACAACTGTTGTATCGGTTTTAGTACTTCCTTTTCATTTCGTAGCAGTCATAGTATTATTGGCATACTAAGATCAATGAATAATAAGTTAAACGGTCCCTCGGGAAGAATAAAATGTATTAAAGGGAACTTTTATGGACGAAAAATGGTTCTAATCAAACCGATGGAACCTAGTGTATATCAAAATGTACATAGATTGTTATAAACTTACTCATAATTTGATCTCGAATAAATCTACCATAAAAGTATGAACAAGTTCATTTAACTATGTATGTATATTTATATATATATATATATATATATATATATATATATACATACAAACATACATACATACATATATATATATAAAAACACATACGTACGTATACATGTAATTCAATAACCTGTACCTAAACAAGGTACGCGTCAATGCAATGGAATGACAGTGCTTCTATACATTCGTATCCATAAGAAAGGCTATACTAAACATAAAATGAAAAATTTCAAGAGTTTATCCTACCCCTTCTAAACTTCGAAAGCCGATCTCATCCTGCTGTCCACGTACAGATTGTTTGAAGATACTTACTGTCACCGTCAATTTTCGAAAGAAGAAGTGTGTTTCTGACGAGAAAGCAGAGTTTTACTCAGAGTTTGGACGCGTACACACCGTCATTGGCTGGTCTTTGTGGCAATTTGCCTATAACCGGATCCAATCGGGTACGCTCTGAAGGCCTACGCCAGAGTTTCGGTGGGTTCTCCTCTGTACTTTCCGTCGTGACTACTTTTCCTGCGGGAGTCCATTAGTTTTGCCCGTTCTGTAAATGTCTTTTTGTTGGGAAAAATGGCTCAAAGGTTGTAGATTTAACCAAACGAAATTTCATGTTTTATGTATGCAGACTCGATTACATAAAAGTATGAAACTCAGAAATGTGAGAAATACAAATTGTCTTCATTGAAATCATGATGCGACATGTATGAAAAAGATAATGATCTTTCATATCAAATCGGTCGAGCCTCATATAAGCTGCGCTTACCTATCTTTTATTTGTGTAATACGGGAGATGGTCACAAATTGCCCCAAGCATTTTAAATGGATTTTATTAATGGATTAGACATACTTAAAAAATATTTTAAGAAACAAAAAAGTCAGAATTCACAAACATTTATTAGGAATTTTATAAAGTTCTAAGAACTAAATTATTGGTTTTGTGGTCTTGTGCCTTGTGGTACGGGCAATATGACCCATTTGAAAACTATTTATGACCACACAGAAACCAGCTCTTTATCTGTCAACACACATTGTGTAGTAACTTGGTGTAACCCTTTAGGGTCTCTATCTGCAGACCTACACTTACGGGAGGTCAGGGGTCACGTGTTCCAGCAAACTTGGCATTGTGTTACAATGGCACGAGTGGTATAATAATAATAATTCATAGCGCACTTCTTCGGCCATTTAGAGTTTTCATTCAATGCCTGGAATTGACCTCATATACAGTCATAGAGGGAAGAAGAAGCAGAAGAAAGGGGGAAAAGTTCTCGACCCGCTGGGCTTTCCTTTTTTTTTGATAGTCCAAACTGCACTTTTTAGCAAGCGGTCAAAGAATAATCGACCTTACAAGTGCCTCTTTCTCCTTTGTATGTTGATATACATTGCAGGAAACCTAAGAATAGGGGGACGTGTTACGCACAACAAACTATTGGTAGCCTTTGGGGAAAAGGGCTCTACAATCGTGGCTTCTGAAAAGGAGGGGAGTAAAAAAAAAAAAAAAAAAAAAAAAGATCCCTTGCCGGTAAAGTGGACAGGATGACATCTGAGTTAACCCCATTTATGAATATCTCCATTTAGCTTCGCGCCATCTCTTAAACACACATGGCCTAGATTCGGTCGTCTGCGTATGTCGAAGTAATTTAATTGTCGAAATCGTCGTCCTAAAACTAGGGTAAGCGCCCAAGAAGAGGGCATGGAGCTTGAACAAGAAGAAAGGGAGAGGGGGAACAGGGAGTGGGGCAGAGAGAGGAGTAATAGTTACTTCAGGGGAAGACGAGAAAAAAAATATTTATTGCATGCAATATTTCGGGTCTTTGAAGCTCCTCAGGAATTTGGCCCATCCACCGAAGATTATTAAATGGAGATACGTGAAAGAGAGGGGGTTGTAAGGCGCGATTTATGCAGGAGATAAACACTCGTAGATGAGCTATTCAGAAGAGGTGCTGCGAAGATAAATTTGAAAGATATGAAGTAATTGGGAGATGATATTTAGGTTGTGAGGGGTTAGAGGCTGAGGACTGGAGAGGGACAGACACAGGGAAAAAGAGAAAGAGAGAGAGATAAAGAGATATACATACGTATACACACACACACACACACATACACACACATATATATATATATATATAGAGAGAGAGAGAGAGAGAGAGAGAGAGACCGAAATACAGAATGAAAGAGAATGTGAATGAAGTTGGAGGATAGAGCGTTTAACATTTTTTAAACTATTGAACTCTCGAATGAAGAGAATGAGAGGTGGGCAATGGGGAGTGGGAGAAAATATTTGACGTTGAAGGAGGAGAAAATGAAAGAGAGAAGGAACAAAAATGAAAATAAGCTTAAACCATTTGTTTACTGTGGTATATATTCTTAGCCCAAGAACGTAGCTAGTTTCATGAAAAACGCCCTGAAGCCGCTTTGACCCACATATCGCTCAATGAGAGCTCTAAATATGCCAGAAGGAATAAATAAAGAGCATGGAACTCTTAGCTTATATTTCTGTCAAAGGAGAGATAGAACAAGAGAGGGTTGGAGGGGGATAGAGAGTAGGGGAAAGAGAGAGGGCCACAGATTCTAATTCGATAGCTGAATTCGCTACTCGTTTTCCGCTTTACCCCCCTCCATCTCTCTTCCACTTCCATTTCGCCCACTTCGTATCTCTCCTGTTTATCCACCCCTCCCCCTCTCCCTCTCCCCCTCTCTTCATCCTCTCTCCATCTCCCTTCTTCATCGTCACCACTCACTCGTACGCAGGTCTCAAATTTTATTTGATGGAGCGAGACCAAACAATTGCCCCTGGACATTCGGGTTAAAAAATCTGATAAACAATACCCAAGAAACTAAACTGATCTCCTTGTGACCTCTCGTCTGAATGTACTTTTTTTGCTCTCCTCCATTTACCAATACCTTACAAATCTTCAACATTCGTCATCAGTCTGTACGGCTGCGGTACAAGCAATTCGATCTTGATTGTTTCATGTGATACTTTGGAAGAGTCCGTTTACATTTAATGAGCAGGGACTAATACGATGTGTGCCTTCTGTTACTGAGCGTCAATCGAATCAAGAGACAATAAAAATATGACAACAGTATTACAAGACTCTATTGAAGAGAATAATACAGAACTAAACACGAGTTTAGCAATTTTAAGAAAGTTAGATCCTGGTACTCGTATTAATGGTCATGTTTTTAAGTGAAGTCTTATTATTGAGGGAAGTAGACTAAGCTACAACTAGTAATAACCTTAACAATAAATTTCAAATGCTACCAACAAGTTCGGTAAATCCCTTTTCTTGTTATTGAATCAATTGGAATTAAAAACAGACACTAATGAAATTCTATGCCAAAGTAATAACACCAATATCGACGTGTAATCTAGTTCGTTTGTATATCGTACAATTTAAATAAAGAATAAAACATTTGTGCGAATACATACTTTTCATTTGGCCTTATTGATTTTTTGAAGGCATGAATCATTGACCCCTCTGTTCGTTTTCCAGGGAACAAATATTTAATTAAACAATAGTCCATTTCATAAAAATGTTACTTTTTTTGTTTACATGGATGCGCTATTCAGAGGAGGGTTTCTAATTTTATCTGACCAAAAGAAGAACAAAAATTAGAGGGGAAAATTTAAGGGTTGAGTTTATTGCGTCGTCTTCATCCTGCATTAAAAAAAAGACAATCGCCCTTTTTTCAAGGTTGCGAATAGTGGTGTCGAAATGATAGGACGCCATCTTGTGTTATGGTTACGTAGATGTTTGGCGGTGGTGGGTTTTTCGATAGTGCGCCAAGGATGGTGTTCAATCTGTCGTATTATATACTCTTGTTTTTTAAATATATATAAGGGCAGTAATATGCATATTTCTTACATACTCCTTATTTCAAAACCGTATTTTATTTATTATCTGTTTACTTTTGATAGATAAAGAGAAAAGTAAAGAAATATTTTAGCATTCTTATATAATATGTGTAGTCATTTGGTAATTGATGAAATAAGAATGTATTTTCATTTTATTTGATTAGATCAGTTTATTACGTATTTTAGCACATGATTTTTTTCAAAAAGCAAAAGATCTTTATGGTATAGGTTTTTATTTTTCATTTCAATTGCACGTGCCATGTGATTTCGACGTAATATCTTTAGATTACACGATTTATGCATCTTCAGGAGAAAGCACATTGACAGATCCATCCGTAAAGACATTAGACTTTGTTAATTTTTTCAAAAATACATTTGGAGAACCTGTAATCGTTAGTCAGAAAGAATTATTGATTAATAAAGGTTCATGGGAATGCAAACTGATTGTATTACAAGAATCATCTCGACCTTATTTTGCCATGCGTTAATCTTCCCCGATAGATTTTACCATTTACAAAATCGTCAATGATTAATTGTCGAAAGGATTTTGTCTATTTGAAAGTTGAAGAAATGAATTTGACAAACCAGAGAAGACGAGCAATTATTACGGTAATGAACCCAGCGTCTTGTTTCTGTGTGCCTCCAAACAAAATATTCGTCGTTGTAATAATTCATCATCCAAATTCAAATTAAAGCAGCGCGGACTCGTATGCAAATAAGGGAAAGAGCAGAAACGTAATGGCATATCGTTTTGTTTGTCAACCGTTGTTTTACCCTACTAATGATTAAAAAAAGAGAATTTGTATTCATTACATATTGGAGACCACGGATTTAATTATTGTTTTTGATTGATGACGCGTAATTAAGGGGACATTGAGCGTGTCTTTCATAATGAATGAAATGATACTAGAGTATATTGTAGCTTTATCGAAAGACGTTTACATAATTGTTTCGAAGTAATCATTCTTTCTGCCATCGATTATGATTTTTCAGTGCAATATTTGCTAATTCAATTATTCATATTGTTTTTTTGGAGATAATGGAACGATTTCATTTGCCTTCATAATTAATTCTTAACGTGTCCTAATTGTTGAGAGGCTCATACGAATATCAATTGATGAAAGTTAGGAAAAAAAGTGGAAGATCTTATTTCAATACAACCTTCTTTTTAACGATATGAATAAACAAATACCCGAATCTTTATTTCTGTCTTTCTGTCTGTCTGTCTCTCTCTCTCTCTCTCTTTCTCTCTGTTTCTCTCGCTCGCTCCCCTTGTCTATCTCGCTCTCTTTCCTACTTTCTCTCTACCTCTCTTTCTTTCTTGGTACTATGAGCCTTGTATTGCAGTTATACCTTTAGCAACAACAAAAAAAGGGGGGGGGGGACGTTAAAAACCGTTAAAAATGCCGGGATTTCCAAATTAGCGATGACAACTGTTATCATTTGGTACGGCATAGACTTATTGTTAATCGGAGTTGAAAACTCCATATATAGTTGAACAACAAACACAAAATTGAATTACAGTTCTAAAACCAGAAACCTATTCAACAGGGGCTTGCATAGCGGTCAAGTTTGTGTGTGGGCAGTCATATATTTCCATTCATTTCCCCCAATTCGTTTGTTGTATGTAGGTCAGGCATTGTCTAGTTTCCAGTTGATTTCATCACATAGAGGCCTGTTTTGTGCACCCTCGTGAAATGGGCGAGTTGGGAGAGGGGTGTGTGTGTGTGGGGGGGGGTGAAGTAACAGGGGTTTGTGGCGATTCGCGGATTAAACTAATAATGCCAAAACTATTCATTCACATCGGACAATTTGGATATAAGCTAGAAAAAAAGCGGGAAAAAGCAGAAAGAAAGAGAAAGAAGGAGCAGGAGGCGGGGAAAAGGGATAGGGGAGATAGAGAGGAGGGGAAAGAGGGAGCTTGAGATTTTACAAGAACCAACAAATGCAGCTAGTCCCCTTAATTTAATGCGCCGAGAACATTGGATGAGCATAATATACATGTTTTATGTTTTTCTGCATGATAGGTCGTCGCAAGAGGGGGCGAACGTTATTATCATTTCAAATGCTTTCGGCAAATTTAGAATTCTTACATGCTGTCGGCGAATCGAAATTTCTTTTTCCCTGTTTATTCGTTTTTGGTTGTTGTTGTTTTTGTTGTGTGATTTTGTTTGTTTTTGTTTTTTATTTTATTAATCAGTCATTTCATAAATTCTGTTTGTTATTTAAAAATGTTATTTACTTATTTATTTATTTATTGCTAGTAAGGCCTTGCGAATTCGCAAACTCTATTTCTGAAAAAACCCTTTAAACATCCTTCAACAGGTTTTTACCCTTTGACTTCAAATTTACAAAAAATTAAATCGATGAGCATATTGTTGATCAATCATTGTTTTTACTCATTCTAAAACAATTGGATGCATCAAACGCAAGAGTCTTCCTGTGTCCAGCCCTTAGTCCGTCAAAATAATTATTAAAAACGGTATCATCTTACGGGTCCAGGCATTTAGGCCACTGTGAGTAATATTGGCCTGAATTTAGGTTCCGTAGAAAGACAGGACCATGAGATCATGATTGCCTCAAGCAGGTTTTTTTTTCGATGAAGTAATTAACGTCACGAGTTTATGACATCACTTGTTCACTTATTTCAATCCTTCCCGCTTTATCTACCCCATCTTTCTATCGGTCTCTGTCTCTGTCTCTCTTTCTTCTTCTTCTTCTTCGTCTCATATTTTCCTCTTCTTCATCATCTCCTTCCTCTTCTACTTCTTCTTCGCTGAGTCACTTCGGATCTAGGATTATTTGACTGGGTCCACAATGCAGGTTTCTCACAGACAAATACAAATTTAAGTACAAAATTAATGAATAAAAATGAATGAAAAACAAAAAATACAAACATACATACATACATTCATAAGTAAATAATATATTCATAGATTAATAAATAATCAAATGAATAAATAAATGAATAGCTAAATGAATAGATATATAGATAAATAAGTAAATAAGTAAATAAATGAATAAATAAATAAATTCAATCAAACAGCAACAAAAAATTCTTATATACCATAAATCTTATACCATATTTAGATAAAACATAGCCTCCTAATCTTCTTTGTTATTATTAATATTTTGGAATTTGCGCGTAAGCCCTGGAGCTGCCTACTGGAAACTCCTTGAAATATTCTGACGTAGATTTATTTACGAAAACCAGTTTAGGCTCTAAATTGGTTTCAGCAAGTCAAACCCTGTTGTTCCTTCGTATTGAATCAACCTGATTTCCTACATTCGATTCTATTTCTCCTAAAAGCAATTTGTGCGTTCGGCTAACATAAAACAGGGAAGGTACGTTCAAATACACTTTTTAATGCTCCTATTAACTTCTAATTTTTTTCGAGTGTTTTTCAAACATCATTACAAATTTAGCAAAAGACCTTAAAACACGTAGAAACCATTTCCACGTCTTCAACAATCATTATGCCTAGAACCTAATTGATCTACTTGATACCCTCACCTCAACAATACAAAGTCTGCAGAATTAGTGTTCTAATTCTTTAATCTCAAGATTTAAAAATCTGTCTTGCGTTCGATTTGTTTAGATCTTACCGCCATAGGCAGACTTATTTTCGTGACCCAGTTATGGATGCGGCCTGATGTGTAAACCCTAATTTCAAATAATATCAAATGTCCAAACTCTACTCTAATTCTTGCGCCAATTATTAAGTCCGAAAGTCTTAATTATAAAGCTTTTATTAGCATGCTTATTCGATATCTTTCTTTTGTACATTCAATTTTGTTCTTCTTCACATATCCTGATGAAGTTCTGACTTTCGAGAATCATGATTGTATATCAGACTGGGAAAAATATATATAAATATATAATTCATGACCCTATGTAATTCTTTCTGATATAAAACTAGTGTTTGACAGGAGAAAAGTATTATATACTTGCTGTTTACATTCCTTTTGATGAATCATAATGAATTTGATTTGGAATCATATTAATGTGGCCGATGAAAGACACACTTGGAACATTTCTCTGCATCTATTTTCAAAATCCCTTTTTTGACAAAAAATGCACTGCAGCGTAAAATCAATCATCAACATTTAGACGAAAGTTCTAACGTTTTAATACAACTTTCTCTTAGTCTTAGTTTGTGCGGGT
This sequence comes from Mesocentrotus franciscanus, assembly GCA_037976565.1. Classification (NCBI taxonomy): domain Eukaryota; kingdom Metazoa; phylum Echinodermata; class Echinoidea; order Camarodonta; family Strongylocentrotidae; genus Mesocentrotus; species Mesocentrotus franciscanus. The sequence continues at coordinate 20,069,819 of CP137674.1, read as the reverse complement.
TCTTTAGATTAAATGTATTCTTAGGATACTGAAACTTCCCAGGGTTCTATGAATATTCATATATTTCAGGACTCTTTTCAAAGTACCTTCTTCATAGACCTTATTACATATTAATGTGTGGAAAGTGATGTCATGTTGATAGTTTTTTTTTTTTTTTTAAATAATTATTATTAAATACTATAGTATGTTTATGATCCACTGAATTTCTCTTTCTATATATTCGCTCTAATGTAGGCCAACACACGTAGGACTAGTTCTCTAGCCGTCGGGTAACACCCATCAGCGTTCAAATGAATGTGATTAAAACATATCATTGTAACATGAGCATAGGAGACGCATGAGAGAGAGAGAGAGAGAGAGAGAGAGACAGAGAGAGACAGAAAGACTGAAAGAGAGAGAGAGGGGGAGAGAAGGTGAGAGGGTGAGAGAGAGAGAGAGAGAGAAAGGGAGAGAGAGAAATAGAGGGAGTGAGAGATAGAGAGGATAGAGAGAGAGGGGGGAGAGAGATAGAGACAGACAGACAGACAGACAGAGGGGAGGGGGAGAGAGGGGTCGCTTCATGTACATGTATGTTGTATAGACTTGAGTCACCCCGATGTACTTTCAACCATTACCAAGTTCATGATCGTGATCATGATGACTTGCCCACGTACAATAATTTATCTTCCGTTCCTCCCTGGCGTTCCCCCTTCGGCTCTCGGATTCCTTGACTTTCCCCTCGCCCGGGGCGACGGCGTCTAAACGTAAAGCCATACCGCTGCAAGTTTTTTTTTGTTGCCCTTGTGTTCCCCCTTCTTCTTCCCTTTCACAAACAAAACATTAAGGATAGTCAACTCTGATCAGGGATGGGATGATGAAGATAGCACATGGTGTCATCGACTTGGCTGTGACTTTATAGTAGGATCTACCAGCAAGAGCGATTGTCCCGGTCCTGTTTGGAGAGCATCACCGGGATCGAAGAACCGGATTTGAAAGAAATAAGGACACAATTTTTAACCCCTATTTCAAGATATCCATCAAATGAAATGAATAAGGCTTTATTGTTATTATTATTATTATTGTTATTTTTATTATTGTTATTATTATTGCTGTTGTTGTGGTTGTTGTTATTATTATTGCTGTTGGTGTGGCTGTTATTATTAATACTGTTATTAATATTATTTTCGTTATTATTATAATTATTAGGCCTTTCATTATTATTATTATTATTATCATTATCATCACCATCATCTTTATAATCATTATCATTATTATTATAACTAACATTGCGCACACACCAAAACCCCACGCTGAATTTGTGCTTTCATAATGCACATACAAACTTTAATAACTATTTATCTATAATCACATTATATAACTATCAATTTAAAGATAACTGAAATTCTTTAATTTCCTTTTAATACCTTAATTCAAACACTGCCCTTATCTTCTGTAATAACTTACACACATGGTCTATTCATTTAGCTGCTTTAAATTAATTTTCTCCGTAACTTAATTTGGTGATTTCATGGCAAAAACATATTTAACAACCTAACGAAGTCCTCGCCTAATATTCACTGATAAAACTTCTTATACCGGCAAACTATATTATCGACCTCATTCTTTCCTTTTTAATTCAAATGAGTAACAGCAATATAAAATTATAATTCGAAATGATGACTAAAAGATACCACACCAAAGAAGATCTACTCAAAAGAATTTTGCAACTATGTTGTATGAGAGTGCACAACAGTTTTTCCTGCCTTTCAACAAATGAATTCATAATTATTTTCCACTTTACAAGAAATATTTTGGTCTATGTTCACATATTCATCCATTTAGATTTTTATTTATCTATTTATTTATTTATTTATTTATTATTATTTTTTTTTAATTTACTTATTAATCTTTTCATTCACATATTTACATCCTTACTCATTTGTATATGTATAATTATTAATCTACTTACTCATTTATTTATTCACTTCATTAATTGTTTAATCACGTGTGTATTTCATATTTATCATTTTTTCTTTTCTTTTCTTCATTCATGTAAGTGTGTAGTCGATGTCAAATCTTGAGAAACAGTGTAACTCACCGCCAATATTATAATCCTCATTTTTCGACGTTGTTAAGAAGTTATTCTCTAGGTTGTTAATTAATTGATCAAGTTTTGAAATAACCCTGAGTGTTGCTTGACCCCCTTACCAAGAAGCTTTAGAGATCACCGAGACTGCTTTACCCATCCAGTTTTCAAAGGACTCGTCGACACTCTCGCTCGTCCAAAATAAGGGACTAGATGATACCAAAGAACTCCTTGATAATACTTACACATGCACGTGGAACTATAAGGGTGCAATATAAAGCGACGCCACATTAAAAAAACAACAAGAACACAAACCCACGCTGTATCCACCTACTAAATACATCTGCGGGCTGCACTAATGAACGAAGATGACTGGACCAAGATGACTGGAGTGATAACCATGTTGTAACCTTGCACGACCTTTGACATTGGAATTCCCCTTCTCCTGTCATAGTCTTCTCTGCCAGACCCCGGATAGAATATGAAACCTTTTATCACATTGTCACTGATCAAATTTGCCACAATTCTGAGTCGAATGTAAATGTGATTTCAGTCTTTTCTTTATGCATTTGTCTAGGTAGTTAGATTTGAGACAGAAAATTGTATATATATGTATTTGAAATTCAGTTCAAGAAAAATACGGCGTATTCAATTAGTGCAAGACTACTTGTGGAAGCCCCCTCCTAAATAAATAGGTTACTGGGTAAGTGTGCTAAACGATTTAGGTGATGGAAATTAAAACGAGAAATATTGCTATAAAGTAGGAGGCCTGATAAAAAAAAAGTTTCACTTCGGCTATCGCATAGTGCAGTGACTTCGTGACAGCTAAGCTTGGGCGGGAAAGATACATTAATGTTCTGGTAATGTGACAATTTCATAGCAGGCATAACATCGCGCAGACTCGCAAAAGGTTCGATGTATAAAATTGGCGCAAATGCAACTGTTATCTATCTGTCATATTATGCGACAGACTTCAACATTAGTCGCGAAGTACTGCTTTAGGAATGGAAGAGATTGATTCTATTAAAACAAGGAATGGTGGCTCAATTTACACACGATTTTTATTTTATTTTTTTGTCGGGCGAGTTTGTGTCAATGGGATCTTTTTTGTTTTGTTTTTTTGTTGTTGCTTTGCGGCCATGCATGTAAGACCATACGTTTTCAGCGGGAAAGTATGTGATTGTACATTTACACTATAAAAACCAGGGTACAGATCGAAGTAACACCACCTCTGTATCTTTAAATAAAGGATTGATTTATTTACACCGTTAGAACACACCGAAAAGCAGAAACATTGAAACAAAATATGAAATGAAATAAGATGATATTGATAATGATTTCGTTCAAACTTATGGTACATCAACACCCTGGTTTTGCTCATGTAACCAAGAGGCGAACTCAGGGGGCACGAGGGGGCTCTGACATTCCCGTCCCCTAGAGAGAGAGAGAGAGGGGGGGGGGGGAGGGATGAAAGGGAGAGTGGAAAAGTCGAGAAAATAAGACCATACTCCCCCTTACCTCGCCATAACCATATTCAGTGGCCTTGTTCATCGCATCTCATTCACCGCGTGAGACACTGCCCCTCCCCTCCCCTCCAAATGGCGTCAATGCACCCATCAATGCCTGGACATTCACTACGCCACTGGTGTAACATCCGAACATTAGTTACCGCCACGAAAGGACCCCATATACCCACTAATCCCTCTTATTCTAGATAGGTGATTGATGAGCTCGGGGTCGTATCGCGAAACATGGGAAAACTGTGGCTTTGGCATCAGGTGTGAAAGGCGACCTTGCCATCTTCATGATCTGTTTTCTCCGTCATTAATTTGGGCCTTAAGTCAACATTGCCTCAGGCACGAAACATGCCTGCGTGCCCCGAGATGTAGAAGAAGAAGACTGAAGTCAAGTTCGATACGACAAAATTTGTTTAATGAGAGCTCCAGAGCTCCTGGTTCGGGGGCTATGACCGCTGAGAACGTGAGGGTTCGCTCCTCGTTTTCTTGGTCCTGAAATAGTTTCACCTGTGAGCTACAGAGAGAGAGAGAGCGCTGGAAGACTTACAAAAAAGAGGACACGGAGATATCCCTAAGAGTGAAACAGTGTACATAGCCATCCAATACGAAAACGACTAAAACGTAACAAACACGTACAAGGCGAACAATTTCACTGGTGGACTAGGGGCTATGACTCCTCACAATACCCACCCCCCTAAAAAAAAAAAAACCCTACCTTACATCTTATTCCTGTAAAGAGTATTTGGGGGAGGGGTATTTTCCCACCCCCCTCTCTCTCTCTCTCTCTCTCTTTCCATTTCCCTTTCTCTCCTTTTTCTACTTTTTTAAATAGTTTGTAATGGTTGTATACGGCTGGATACGCTACGGGCTATACGACCACTTACATGTATGTATAGTAATTTTGCTATGTCTAATTATCATGATTATATTGCCTTCCTGTAATTAGAAAAAGTGTCTAGTCTTTCTGCAATTAGAAAAAGTGTCTAGTAAGCCGAATACCAGATAATCTAGGGGATGCATTTCCCAACCCCCACCTCTTATGCCTATATAAAGTACCGTAACTCTCGAATTTAGTAGACTAGCTATAGTGTCAAAATCTAAATCTCGAAACACCGACCTCAAATGAACGAGCCGTTCGATTAGAGATGTTAAATAGTAATAGTAATAGTAATAATAATAATAATAATAATGATACATGTAATAATAATAATAATAATACAAATGATAAAAATAATGAAATTAATAATAATAATAATATTAATGATAATGATCACAATAATGACAATAATAACAACAACGATAGTAATGATATACAGTAGGCTTGCGGTTGCACCATGTGAGAGAGAGGGAGGATTGGGGAGTCCTGAAAAGGACTCTCGGTAATCTATTCTTTCTTGAGTGTGTGTAGATAATAATGATGATAATAATAATAATAATAATGATGAAAATACCAATAATAATAATAATAATTTTACAACAACAACAAAACAAAAAATAATAATAATATTCATAAAAATAATGGGTTCTAGTAAAGTGCTCATGTCTGTCAGAGTTGACACTCCTGGCGTTCCACAATGTGGTCACAGAAACCGGCCGAGACTTCCATCAGCATGCATATTATTTTCTAGTCTAAACTGCCTGAGTCTAAACTGTCAGACTAAACTGGTTAAACTAAGCTAAACTGCTTAGATTAACTGACTAGGCTAAAGTGCGAGGCTAAAGTTATTCCAGGCTCATCAGTCTTTGACTAAACTGCCACAATAAGCAGGACACGCTACAAGTCTATATTAAAAGGGAAAAGTTATTACATGTTAAACTACCTTAAAGATACTATGTCCCTTTTGCAGCCAACAACAAATTCTGTAGAACTTTGCAGGAATTATGAATATGTCATGTATGTCCTATCTGTGAAATTTAAACGTTAGCAGTGTCCTAATATTCAAATTATGCAAGGAAACCCGTTTACTTGCTAGACTTCACTGTCAGACACTATTGAGTGACTGACTGGCTTTTCATCTTTGGTAATAACATACATAAAATGAGCTGTAAAGGGTACATGAGCATTTGTCTACATCAATAACCCACTTCTTGTAATGGCCAAAATTAAACTGATTGAATCTTTGCGCAGCATAAAACGTACGACCATTCGGTACAATGGTCTGAAAAATCAGACTATTACTTACTGGCTCTATAGCTCCTAAGTCGATTCGACAACTAATAGTCGTTATTTTCCCACTTAAAGACATTTTCAAGCCCAATTTTTTTTAGGGAAGTTCTAAATTAGTATTGTCTTTCAAATGCCGTTGGAATTTAACCTTTTCATTTGTTTGGCCTGCAAATGGGACATAGTACCTTTAAAGTAAAATGTCCGACTAACCAGGCTACACTGCTGGGCTAAACCACTACTGTTAAGTTAATACAGGCTAATATATATGATACTAAATTTAATGGCGTTAAAGATAAAGCTGAGTTCTCGTCATGCGATTGCATTGCTAAAGAAAGTGTGGAATCGATCAGAAAAGGTTGATCATTTAGCATATAATAATTGGTGTGTGCTGCAAGGTTCTGGAATCATCAAAATGATAAGAAATTTGGCACAGTGTTGGTAAAGTTACAAGCACTGTACACAGAAAGATGTATATGGGACTACAGAAACATGTGGCATAAAAATCTGTCCCGATTTTTATGCTGTTACACAGTGGCGGATCAGGGGCCCGGGGCCCTCCCTAGAAAAAAACAGGTAAAAACACCCTTTTTGAAAAAAGAAGTTGGGCCCTCCTGGCGCCCAAGGGGTGGTGGAAAAAAATTAACCCATCCCGGAGGGAAAAAAAATTTTCGGGTGCCAAAAAAAAAATTTTGTGCTCACTACCCCTGGCGCCCAAGGGGTGGTGGTGGAAAAAAAATTACCCTTCCCGGAGGAAAATTTTTCGGGTGCCAAATTTTTGTTTTGCTCACAACCCCCATTGAGCGAAAAATCGACCGGCACGATTTTCAAATTTTCGCACGAAGTGGGCCCCTTTTTAGGCCCCCTCCCTTGCCGCCGGCTGGATCCGCCCCTGCTGTTACATGCCGTATTTAGAATATTAAGGCATTTGAAGAGCCATGCTTTTCAGTGTACATTTTTAATCTGATGTTCTTCCACACTTGCATAATAACAATGATCACGCTCACAATTTTTTTTTTACCTATTCCCAGAACTCAACCTTCTCTTTAAACCCCATTTTAATGTTCGACTAAACCTCACTATCTGATTAACAAATTTCATACACCGGATTAATAGGAAAAACTCAACTGCTAGTTAAACTTTAACTAAGCGTGAAAGTAAAACCTTGAAATCGGAATATGTGCCATATATTCATGTGGTCCAGCCTTTTCTCTCCATGATAGCGATTGTTGCTCAAACCATGGACCAACTACGAAGCAGGTCCATGCTCAAACCTCTCAGAGTGAAGCAACATAACATCGCATTTCGGTTTAAAACCAAATTAAAGCAATACACCTTCAACATGCTCAATGATAAGACGAATGTTTTGGAGGGAAAAAATGACATTTTGATACACAAACAGTGGATTTATAGTCACAATCCCAACTTAAGCGGATACAAATTCTCCCTTATCTCTTACAAAATCTTCACGTGATTCTACGTGTATAGTTATGTTGTAGGATTTTGAATATACATGTACATGTATAAGTAAATTCAGGCATCCCTAGACAACACAAATTATCTAGCAGATCCTTGGTAAAATTTATGAATTGTGCCAGAGAGGACAGTAATTATTTACATCGAGAATTTTATACCTGCTTTTGAATGCTTAATTGTCATAAAAGGTCTATATAAAAAGGTATGTTTTGTGAACACTAGCAATATTTGGCGCAGTTATACGGTCGTGGGATCTTTTAAAAAAACCTGTTGGTTTATTATTCTAGGACAAATGTTAGTACATTATCAGGCAATATTAGATTTGTCTGTGAATTACGGTTTTATATCCCTAAAGACATCGAAGGTTTTATTTCACCCAATATCTGCCAGAAAGGCAATATCAGATTAAATGTGTTCAAAACATGTAATACGGAAGCCAGTCTGTGTAGTCATGTCGAACATTACCAGGAAATGAGTTAAATAAAAGAGAAAAAGTCGCCCAACGATATGAATGTACTTATAGAAAGCTGATACATTATGATTATTGCAAGGTACATGTATTCCCCCCCTCATGCCACTGGCCAACAAAATGAGCCTGCCTGGAGCCAGGAGGGCGTAAAAAAACATACATATTTAATTATATATCTAAGGGTTTATTGTCTTACGCACTAATTATCCGGTTGTTGTTGCTCTATGGGTCGGTTGTCGGGGGTGATTGTCCTCGGTGGTAGTTTTCCTAAGGGGTATTTTGTCCAGGAGACATATTTATCTGAGGGATATTGTCCTTGTCTGAAGATAGCTGTCTATGGTGATAGTTATCCGTGAGGTTTTTATCTGGGAAATAATGTCCTAGGAAGTAGTTGTCTTGGGGCAGCAGTCCGGGATGGAATTCCAGGGGAAATAACTTTGAATGGGCTTGCTCCTTCAAGTTGAAATATCCCTTTTATGACGTGTGACTCACGAGGCAGTTCACGGGGAATTACAATGGCGTCATCCCCAAATAACCCTGTCCTCTCAAAAGTTTTTGACAAGCTCCGTATAAGCATTAAATATGAAGCTCACCGTTAAACGAATCTATGCAAAAGACCTGGAATATTCCTGAAGAATCTCCAGCATCTACGTCTGGAAATATCATAGAGGATGTCCAGACCTTCCTTTGATGCTCATCTTTGTAATCGGCTATTGAACATATCGCAAATTAACATTGTCATTACCAAAATTGGGATAAACAATTATCACGATTAAACACGATCAAGTACATGCTGAATGTGTGGTAACTGAAGGGTTAAGACCAATCGAAAGAAGAGTGATGCTCCACTGCAACTGGTATTTCAAATCTCAGGAAAGTGCTTTCACATCGGTCCTGCTGGATATATGACTAGGTTGGGCAACAGCTGTTTCCACCGACTTGTTTTAACATAATTGTTTTGTCAACCATGTTCGCCATTTTCGAATTGCGTTCGTGATTGCTGATGATGGCGGGAAAAACGGAATGATCGATCGCAATGACTCGTAAATTTGTCCCCGTTTTCGTTTAGCCCTGATGGTGACGGCAAGCGTACAGGCGCTGCATTAAAAACAATTCATGCTGACAAATTGTAGCTCATCATTCTCAGGATTACATCAACAGGGCATTATTTTACCACTACCCCCACCCACATGACATTTTTCAAATGACTGGCAGCCCCCTCCCCTATCCTGTTTCGTTTATCTAATATGAGAATGGGCAATTAATCCATTTGGCAGTTCGCGGGGATCGTTTGACAAACAATTGGGTTTATCACCTAAATAAAAGGTAAACTTGAGCGAAATTAAAAAACCAGAGCTATCGCTGCCAAAGATATATTGCTTGAGCACTCATTCGTTGTATAACTTCAGACATGATATGCTTTCTTTTATTCTGTTCAGTAAAGCCTTTCATTTCAAAATAAAACGTTCAGTGTTATATTCCCCATGAATCATATTGGGTGTCAAGCCCATATTGATAATGCAGGATTAACATGTTATGGTCAAACTCTATTTTAAAAGAATTATTATGTAGGTATATTGAATTCTTGATAATTATGTAAAATAAGATTTTAGTTCATTTCCAGGTCATTAAACAAGATAGTGAATTAAATCAAACTAAACTTAAGATATGATGAGAAATGTTCATCCTGAATCCATGAACTTCTTTCTATATCTGGTATTCAGATTGCTGTAAGACCATTGACTTGATTTTACAATAGACACATATATCATTGTAAAATTATATTAGGTATATGCACAAAACATACATAGGCCTATAAGTTTTTTTTTTGGGGGGGGGGATCTGCAAATAATTGAAAAGCGATTTATAAATTGTGCGAACGTGAGCTATAAAAGTATAATAAAACTATGAAATTATTCGTTCTCCGCTGAAGAGAAATTGATAATTGAAGGGACAGAGAAATAGATAAATTTAAACACAGGGAGGAAAGGAGAGGGAGAGAGAGAGAGAGAGAGAGAAAGAGAGAGGAAGGCATACAAACTGACAGACAGACAGACATACAGGCAGATAGACATACAGAAGTACACAGAAAAAGAGAGAAAGTAACCATGTGGAAAATAATCGACAAAAAGGAGATTAAATTGTATATCACAAAACGGTTTGCGTGCCCTGTGTAGCTGGAAAATGTCAAAACATTATGCAAACGGCATGTGCTGTGAGTGTTGGCTGCGTATCAAAGATGACAACTACCCTTAAAGGTGAACCCACTGACGTGTTAATCCCACAAACCTCTTGTCAATGAGTGGGGAGGGGCTTAATAAAATTAGCTTCTGGAACGATGATTTACTATCGGGTACCATTATGGAATATTTCTTTCGGGAGATCTCTAGCCATATAATGCTATTCATCATAGACAGACAGACTTATATATATATAAACCGTGCCTTGTTATGTTGGCAATGATAACATTTGAAAAATGTCTGCTGCATAATGCCACCCCCTGACTTATTAGTATTACTCTGTCTGGTCAACAGAAATGTTTTTTATTTATTTAATTTTGTTTTAATTACATTGTAAATTTACTTTCATTCTATTGTGTTTTGGATGTATGTTGTGACATAACAAAGAAAAAATAAACCAGAATCAGTGTAGCTCATTACGTTCACGTCCATTTGTAGATGATAAGGTGGCTTTTGGAGACAGACGTTGGAGGTTTAGAAGCGGGCTACAATAGGCCTGATCTTTGATTAGAGTTACATTGTCCCTCTTACGTTAACATTTTCATTTCCCCCCTCCATTTTGGGGGGTTAAAATAACATTATTTGCTTTAAATGTTCATGTTTATTTATGAAAGTGCACGTTTAATGCAGAAAATGTACAATTCGGAGGTAATATAAGGGTGTTGACTGTATTCATGGCATTAATATCCATCTCCTTTCATTTGAGGGATGTACATGGGTGCAAGATGTGCCCCCCATATGTTGATGATCATCCCCTGTAATGTAAGCCGGAATCCCACATCAAAATGTTGTTACTGGCAGTCAACCGCTAAATTAACACTATATGTCGGTTTAAGATAACCCAGTTCCCCACTGATTCCCAGATTAAACAAAATTTGAGTTTAGAGATGAAACTTGTGGCCATGTGTTAGGTGAATCATAAATTGATAAAGAGAGACAATGCTTGTAAAACATCAATACCGTATTGGACTTGATGAACTATATGGAGGGGCGTGTCGGATCGTCCAATATGTTTAACCATGTTTTACATTTTCTCTACATCCATGTTTCATTTTCTCTACATATATATTTAATTTTCTTTACATTCAAGATTCATTTTGTTAGAATGAGTAATACACCCTCCGTTCTGCTCTTGATTATTTCATCAGGTTCATAATAAAGAAAATGTCATAAACCTGGAAAACAGGACAAATACAACTTGCAGAGAATTATAGTTTTGTCTTTATTCTTAATTACGTTAGCATCAACCGTCTGTTGTCGCTCTCAATTAAAGTGTATTAGTCAAAGTTCATAGCGATAATCATTTCGTGGCAGGCTGATACTTGATACGTCAGCGGATATTGTAATATTAAGGTATATTAAGGTATTAAAGGTATTTTCATAATTCTCACTGGCCGATTTCGTGTGAACTCAAGTTATTTGACATCCTTGCCTTTGATTTTGTTAAAGAGAGGACATGAGTAGAAAAATAAATAGACAAGAACAGCCGCAATGAAAATGAAGCAATGTTAACAGCTCAAATAGGAACATACCAGAGAGAAAAGATAAAGCTGAATCAATGTTCGAAAAATGTATGAATGTGATCGTAAGTTATATTTGTTACGTCAACAGCAAAGATCAAATCATGAGACCAGACGTTATTAAAAACTCAAATCACTTGATCAGGTGTTTTCGTAAATCGAGTCGGGTCAACATTGTATTAATAGTTCGACGTGTAGTACATAGTTCTAATTCTATCCAGGTTTTTTTTTTTTTGATGGTCTTCGAATTAAATCCTTGAGTGTGGCTTCTTGTACTTTCCTTAGGTCCCTGAACGCACGGTCCATTCACACGCAGCGAGGTTCGTGAGCATGTTAAGTGAATTGGCCTACATTTATATACTCATGACATGAAGAGCATCACATATGCACTGATGTATCATTATTGCACGTCTTGACATCACCCTTGTCGTTTGCCGCGCTTTCTCCAGCCAGGGGGGCACTGCAAAGGTCTCCTACCTTTTTTTCTTCAAACAGCAATGTCCCTGAAGACACCCCCTGATAGGTTTTCAACGTACCACATGGAAATAAAATATTGACTTATCTCATCAGAGGCTGAATTTATTGTGTAAACGGTGTTGCCCGACTTATGTTCACTCCAATATCCTGTGTCGCTTTGAAGAGGATGTGCTGTAAAATAACAGTTGCACATGTATAACAGGAACCCGGAGGTGTGAATGCACTGACTCTGTACAGCCTCTTACACGCCACGTTCTGTTCTAAATTTTTCCTCACCAATTTCCGCGTTAAAGGCACCGTACTTTGTTGCCATTTAGAAAATCATCGCCCCCAAACGGGGTTTTCTTTATTAAACCGAAGAGCATTTGATTTTCAAGAACTGCTCTAACATTAAATTGATCCATGAATCATTCATACATAAATTTGATAATTTATTCAATGTTATCGTGCTTGCCGGTTATTTAGGTCCTTCAATGTCAACCTTTTTTTGAAGCAATATCATGAACAGAAATCATCTCATTCAAAAATTGTTTGACTGTAAGGGTTCCACGAACTTTCGAATCGGCAAATATTTTATTGACAGACTTGGCATACTCTAGCTTTCGGAGGAAATATGTAAGCGAGCCGGTATTTGATTGATACATACTCGAAATATAGGGAATATCATAATCCATTTATATGAGTGATATGAACATTGATTCGTTTGGTTGTCTTCATGGTTGTTGACTTAAAAAATACTACTGATTTCCAAATGAATCACAGTGCCCTTTTTGTTTCGTTAACGCGGTTAAATACCAGGGCCGCAGTAGCAGTTTTAGAGGGGGGCTCAAGCCCCCCTACAGACACACACAACATCTTGATTATAAATGAATTTAAGCGAGGCACATTTAGAAAATGAATGCAAGAACCCCAAGCCCCCAAGGTCCCAAAGACCTCAAAGATATTCTTTTAGATCTGCGCCTGCAGGGCCGAGTTTATTATGATATCTATAACAAAAATATGTCCTGCCAACCATGTGATTTCAATTTGTGGTCCTTGCATTCAGTTTCTAAATCTACCTCACATTCATTCAGTTAGGATAATAATAAATAATATATAAATAAGGGGAGAGGTTGGAGATTTGTTGTTGTTGTGTTTTTTTTTGGAAGGGAATTCAAGCTCAGTCTCAAGCCATCTAGAACCGCTACTGCTAGAAGATGATCTTCTCATCGTAGTTTGCAATTCTTTGTTTTATCATTTTCACGATAGAGCTATAGTTTTTTATTATTCAAAAAGTTCGACTTTAAAGATTATAAAATGGTTGTATAAGAGGATGGCATCTTCCCCGGGGCGGTTAAACATGAAACCATAATAATCTTTCATCTTTTCATTTTAAGGAGGTTGAACTGACCATTTGTCAATCGAAACCAGCTGCCTGTCGTTGTTTTGGGATTCAGGTAGAGATTCAGTGTCTTGGATCTTGAAATCTAGTAATCGATTTGGCTGAATAAAAGGTTGAGAGAGTAAAAATGTTGTGATTTGAAATGTATAAGCTTGAATCAGTTTGAACAAGAGATTGTGGGGTCTTTAATATTTCAAACCAATCGAGTACAGAAAACGTCAGATTGTTGTCATGAACAAAGAACAAAGGGCACTGCTCATTTTCTTTGCAGAAGGAGACCTTCATACACTGTATACGTCATTAACAATTCATGGGACGCAATTATCCGCCGTTTAGAGGAATCAGTGCTCTTCTACCCCATCTTTTGTGTTTTATTCCGTCTTATTCACCAAATTCGAAACTGGAGACTTATCGAAAGCCTATCTTAGGGGAAAACTTACTTAACTCACTCTTTTAGCAGATGGTTCTTATACAAATACGTAAAAAAGACGAGATGGGAGAAAAAACGATGATTACGAGTGTCATGTTCCGGCATGATCGGAATAAGATTCAGATTGAATTTTAATGACTTATTTACTTCATGTTGGATTTCATATACTCTTTAAGAAATCAAAGCTGCGTTTCGAGCATTACATGATTGATTTCTTTGGTCGCTTAAATACTGGTGGAACGGAAAAAGGGGACTGCTTAAACAAAGCGATGATTGAGCAACATGCTTAATGTTGGCCTCGGGAGAGGTTGAAAAGAGGGGGAACGAATGAAACAAACTTTAAAAAATGATGGTAATTCTCTTGATTCGTGATATCTGATGGATGGAGTCATAAGCTACAACCTTCAGCAAGTACGTCTGGTGCGCAGGTACTCCAGCTATGAGCTCATTCTTACTCATGACATCTTCCATAAATGTTCTCTTTGCTGCCCTTCTTACCAGGAGCCTCTGTTTGTGGTTGTTTGTAAAATTGGCCAAATCCACATGATCCGCAGACAAATGATGCACAAGATGACATGTAAACTTGAAGTGGTTATTCACCTAAGAATCAAAAAGGTTGCTCTTCGGTGTATTATTATGGCAAGGACATGTGCAACATGTGCTTCTTCAGGGGTATCATCTGTATTCCTAATCTATAACTTGTCTTTTAAATCAGATAAGATACCTGTGATAAAGTATCTATAAATTATGGCTATGATTTCATTTGGAATCAGACCCAATTCAGATTCGGTCAGGTGTCTGTGACTCACTTAAAAGAACAAAATCCAATATAATCTCATGGAAAATTATAGGACAAGACAAATTTATTCTATCTTTAAAGGGGGAGATAGAAAAACTAATCTACACTGTCTGTTAGATACATAAGATCCTCCTTTGAAAAAAATAATAATAATGTTGAGTGTCCTACCATTTGGGGGGGGGGGCAATCATAGGCCAAACTTGCGCAATTTTATAATATTTTTTTAATACTCAATTTGTAGTAAAAATGTGATATGAATTTGGGCAAAACATTATCCAAGCTTGGCAGGAAGCTGCCTTTAAACTGGAAGAACATATAATTACACCCTCATGTTGGATACTTTTGATAACCAGATTTTTTTTACTGTTTATATTCGGCTGAGATATCGATCTGTGTCATTGTCGATCTCGTGTGCTGTCGGGCTTTTTGAATGTCCAGTTAATGATGGTCTAGATTCAGAGTGTAAATCACGATTTGCTTCTTATTCCAGAAAGATGAACTCAATTTCGGTGACTTTATTTTGAGGAGGGAGGAACGATCAAAGGGTCTTGTCTGAAGAAGTCAAACATGTCTATGGAGTCGCATTGAAAAGTGATCATCTAAGCTAAGATAGCACACCATCATCATCTTAAATAGTTTATCGAGAGTCGCCGCGCCTGCGGAAAAACAGACAACCATTGTTGTGTCGAAGATGGGTTTAACATGTTGGTTGTTAGTAAATAGGTTAAAGAAGTGTCTACTAGTAGCCCTTCGGGAATATTCCCCCTTATGACGTGACAAGCCCAAGATATATATACTCATGCATCTATATGCAATGTTTTAGGGTTGTTAGTACTCGGAGGGTTAAATAGCTACACATTTCCATTTGTATCGACCTTATTCACCGAAGCTCGTAATTGGCTGGGTGTGGAGAGCATTGCTCTGTTATATTTTAAACACATGTTCTGGATCTAGCTGGTATATAGGTTTGCTAACAATGTGAAGTATAGGCCTACTTTGGTAATGTGAATTCAAGGACTTAGACAATGTTAGAAAGGGTAGTACGTTTGTTTTACATGACTGCAAAGAAAGCACGTGTATGCTTGTAAGTAAGCAAACAGGGAACCGACGGCTTTAAGTTCTCTCTGAGGGACTTAGTAATGAGGATTAATGCCTTAAACAAAGGACACAGCGCATCGACTTGGTTTCGAACCCGGGACCTCTCGGTTACGAGACCCCTGCTCTACCACTGAGCCATCTCTCCTCACTTTACTAGTACATGTATTAAACATTTTCAGCAATTGTGATTGTTTTTTTTCTTCTTCTTTTTGATCGTGGTGGCAGTGCCATTTTTATTACAAAAGGGTTATGATTAATCTGAATAATGATTGTTATTAATTTATTGCAATTACATTTTCATGTTCAGAAGGGATAGTTGAAAGTAACCCAGAAGGTTGTAAATAAAATGGAAACAATGGGTGTGATGGGTGCAGACACGTTCATACTGTAAATAAGCCGGTCATTTTCAATTGTCTACACCTGATTTTCTCTCTGTTACTTTTTTAAAGGGGTGTTTGTTATTATCTTTTATTTTTTTAGGGGGGGGGTTCTTTTGTTGTTTTATTTAAATACAACGAATTATTTATAAATTTAGTATTTTTAGTATCTAAAAAAAACCACAATAACAAATATAAAAGTACTGATTATGGATATTTGTTCTGCTACCACAATGTAATACGACTGCTACTACTACTACTACTACTACTACTACTACTACTACTACTACTACTACTACTACTACTACTACTACTACTACTACGGTCACTGCTACTACTACTGCTACTGCTGTTGTTGCTACTCGCCTACTCCCACTACCCCTGAAACTAACCCTGCAAATGATGTAATATAAATGTATTCTGAAAGTTACTGTCCACATACCTTTTCCATGCTGAATGTTTTTACAACATATCGGGTATAGGCATATGTCGTTTTGCAAGCGACTGAAGTTTATGTTAGCTTCAATAGGGTACCACTTGGCTACATTATTTGTTCAAAAAAGGCCTTAACAAAAACTCAATTCAATTTGTCGAACTTTTTACCACCATTCCATTCATGTTTCATCTCGACTTCTACCACGATCTTCTCTTTTAGTCAAAATATTTTTCCTCGAGAAGAAGGTGCATGTTAGATCAGATAGCTAAAGAAAAACACTGTATATCAAAACCACCACGTCCTGCCATTCATGACCTGGCCGTGGAGTTGTCCACCTTTCGGTTCCGGTTCAAGGCGCCAAATTTGTTGAGCGTATCGCAGAGTATCGACGAAGAAGCGATCGATGCCCGCTCTCGTCTGCCAACAGTGTTTCAGCAGTCCCAGATCCAGTCAATCACCCTGCACGCGTTAACCATGTTCCCTGGGATGGCTATTGTGGCTGTGAACTAGAACATATCGGCTTTGTGCTCCCTGACCTTGATCCTAACCCCGCTGACCTTGTCCATTCTCCAATGTGTCTGGTCTTTGTGGATCTTGATGGTTCCCTCCGACGGATTCCTCGATCCGTGGAGATTGCTTTAGATATAAGCGCTTCATTAGGCATCTAAAATTGCAGCTTTTCATGTTAATGCAAACATTGGTGCTAAGGTTAGATCAGTCGAAAATCTCCCCTTTAGAAATTCTCTGTCTGTTTAGCGACCCCCAATGTGCCTCTCGAGAATTTACCCAAGCCTGCACTCCATACTAACCCAGAAGCTAATTATGGAAAATTTTTATTGCGTGACAAAGCGTCCTGCTACTGCTGATGTAATCTTGTTTTCTTGTACTCTTTACAAAATGGCAAATTTTGGATCGTACCATTTTATGGTAAGGTTCATTGGTTTGGGTTGGTATGACTTGCAGACGATATCGGAAAAGCATTTCACACGTACATGCGGAGGATCCATTCATGAACAGGTTATAAACTGTGTTCTATCCGCGGCCATGAACTTTATACACGTAGACATGTTTCTTCATATCTTCTATGCCATTATAGCAAATGATTTTAAGAGACAACTAGCGGGCTGCATTTTCTGTAAAATAGATTTTGTACAACATCCAAGTGCCATAAAATTTCTTTTTTTTATCGAGTTCAGTTTCTAAAAAATTCTGTATCCAGTGTTATAACTATCATATACGACGTTTTGTTGTATTCAATCACATACAGTCATATAAATGATTCTAAAGGACATTTCATTTCACACTTGGAAATATGCTCGAATTCTTGTCTGTTTTCACAGATAAGCCAGCACTGGTGTTTACAGTATTGAAAGAATTGTTACTGTAATATAAACTGCATGAATATTCTCGTATGAACCTTTCGTATATTTTCTTTCGTCTTACTCTCCAACTGATAAACATTTTATGTTTGGGGTTTGACGGTTTCTGTTCCACATTCACATGTTTGCATTAAAGAAAATCAATTTGGATTCATGCAAACTGAAGATTAACAAAACAATACGGGTAGATAACTTAATTCAAGTTTAATGTAAAGTAAACAAGCAAAATCTTTCGAGGGAAATATACATACGACAGGCAATATGTATAAACACAATGTAAAGTGTGAGGAGCCTTACAAAAATTAAAAAACACCGCTTGTACGTGAGTAGGCTACTCTAAACAGTAAAAAGTGTTGTGAATTCTGTTGTATATTCAGATAAAGGCGAAACGGGAAAGTAGTACCAAATTCAAGAAACATTCTTCGGCTATGTATTTCTTCTTTGATGACGATGCTATGTATCTTTCAATGTACAATTGTTTGCTTTCTGTAGTTGGCGTTAGTGCTCCGCTACATTTTGTTATGATATCATGGACCCTATCAAGGTAAATGTTATGATTATTTGATGAATTTTCGAGTGCTTCTATGCACGTGCGCTTAATTACAATACTTTCTCATATATGGACAAAAAAGAGCAGTTTGATTTATTGACCTCATTACACGTAATCCCTCTTATATCTGTACAAAAAAAATGAAACCGAATAAAGACTACTGGGAAAATAACTGGTGTGTTCATGGCGTCGACGATGGACAAATAAAATCAGTGATTACTTATCCTTCCTTTTACTAAAACAAACAACGTACTATGCTATGATTTCAAGATTCAAGATGCAATAATATGCTTTATCTACGTAAGTATGTTTGTATGTATATATTTATAACATACACATTTTATGGTACAAAATGTGATAATCTTTTGTATAAATCATGTAAATATTATTGCTTGGCAACAATAGAAATGTTATGAGGTGGTTCATACCAAACTGTCCTATCATCCGTTTGGAGAACGAAAAAAGAACATCACCCAAAGACAACTACACATTTTTTTAAATAAATCTTTTAAACTACATAAAAAAGCTAATACATATGAGCGAAGGAGAGAGTAGGTTTTGTGATTTTAAAAAATGCATACTAAAAAGCATAAAAAGGCAGTTTTATTTGTAATAATTTCGTATCCTGAGTATATTATTGATATGTAGACACACCTATTTTAGTAAAAATAATCTTCATTACATTGAAATTGATTTTGTATTTTTCTTATAAATATGACAGAGTTATGTGCGACCCGAGCATTTGATTTTCAACGGGATTTGGCGCCTTACAAATTCCATATATTACTATTGTTATCAAGGTGAAACAATGATGTATTTATGTTGATGCTGTTATTGACACAAAGTCTGTTATCAATATTTTTCGTTTCACAAATCATCCTCTTTTTGGCCTCATCTTGCACTCTATCCTGTGTAATGAAAATGCACTCACAAACGAATATATAAATAATAATGATAATAATAAAAGAGCCCCAAAAGATAATATATGCACTCCCGTCCGTTAAGGGGATGTATGAATTGTGTTTAATTCCACAGTGAAATAATCTGAAATGGCGCCGGTTAACGAATACTGACCCTTTTCTTCGAAACAACCCTTTCCATTTGTGTCACTCGTTGTTAGATCTCTTTTCTAAAAAAGCAAAAAAAAATATTCAGTTTCTAGTGGAATGGAACACCGAGTTGTTTAAGCAATAAATAACAGCTTCTACAAAGTTCCGGTATGCGCATACCAAAGAAGCTTGCGATAAGACTTGGGGCATATCCCGTTACGCTGTCCGCATGCATAACCTGTTCCAAATATGTATTTCTCCCCATCCGTTCATCCCTTTGTCTTTGCGTTTCTTTAAGATGCGTTTCTTTAATAGAGCGCGCTTGCTGATTCCTACATATCAACTCCCTATACATCGCATGAAGATGTAAAGTGGTTAAGGTTTTTTATCTAGTACTTGATGAAGAGGAAGGGAGAGGAAAAAAAAGTGGTGTGTCGTCAACGTTAAGCGGGGCATGCAATTTGGCCACTTTGGAATGCTAATATTTGTGTCTCTACATAAATGAATCGATTTGGTGGTTTAGACAAGGGGTTTTGACGACTCTGCAATCCTATCTCGGATGACAATTACGATGGACATAACTGAGGTTGATTAATACTGAGATACCCCTTTGGCGACCATTTTGTCCCTTTTTTAATCACTTTATGATATTTGTTCTGGTGTTGACAGGTTGGCGACAATCAATGAATGTTATTTGTGAAATAAAACAGATGATAGGAAGCTTACAACACTTTATTTATTCTCTTTTAAATGAGTCCACCAATAGATAAATACAATAGGCCTATTATATCTTGTAACTGTCTAAATCTTGCGAGGGAGCGAAGAAAGTGAGTAAAATGTGTTATGTTTTATTTTGATATTTTCTCTTGGGGCATTGTGCAACAAGATTTGTGAAGGGTGGATGCAAGTCCGAAAAACCCCTGAATACTGGATAGTTCAAAATACTACAAATCATATATTCAGTATTTATATTTTTGCAATAGTAATATAATTATAGAACAATCATAAGCATGTATGATTCTCATTACCCCCCCCCCCCTCCTATTTTCATTGTCAAGTTATATTTCAGATATGGATGTATTAGAGTGACTTTTTCATTGGATTATCTGTAATTATTTTGTAATATATATTGAAGTTGACCACAATTTAATATCATATCAGTAGAGGTGCGTTGATCTACACTATCGTTTAGCAATTGAATGGACAGAGGCGAGGCAAAATGCGGCACGAACGCTTTCATAATGATGTTCGCTTTTTAATCGAAATTTGTACACGATACTGATAATCAGCTGTCATCTTTGATCCCGAATACCTTATCGTGGCATCTCCTTTCCAACCAACCGGACAGTATTTATACAGATGACGCCGCCGATGTCGCGTTTATTCAACATATGAAAGTAATCCTTCTTGTTCACGTTCGCGTGTAAATATTGAAAAGAGCGATGTGATAATTCAGTATTAATTGGAGTGATTAATTGGGATCCGCTATTGGTGACACAATTAAGGAATCCAAGAACAACAGATTACGAGAGATCGATTGGGATGATAGATCGAAAAGCTTGGTAATTAGACGAAACAAACAAACAGATGAACCACACCTGTTGATCAGTACCGTAGCACATCATTGGGTAGATAATTATGATGGAAACGTATTGGATTGAGAGGCCGAGTTAGAGTTCCGCTATCTCTCTTTATCATGTTGGTGTGATTGTATATTAATGTCACCATTAACACCAGGTGGCTAGGTGATATTCTGTTGGAAGCCAGTAGGGCTATAACTTATACCATTCTACACGGTGTTAACGCCCTTCTGGCTCCAAATAGATGATATAACTTGCGTGTTCTATGGTCAGAAGAGCATTAATACTGAATGAAATCATTTGGGTTTATCGCCTTTCTGCCTCTCAACAGACGACACTCGCTTGTCCTCAGTTTACTCCATTTTGTATTTTCTAAAAGGCCACTTTGTAGAGATGACCAGGATAACGTGCAGAGGGAAGTAGAGCGAAACATTAATAGGCGAGTCGGCATTATAGAGATAAAGAAACAAAGACAAAATAGACAGAGTGAGGTTGGGTAGGGAGAGTGAGAGATGCAGAAGCAGAGACTGAATTTTAAAAAAAGCCTGAAGAGAAGAATGAGACAAGAAGTAGGGATGGGGAGAAGGAAAAAGGGGAGTTTGTGTCGGTTGCGTTTTGGATGTATAGTTGTGTATCCGCATAATTTTATCTTCAAGATCAGGGGGTGTTTCACAAAGACTAAGGTTGACTTTAAGTTGGACTCAACTATGGCAGGCTGTTCATGCCACTGTTTTCTCTCACCAATTTACTGGCATTGGTCTCTCATGGAACGTACAAATCATGGTCACAAATCTACAGAATTTACATTTGTTGATAGTTCATTATTGAAGGAAAAGATATTATCTAAAGATCATAATGGTGAGAGCAACCGGTGGCATGAATGGCCTGCAATAGTTAAGTCCAACTTAAAGTCGATCTTAGTCTTTGTGAAACACTCCCCTGAGATGCATATTTTTTCACGATCTATACATATTACCTAGAAAAGCATATAATTCAATCACATGTTCCTTCTACTACCCCTTCTCACCCCAACCCTCTCTGGTTATTATACCAATTAGAAACACTATCTACTGTTTTTAAACAATACACATTCGTTATCCATTATTTCCAATATATATATATCCCAACCTTCTCCTCGCTATATTCATCTAGTATGTTCATCTATGCTCTCTCTATCTCTCTCTCACTTTTTTTCTCTCTCTCTCCCACTTTATCTCTCTCTCTTTCTCTCTCCCACTTTCTCTCTCTCTTTCTCTCTCTCTCTCTTTCTCACCCACAAAATCCGAAACGCACACACACTTTCTCCCTTACACGCCTTCTCCTATCTGTTCTATGCAGGGTCTACGGATAGTTTCCCGCTCAATTGACTCCCTCTAGGAAGTTACTGTCGTCAGCTGCTAGTACACGGTGTATCAAAACAAACTTCATGTATCAGTGAGGGAATGTGATGTTCAAATTGGGATAAGGTAAGTTTAGATTTTAATACTTAAATAGTTCCATTTCAATTTAAAATAATGTTTTCTCTTCCCTTACTTAAGCAGGTAAGCTTATGATTTAGGTATATAATTTATTGTAGAATGTATACACAATGTCTCTATTCATGAATATAATTTCATGGAGATTGATAAATAATTTAAACAAAAATCAATCAATCAAGGATAATGTGAGCCAGTAATCCCTCGATAATTCAACATTTGATTGTCTTATTACTTAATGTCAATATCTAAAACCATAATTTTCCTCAGACGGACTATTAGACAAAGAAAAAAGAGTGACAAAAAATGATAAAAACGATCTGATCATCCTACGATCATCTTTTGAATATTGTCTCTATATATCTTAATTAAAAAAAGGTAATCAATAGGCATTCTATTACCATTTTCTGTGCTCATTGAAATCTTTCTCACTTTTATTTTCTTTTGACGCAGTGTGTACTTTTATGGCATCGCCTCGTTGGCAAGCATTACCACGCTACGTGGCAGTTCACGCCCTATTACACGCAAGGCATCATGGGTGTGGTTTGGCTGCTCCCTTTTTACACTTCTGCTTTCCCCAGAAGTGTCACGTATCGTGACATACATCAGCGAAATATTTTCCCCCGAGTGAGTTATATTGCGTTGGAAATTGTTAAATAATCAATTCCCCCAAAGTTGATGGAATTCCATCCAGTTAATTAAAATGACAACTTCAAACATTTAGTCTCAAGAGCTAAGCTTATATTTTGGGGCCTTAAGATTGAGAAAGTAATTTTTTAAACTGACAAACTTCACCGGAGGATTCTTTAAAACAATTGGGAGTCTCTATTAATAATTTTCAAGATCGAATAAAGGGTTACTTCGCGGATATTAACAGGTTAATGTTTTGTTTCTTTGTGTGACTATAGACACTATTTGGCAGAAAATATTTGTGAATATGGCACTATGTGTAATTGGTGACAATAAATTTCATTAAAAAATAATTGTATCAACTAAAGAAAAAAAGCAGTTAAATCATTACTAACTATTAAATGTATGAATGATAATGAAAAACTAAATAAAATGAACGTTACCAGAAATAAAAACAGACACTGATCTTACAATGGAAATTCAATTCAAATACGATGTACACATTTAAATTTATATGTATATATATATTTTTCCTATATGCCTAATATTTTTTACAGTTTTGAATATATGTCATAATGAATGGGGTGTTGCTCATTTTCCGTCCCCCAAATCGATAATTCATATCTAATGATACTGATAGAGCTAACCAAGCAGACAGTGCCCGTGGCCATATCTCCTACGTTTTCCAAATATCATCCCCCGTCGTGACAGTGGGCGATGTCATTTTGAGCCGCTTCAGCGCTTGATCAATCTTCCCCGTTCTTAAATTTCCAGAGGACTTGTCCTGAATTGTCCCAAAATTCTTATCTTACTGACCTCAGTTGGTGCTATGAGGCAGGGCGGGTTGAGGCGTTAAGGTCGTTGCTGGAGAAAATGTAGCCCATCACTTAACCAAAGTTTAGACGCCGGTACCTCCGTGGTAATGGTGGTAATTGAGCGATTCCAAAACGTTGACGGAGCGAAGACAACTCTGCGGTCATTGGCGGGAAGGGATGCCCCCACAATCTCTATCGCTTTCCAGCTAGTTAAAGGTATCGATGAGAAATTCAAGAGAACGAAATCGTCTGCTAAAATAAAAAGCTAGCTTGATGAAAGCTACTAATTTATAGTACTCACTTATACTCTTTTTCGGGTATGAAATATATATATGAATTTACTTCAAATATTGTGGACTTTTTAATGAAATAAAAATCCTCACAAAATACCCCCTCACACACACACACGCACACACACACAAAAGGAGAACATGTATGAAGCTTTGCGATTTAACACGAAATATCTAATATATGACTGACTAATGAGGCGAGAAAGATAAGGAACTTTAGGCGACCTGATATTTGCTGACCAGTAGTATTTATAGTCCCATTTGCTTATAAATGTTATGTGGTGTTCAAATTTTTTTAAAGTAAGATTGTGTAATAATGTAGCCTATTCATTAACTCATCCAGATGATATCCCAATGAACCCAAGTAATTTTCTTCTTTTAAAGTGACTCGGTAACATTGTCGAAGGTTGATGAAAAAACTGCGTAATTTTTGTATGAAATGTTACCTATTATATTCCTTCTACTGTACTAACCCTCTAGCATGCAAAAAATCCTGAGAAAATTTTCAAATCACAAAGATATTTATGGTTTTCTTTGAAGGCGTCACTGGTCAACACCTTCTAACAGTAAATTCTCCCAACCATTTTTCAATTTTCCCAACCGTTTTTCCATGAAAATAAGACATAAGACAGGATTTTTAAAATCTTTCAACACTTGAATGTCTGGAATGGTATATAGAGCCAATTCATAGCTTTGTTACGATTTTACATTCACCTAAAATGTAATTAAATTGTAATAATATAGTTGGGAGAATTAAGGAATCTATCATATCATTTTTTCCCAATTGTTATCTCTAATAATGGTCTGTTTTCACTCAAACATTCAGATTATCTTAAATTTTACATCTAGCATTGAAGTCTCTACATTAGCACCATTTTCTCTCGTCTGAACAATGTTACCAAGTCCCTTTAAAAGATAACGTTTATCAGCGAAAAATAAATTCTGTTTAGGACAACAAAGAAAGGGATACGAGATGTATCAAAACACAGGATTACAAATTATGTTATGGATTGTTTTTCTCTCATTTTTGTTTGTATTTCTTTCTTTCTCACTCCATTCGTTCGTTCGCTACCACCATGCATGATTTTTGTCGGAAAACACATTACAATATCAAATAATCGGTGTAATGATCATTGTTCAATTGATAACCTGTATTGATCCTATTGATTCTTTCTCTTAAAGTTTATATTCATTTTCCAGTGACAAAGGCATGGTATAATGCACCATTAAAATACAATGGACATTAAAGTCCAAGTAGGTTTATTTTAATAAACCTAAATTGAGAAAAATATGAATGATGAACAGAGTTCTCCATTTTGATTCCTATTGTCTCCGTCTGAACAGAAAAGGAGAGGGAGAAGTCGATGAATAAAATCATCTACTTAAACAGCCGGAATAATTTTTCACTCCAACATTATTCATCACATTTCTACCGAGAGCCTGAAAACCATTGTGTAGGAGTCGTTCACCTTTCTCTAGTGACCACACGAATCTTCATTCACTATTATTGTCCCACACATACATATTCATGCAGTGTTATCTCCCTTATCTTTAAAACAAAATATTTCTGTCTCTCGAGCGCGCACGCACACGCACGCACGCCCACACAAGCTCAATGGCAAGAAACCGCACTCATTGCATTCGGTGTGGGTCGACCCTACTCGTGTGCTGGCCGTGTCCGCCGGTCCGGACTGGGAGCCCCAGCGCGGGCCGTCACTTGGTATATCCACGTGCCGTAGACTTCCTTGCGTTTTGCCATCTCATGTTTCAAAATTGCGGGTAATTGTTCTGAATGTCATTCATGCTTTTTAGATAAATGATAATATAAAAAGAGAATTAATGAACGAACAAAGATTACTGAAATTGTCAAAAGGGCCATCTATTTTGCCAGCAAACGTAGGTACGAAACCAAGGAAGCCCGGATGTAGCACATATAGGACATATTTCAACCCTTTCTGAAAAAGGCTTAAACATGCTAAATCAACATGTCTGTTTTTCAATGGGTATCATTCATTACCAACACATTTTGTTTGAAAATGTAGTAATATCAATTTGATGAAATCTATACCACACTAGCGTTGGCGCCTGGAGTGAACAGACATAAACTTTTGACATCGTTTAACTCCAAAACAGCTGGATTTTGGTCCCTAACCTTACTACGTTTTGATTCATCCTCACTTAAGAAAACTGTTTGAAAAACAAAGGGTTAATACACGCATGTAGGCCTACGTGTTGAATGAAAGCCGTTGGTTTAGGAGCATGTTCGAATTCGATTTGGTAATTAGTGGTTTAAGGTTAATGAGGTACCAATGTGAGCCAGCCAGACTGAAAATTAGACTAGTCTGTAAATGCAGGTACAAGGTGATCTCCCATCCTTTACTGCATAGAATAATATTTGTTATTGTAATAAACACTCGTGGCTAATCGCTTTAGGCACACTGCGACACCCTCCGTTACATCTCATTGGATCTTTCCCTGTCACCTACAGGTACACATCTCGAGGTGGTTTTTATTTCCATTATTGTTTTTATTTTTTTAGTATTTAAACAGAACTCAAGGCTCACAATTACGTCATTTGATTGTGGTGTTGACTGACGGGAAAGAGAGAGAACTACATTTTAGTAGTAAAAATATCATAATCCTCAACATTCCTTTGCTAAAACCGATTTTTACATTTCGTGCCTTCCTTTTCTTAGTTATCTGGTTATTGGTTTAGCAATGATAACTTTTAAGTGAGCTAATCAACTCGCAATTAAAGTCCAAATTAATATTTAATAATTGTGCTTTATGCTGGTACATTTTTTGCATTATATTTTATTCATTAATAGCGTCTCACTTACTTTCATGAGAGCAAGTCCAAATTTTTTTCTGTAATTAAATGAATCGTTTCCATCTTTTTTATAAGAACAAGACGTAAAGTGCCCATCATTATTTAATAGTTGTGCTTTGTGTTCTCCACGTTCTTACAATATGTGTATTAATTTCTCAGTCATGAGAACACGTCAAACAGTGTTTCATTACCTAAAAAAAAAGCTTTCTGCATTGTTTGCCGATTCTCTGTACTTGGATTCATTTCAATAGATAATGACGTAACTGCAATGAAGTATGAAATTAAAGAATCATTGCAATTAAAAAAAAAAGCACCGTAACAGCGAATTTAAGCAAACAAGACTTCCGGATGTTGAAAAGAATTAACCTCTACTACAATAACTAAAAATGCTTAATCATAATAGAGAGCTGTTTCTATTCGTGCGAATATTATTCTGGTAAACGGAATATATAATAATAATCGATGGCTGTTCTTTTGTGCTACATTCTTTATATTTGTGAATAGCAAACAATGTTAGTTTTGGAGTTGTTAAATCTGGCAGAGCGGAAAGGCTTACCTTTTCCCTGACTGATAGCAGAATCAGAAATTGAATACCCTTTTTATGTGTACAAAATACTACTTCTACTTCTTCTTCTACTCCTACTACTACTACTACTACTACTGGTATTATAGTGATAGTAGTAGTATTAGTAGTAGTAGTTATAGTAGTAGTAGTAGTAGTAGTAATAGTAGTAGTAGTAGTAGTAGTAGTAGTAGTAGTAATATTAATAGTAATAAAAGTAGTATTAACGATAATAAAAAATAATAGTAAGAAAAAGAAAAAGGAGAAGAAGAAAAAGAAGAAGAAGGAAAATAAGAAGAAATATCACAAAGCCGAAGCTGATTTTTATTCTTTATAACTGTTAGGTAAGATTTCAGCTAATAATTATAAATTACTGCAGCTGATATTGCACCAACAAAGCTCTAGTGTTCTGAAATGTGCGTCAAAGTTCATAAAGATCATTGACTGTAATCAGTGAACTGTAAGCATTAGGCCTACCTAAACGCAGACACACACGCACGCACCCACACGCACGCATACATCCACGCACACACACACACACACACACACACACTCTCTCTCTCTCTCTCTATCTCTCCATGACCCTTTGCCTCATTATATGATTTAGATGGTGTGTTAATTGTAGAAGTATAAGAGAAACGTCATAACAGAACAGACATTTTATAACAAATCGCTAACATCGTTTCTTTTTTCAATGTCATTTTATTCGTAATTTACATTGACTTTTCTAAGAACCAAAACACCTTTAATATACGTTGGAAATGGGAAAAGGATATATTAAATTTCTGTCATATATTAAAATTCTCTTACATATACCACATATACCATTCATTGTACAGGATATGGTAGAGGTGATACAGAAAGAGTTTTAAGCCTGAAGGTTAGCGGTAATTGCGCTGGTTACAAATGTTTTGTTTACCCATCACGAAGAATTATTACAAATAAATTGATTATATACTCGATATAAAGCTGTTTCCTAATTTTGTTTCTTTTAATACAAGTAAGATGTATGCAAGTGACGATAGGGAAATGGTGCGCCAGCACTGACCCAACTATGCCCTGCCATATTGACCACTAGCAACTATTGGTCTTCCATTGTCGAAAGGGGGCGCTTATCCTTGTAAAATTGGTGGTGCCGTGATCCGGATACAAACACAGAATTGTGATTCACCTCGCACCGGCTTGGTTGTTCGACAAAAAGCCATGGCATGAACTAAAATCGTTTTATTGTTCCTTTCGGGTTTTGAGATATTCCAACTACGGCGCCATTATTATTTTTATTGAAAATCTTTTGTTTTTCTTCATTTTTTACTTGTTTCAATACTAACTAAATGTAATCATTTTCGTGAGAGCTTACAAGTACGTTTTCATTTTACATTCCAAGCCAAACCAATACACAATACATATTTCACCAAAAAATGTCAAACTGTATATCTTTTGACAATCAGAAGGAGGACAGAAACGTATAAATGCAGACACATTATAGCAGGACTTAATTAATTTTCAATGTACTGTATGGAATACATACATACATACATACATATTTTTCGTAAGCATATGAGAAATGGTAATACCTTGCATTCACACGAAATATGACAATATTTGCATGAACTAAATTTATCTCTAAGCATTGGCCTATACTCTTTTGTCTTCTTATATCGTTGAATGCAATCAAAAGAAAAATGATTACTGTTTTGATCTCAGACGATCTATGGATTCCCTTTGAGAATGAAGGCCCGTTTTCATCGAATTCATGATGTTGAGCATCTCCCTTTATGACATTTTAAATTCATGGGCCTTTACTGTACAGCCAGTGAATGGTGCATAATAAGTGATGAGCGCAATATTTAATCAAAATGGCGAAAAAGTGGTACGAATGGTGAGGGTGCTTCTGCTGGACTAAAATGATTGCAAGATTGTGTTTAAGTATCATAGTCTATTCATTTTCTAATCTGTTTCTTTATTATATCAACTCTACATCAGCAAACTACGTTTACTAATTTCAATATCATAAATTCAATTCCATTCAAATTCAAATGATTTTATTTCTCATGCAAGACATAATACAATGAATACGTATATTACAACAAAATATACAATGAAACTACAAATATAATAGTAATAGCACGAGAAAAGAGGAACTAACTAATTACAAAACTTGCTGAAGTATTAGTTACGTGTTAAAGTATTAGTTCCTCAGAGGCTATCATGATATAATATGATGGACACTAAAAACCATCCACTGTCTATTCGAATGTTCATACCCAACATTATTTTTCAAAGCTTGGTACGTCCCCCTATTTAATATGAAGAGTGAACACTTGACACAGCTGCATGTGGCAGGCGATCGTTGAGGAGTATGAGTTTTCATATTCGCGCCAGAATATCCAATATTTGCATGTTGTAACTAGTTATCGATTGGCGCGCTCCCAGGTCATAGCATACCTGTTAGGATTACAATCATGTGACCTTTGACCTTTAATGATACTATATTCACATGTTAGAGGATGGTGAGTTGTCTTTAATAGCATGAAATCATTTTCGTCGTTTCTATCATTCAGAAGTACACCTAAATTATATTAAAACTTGGGACTTGGGGAATGCAAAATTTGATTTCATGCCTTGATATTTTACATAGACCTACAATTTTATTATCAAATGGATCCAGATTATTATCTTCTAATTAGTGTTAATCAAAGACGAAGCTTTATGAAGGAAATTATTCTCGTATTGTGAAATTACTCGCTAATCAAATATCTCAATTAATAGCATTCGTTAATTGAACTCATTTAATCATTCTGGAAAGCACATTTGTATGCGTACGTGGAGGAGGATGGGAAAGCCTTTGGATTTGATAAATCTGTACATCTGATTTACTATTTGTAACGTAAAAACATGAACTTCACATAGTGGAAATCTGTTCTTTCTATTTATTAATTCATGCAGATACTCCAGTATTCGACCCCTGAGACTAATATGTCGATCACGTACGTTCCGTTTTTGTCACAAAAAGACCGTGTTCGACAGTAAGCTATAACACCGATGTTGATTCATGATCCCTTTTTTAGTTTGATTTTTTTTTAATTCTTGTCCAAAATATCAAATGTAGACCACTATTAATTTGAGTTTAGACTGCCTAAAAGCATTTGGTTGGTTTACAAAACTCTGTAAGAAAAATACTCAATATTTTTATTATAAGCTTACTAAGCTAATAATGCCAAAAAAAATTATCATAATATTTGCTGCAATATTACGAAGAAATAATTTCAAAAATAATGATGGTAATAGTATTCAGACTGTAGAAATACAAAAATAATTCATTTACATTATTATCATTATCATTATTACAATTGTTAGGCCTATAATCATTACTTCTAAAGTAACAAGACTGCAGTAATACAATTTATTTAATTTATTAATAGTATTATTATCATTGTAACCATTGTTATTATCTATATTTCTAATACTGATAATGTTATCATTATTATTGTTGTTGTTACTCTTATTATTATTATTATAATTACTATCATTGAGTTATTTATTTATTCATTTTACTGTTTATTGTTATTTTGCACATTAAAAACATGAAAACGTATTTACAGATTGTAGGAAAATTGATTTAAAAAGATGCTTTCAGGTATAGAGAAAAATGAAATGATTTTGCAAAAATTTGAATTCCATGCTGGTGATACCAAACATCATAATATTGGTATGCATATATACCTCCTAGTCCCTCTATTCTTCGATCCTGATCTGTTGATGGGATGAGATAGATTGTTGTTTGTCATGATAAGATACAGCACTGGTTCGGTTGCCGTGGTTACCTGAGAAGAACGAAAAAACACCAATATACTAGTACAATTGAGCTAATCAAACATCAAGGAACAAATGACCAACAAATTACGGACAAAAAGTGCCAAAGAGACCAATACAAAAAATTGTAGTTAAGAAAGAAAAAAAAACAGGTACCACAATTTTGTATACACGTCATATCAATTATTACCATCCACATTAAATAAAACAATTTAAGAATTACTAGGTAAAACTTAAACAAACCCGTGTACTATCATACAACCTTGTTTCTTCTGTAGGTCATTCTGTACCTGGGAGGATATCATATGACTGCAAATGCCCCTCAGCAATGTTTTGCTTGTAATCTTTGTGAAATATAATATATATGTAATGTATCGCCTTCTTTTGGCATTGATACGTCCATGGCAGAGAAAAACGGAACAGTTTAAATAAAGAAATAGAGGGAGAGAGAGAGAGATTGGTGCTCAGATAATAGACTTTTATCTCATGTATTTTTAAGAATGACAAAACCCGTTAGAAATGTAGTGATTCGGTAACTCTCTAATTGATCGCCTCATTTTTAAAGTCGGTATAACATTTACTTTTCAGATGGAAAACGAACCTTGGTTTTCACCCAGTGTCAATACCAATGCAAACAGATTATTGAATTATCGAAAGAAAATACGCTATCCTTGCAAACATTTGTTATGTGTAATGAGTACGAAACAGCTGTGGTTTATACAAAAAAAAGTTAAGTCACACGAGATGTTATCACGAAATGCGGCTATGACAAAAGTTCGAGCACATCTCAGTCATCATTTTCAGTCTAACATTATAACCACATAAAGTTGCAACGAAATTACCCCGCTTTGTAGATTTGGATGGGAACAAAATGGGTGATTCATAGGTCGAAAGAAATGGGCATGCATATTTGGACGGGTTTTTATCTACACGAGCATCGCTCGCTTTTTGATGCGCCCAAGAAAATCACCCGTCGATACACATTTATGCATAATAAGAAGATTTCGCCTCTCCAAAAGCATCGTTGTACTCTATACCCGTATACCCTACATCGCATTACACAGGTAATGACTATCAGTGTTATTAGCATCTATGCATTCCGGCCCATTAGAATACACATTTTCCTCTCTTTATTCGTCGCTATCACTCAAGCTGTAATTGCATATCCTAATAAAAGACTAGCACACTTTTAAAATACTGATAGAGAACAATGTATCCGACTAACTTTAAGCAATTTTAAGCACCGCGCAGGTAATAGTTTGTCTAATGATGTCTAACTAAGGAAATAGTCATTTTGTACCGCACATTGGTAAGAATATTACTTGCTCTTGTCATTAATTTCTGAAAGTAGGTCGGACAGATAGTAATTAGTCAGATTTTGTAATAACTTGTCCACTTATTATAATAATACACAGCAGATGCAATATTCCTTTTTTTACCGCAAACTAATTAGAACACTGGACTGGGCGTGGATTGCCGAAAGTTAGTCGTAGAGATATCGATTGGGCCCTTTTTCCCCCCTTCTTTTTTTCCACCAAATATTTTTATTACGGTGTACATATACAAAGACAGTCACTCTGTTTGAATATCTACCGAGTGGACAGGGTATACAACTCTCGGAAACCTGTCAGTTATATCAAGATGAGTCAGACATCTTTAGATGGGCCACGGGTTCAGAATGTTGAATTTGATCTGGTTGCAAGGTTTCTAAGTTGTTACATCGGACAACGTGTTCTCTACACCGCTGGTGGATATTCGATCCGAAACACACCAAGTTATTTTCCCTTTTACCTTGCTCACCTATCCCCGAGTTCCCTTTTCATTTTACATGTCCTCTTTATCTTTTATTTACCTATTTATGTATTTTTGGTTTGTTTTTATGTCTCAGCCCCCTTCCTTAACAAAAGGACGCAACAATAAAATTATTGCCATTTTGATGGAAAATTAGAGGAAGGATCGGGGTTGTTACAACTAATGTGCCGAAAATTTTGCCGATATTAAAAGCAAAACTTACTTAATAAAGAGTCTCCGAATTGCATAAATACCACGGATAGATGATGCTGTCTTCAATAATATTTTTGTTTATAATTTTACGATAACTGATGACAAAATCCGTGAAGTTTGACAGTTTAACCACTAGATAATTAACCAAATGTTCGTTATGGTATTGGCCAACTTTCCTTCTCAATATTGTAAATATTATCTATAGTATTTGTCTTTCGTCGAGTGAGGTGACAATTCATAGGGACACTTGAAATCATATGGTTTACAGAGTATGTATAGAGTTGGACATCAAGAATCCACTTGCATAGTTTCTCAAATTTATGATTTTCGAAAGTTATACACTGCATTTATTATTTTTTTAATCATAGAAGGATATATCCACCTATTCGAAACAAAACTCAATACCACATTAAGAAATTACAACCAAGCAGGAGACGGGAAAGGTCTCTGTTCTTTTACCATCCCAGTACATGGCATCGTGGCCTACCGCGTGGGCTTTGACAAGCGGCCAGGAGGCCATGGTGTATCAGTTTCGTGACAAATCTACTATCAACTGTTTTTGCAAGAAGAAAGGTCAAATGTGAGGTGCGGTTTAGTAGCTTCCACCAAAGTCGTGAAAATATCTAGTAAATGAATCTGGCATCATGTTTTATCCATATTTAGCCCATAGCAATACGGAGACTGTAGAACTTCGGGAAGATTTATAAAAGATTATATAAAAGATAATTTTAATGACATTGCTGTGCAGGTGATAGGTTGTCCATTCTAAAGTCGATCGACATCTCATATAAGGAACATTATGGAGACATTAATAAGAAGAAAAAAAGTTAAATAGAAAGGGATGCGAGTGTGGTACATTTTTTTAAATCCCACTGTGCCAAATCATATATTTCTGGATTAAAAAATGTATCATAATAGATTAGAAAATATCTTTAACAATGCGCAGTGACGATTGTGCCATTGCTGTTTCCGATCTGTGATTTTTATCAGTATTTATATAGCTTCCTGGAAGAATTCAGTACACAACTGGTAAAAAATAGAAGTTAAATTCTTGTATCATGTTCATGAAATTTCGTTTTATGCAGAGGTGATGCAGTGTGTATTTCTCTGTTAGGAGGAAAGGATATTTCCATAATGTTGTCAATCTTCTTCTATACTACACTTTTTGTAAACAACGACAATTCTGATAAAATACTGAACAAGATGCTGATGTAATTTTGAAATGAAAGATCGATTACAATCATAATCTCAAACTGTATAATTATTGAAAGAAGTATGCATTTTCTTTATTTGAATTTGATGAGGATTTTCTCTGGGAAAATACGGTAACTAGATACCGCAATATGACCTACTCATCGCAGAACGCGTAGTTCCCGTCATGTCTAGTTTACTGATATGGCAAGAACATTTAATAAATTTGGTTAAAATGATGAGAGTAAGTGTTTAAGGATAGCAAAAGCTTTGTCTGGCTCCGTAGCCACTGGGTTTAAGGGTCATAGAATACAGAATGTGATACTGAAGGGGCCCACGCCTAGCAACTCTGCCGGCACTACTGGGGTGACGATACTTGGACGTGCCGTCACGCTCGCCGGCTGCTCTCTCACTAATTATCAACTCGTTACAAGGTGCCAGCGGTGCAGTGGCATCGTCGCTCGCCGCAGCCGTCCCGTGCCTGGACTATGGATGTCCCGCAGGAGCGCGTTGGTACCCCCATACTTTCGCCATGTCAAAGTCACCCATATTGACTTTACAGCGCCCTTGCCCCCGAGTCCTTTGCTCATTTTCTTTGTCCGTTTATTATTATTATACAGTAGGGACAATTATGTCTTTTCCCCCCTCTCCAATATACACCCATTGAAGTCGGCTCCTTTCATTGGGGAAGGGAGGTTTCGGAACCTTTTTGAAAGTCGAAACCCGGCAATGATACAGGGAAATTATGGCCGAACTCAAACACTGGCGTAGTGTCATAACTTTTATGTCAGCTTTCTCCAGTGTTGGATATCTTGTTTACTTTTCCACAAATCGTTCCCCGAGATGTGGATAAATTCTCAATTAATTTGCAAAAGTGGAAAGAAGAGACAGAGAGTGGGAGTATAGTGTCTTTTCATCGTATTTGTACAGTATCGTTGTTGGCTCTTCAAAAAAAAAAATTCACCTCTGTGGTGAAGTGTGTTCGGCGCTTCTTGGGCTAGGAGTTTTCCGGTCAAGCGCAGCTCTAAATATTGCTGCTTTGGAGGGTCTTGATTAAAGGGAACATGGGATCGCTTTGCGGGACTTCGCTCGCTTTACGCCGGTTGTCGCTAGCCCCGAGATATTTGCTCAGGAGAAAGCTATAGTCCTAAATCGTGGAAACCCAAAATGGTGGTTGACGTGGGCTGGCATTTTTACCTTCAAGCTTTTTTTGGCCACTTTCTGTAAACTAATTGCGTGTTATAGAAATGAAATGGCAATTTTGTAGGGCCACCTCGCCCATTAACGCCGGACCTTGTCTTGATCAGTGGTAAAATACCAATACACAATGAAACACTGGTATGTGGTGAAAATAAATAATTATAAAGAACGAGTTATTTTCCTTGCGAGGGCAAAAAAATACGGAAACCATGAAAACACTGTATTATGGTTTGCTTGAATAATACAATTTCATAGCAGACGAATTTTGATATGCAGACATTTGTTAGTTTGAAGAAGGATGACAAAACCTAAAAATGGGTGCTGATAATTTTGATGTTCATAACAAAAGAATCTTGTATATTTTTCATTTCAGGCAAATAAAATTCAAGCTTTATATTGACATTTCTAGAGCCCGCATTCAGTTACCCATTACAAGTATGGATATAGCCTAAACTTACTATCCTTTTTGCTTGTTTCTTTCTTCCTTATACATATTTATTATCAGACACGAATTGTCCTGGGTTATGATTCGACTTATGTGTGTTAAAAAAAAAAGTTTTTTATATATCTTTCACCCAAATATTTCAAATTAGGAAAGGATTGCATCAATACATTGTAAAAAAAATACAGTATGCCATTTTTTTTTATAAAGAGACCACTTACATATAACGTAAGGATCCTGGCTGAAAAAAAGTTCAAATTTTGTATTAAAGAATAACAATTTAAAACCATTACAATCAGATTGAGATAAATTTTGAAGAATTCGTATGAAAATTGGCTGAATTCAAACTTAAGCGTTGTTCAGTTTCCCAAAAATCTACACCCAACAAATGGAAAATTACATATGTGTCAAGCACATGCGACGACAATATCTTTTTTCAATTCACATCCTGCTCTCAATTTTAACATAAAAGTAACCAAAGTCAAAAAAATTACATGTATCTATCCATCTAAAAATCTGTGCTGTACATGAAATATTTATTTGCATTGCCCACGAAAAGTTAAGTGGACAGCCCCACAAAAGAAAATGAACAAAATTATTCATAATTTTAACAAACACGCTGTATCTGCAATGGAGCGAAACGAAGAAAAAAGACGATAAAACCCCCATTTATGGTAGTTTAACTAATTCATGACTCATCTGTATATTCGCTATTCCAAATGAATCGTGGCCAAACAAGGTTAGAAAATTGGCTATCTATCAATGTTTTTAATTCTCCGCCTCCCTCCATTTTCTTTAGTAGGCCCTATGTCAAAGTTGAACATTATCGTTTGGTGGTCGTTGCTTATCAAGCCGTATCATCTTACGTCTGAAAGAGAAATCAGAAGTCCGTAACAAATCATGTATATTGGGTTTGCATATACATTTGTGAGGGTACGGAAACGAAAATGATTTATGTGTTCCATTTTGTCATGTTTGTACGTGGTTTATACATATTACATTTCATTCTGTAAGGTCGCACAACTGTCTTATTCTGTATTTCATGGTTTGTTTCGTTAATTGTTTATGTGTTTGTTTCTTCATTTGTTCATACGTTCCTGCTGAGGGTACTATTTATTGCCCTTTCTTTTGAAATGTTGTAGATTTCTTTTATTTGCCATCTATTCTTAAAATACATATCATTTCGTCTTATATTCGTGCTTTTTCGTTCTTCTATTTCCTATTGCCTAGGATCGGCTAGGATATATTACACTCAACAAAATAGAGGGCCTAGTATTTCGATGCAATCGCCCGATTTATTTTGCCCCCTCATGAACTGTTCAAGCCATAGCCGTTTCCCCCCTATAACTTTTCATTATCACTCACCACAGGAGAGACGGGAAAGAGACGGGTGTAACTTAATCTGACTATATTTCTGCTCTCATAACGCTACTGTCTGACCCCACTCGCATAAGACCCTGATCGTTACCATTCAAATGTTTATCGCGCGCACTCTCGTTTCTGGGTCGCGCAAGGACTACTTGCACTTTTTGGCACTATTTTCGAACCTACTTCACAGACATTGATTTGCGTACACATATATACTGGTCTCTTTAACCTCTCTTGCCTCTCTTTCGTTTTCTCTACCCCCTTTCCTTCAATCGTTTCTCTCTCTCCCTCTCTCTCTCTCTCTCTCTCTCTCTCTCTCTCTCTCTCTCTCATTCTTTCTTCCTGCCTCTCACATTCTGCCTCCCTTATTTTATCTCTTATCTCCCCTGCATATCTCTCTCTTTTATTTCAAAGAAAAGTCCACCCAAACATGCCCAAGTTCCAATTTATATGGTTTAACGATATAATATAGTTGTAACTTATACAGCGTGGAATCTATTAAAGATAGGAATTTTTTAATGTTTAATTTTGAGGATTTTAAGTTTATACTTTGAGGAGTCTTTAATCATGTTAATGTAATGCCTTGTTATTATTTACCAAAAAATGCAACCCTACGATGAGAAGCGTGAATAAAATGTAATATCTTTGTACATGCTAAGAAAATTAACTATTGTTTTGGTTCGTTGTCTTTAATCGTCTCACAATAATCTTTCCTATAAAAGTATTGTATATACATGCTCAATAAACATGTTCATTGTCATTTGTTAACTCTCCATTCTTGTGTCGTTTAAATTTGTTCACATTTTGGGTAAAATATTGTTCGTTACGTCGTTACATCTCAACATAATATCTCACCAGAAATCTCACCGGAAATATGTACAGAATTTCAGCGGGGATGGTGGGAGACGGTGCTCTTCCTTGTTTACAAATTTAACGAACGAACGAAGCGTTCGATCAAAAGCTTCGACAGTTTATCATAGTAATAGTACAATTTTGCACCCAAAAAGGAGGTCTAGATGAGAACTTTTTAAAAACTGCAAACAGGCCCATTTGCTACACAAATTATGACGTTACTGTTGCCTCAATATGAGTAATTTCGAAATTGGGGAGGGGGGAGATGTTGCAGCCTCCTCCCCGCACATACAGAAATTGTTAAAAACTTAAAGGTAAAGACCAGTTTTGGAAACGCCCCTCTCTCAAAAAAATGAAACGGAAGCTCTCATTACCAATCATGTGAAAGAATATGTTTTGACTAATACGTGATGATACAAATTTTGCCGGGAAAGTCGGGAAACCGCCTACTAATTGATATATTTGGTAAATTATTATATCTATTGGGACCAAATAGATATCGCGCACGTGGTCGCGTAGTCCCATATACCTCTTTCTGTGTACAGTGCTTGTAACTTTACCAAGACTGGGCCAAATTTCTTATCATTTTGATGATTCCAGAACCTTGCAGTACACACCAATACTTATATGCTAGATGATCAACCTTTTCTGATCGATTCCACAACGTTTCTTTCACAATGCAATCGCATGAGCAGAACTGGTCTTTATCTTGAATGTTTATATCATTTTATCTACCCCCTCTCTCTCTCTCTCTCTCTCTCACAAACACTTACACACACGCACACACACATTTTCACACCCACACATAGGCACATACACTATATATTAACAGTGTATCTATCTAGCTATCAATCTTTCCTTCTCTCTTTGTCTATCTTGTGTATGTCTCTTCTGCCTCTCTCTTTCCTTCTGTGTACACACTCTCCATTCTTACAATGTATTTCCGCTCAGCTGTACTATATGCATTCGATTTTTAATTACTGTCTTGCTATTTTTGATAACTTTCTTAATGTAATGGAATTACATTTTATGTGCCTTTTCCCCATCAATTCATATATAATCTCTGTCTTTTTTTTGGTTATTTCTCTATTATCTTGTGTGTCGTTCTCGGTCTCTGTCGGTCAGACTATCTGTCTCCGTCTCCCTATGTTAATCTGTGTCTCCCTCCCTCTCTCTGTTACCCTCCATTTGTCCTTTTCTTTGGGTATTTCCCATCTCACTTTTCTTTTCTTACTCTCCCTGCAGTATTATTTGTAATCATGACAAGTCGGTCGTGTATGTGCAACACTAATCATGCATTCGGTGGAAGAGTCGGTAAGAGGTTGGGGGTAGATTATTCCCTTACCGTTCATCTGAGAAGGGTGTTATATCCTTCGTGACTTGGACCCCGTTTAAAACGCTCTGGACCATACGGAGCAACGCAAGATGGTATAGAAAAAAAGGGCCATCGTTTTCGAGTCTTAGTCATTGACTTATTGACACCATCCCTCTCTCTGTAAAAATGATTTTAATCCAAAGGGGGCTCAACTTTCTTCTCCATTTTGATCGATTCCCCTCTCTTCTTCTTTTTTTGTTGTCAACCGGTCCCATCTTCGTCTATTTTTTTTTACCGAAAGTGCATTCCTCTTTTAAACTGTTGTTTCCATATGTCTCTGTTTTCTGAAAAGCAGAAAATTGAGGTATAGTGAGAGCCCTCCTGACAATCATTGCGTCGCTCTACATATAGTTCAGCTTTCCTAAATGGAAAATCATCTGAAAGTCATAAATCGGGTCTTATCACTTTCTGTGATCTTGAGCAGGGGAAGTTCCCGCTTTTTCGATTGCACAAACAGATAAATGAAGACATGAAAACACTAAAAAGTCACGCGATAATTTCATTAATCTTTTCACGTAGGCAAAATATGGAAAATCATTCAAATCAGAAATGAATAAATATTTCGGTTTAATAGCCAATGAATTAAAAACAAAGTATCAATAACTTTAGAGCTTGAAATTATTTGAAGCACTTAAGTTTTATTCATCACAGTCTTAATAATTCCATATCTATTCGTCGCATGGAAACTGATACACATTTTACATACTTGTATGACTCATATTACACTTTATAATAACTAAATTAATATAGTTTTAAGTTTTTACAACACTAATGATATGTAAGGTACTTAATATACAATATTTCCAGGGATTATTAAAGGATAACCAAACAAAGATATTTCTTTGAATTTCAATTGATATAATAATATAACAATATAAAAATTCAAAATTGTGTTTATGGTAGTTTAAAATAATGTTATGGTTGATCCAATAAGCTTTTCAATTTTTAATCAGTTCTTACTGAAAAAAAGAAAACAAAAATGTCTAGCCTGGAAATTTATTTGGTTTGCCTCTAAAAGAAGTTAAAAAAACTACTTTAGTATTAAATTACTTGCTTGAAATGATTTAGCCTAAGATGTGTGGAGTTTTGTTGTTGATTTTTGTTTCCAGATAATATACGTTTCATTATCCTCTCTCAGAAACAAGCGAATAAATGCAAAACAAACCGACAAAAAATAATTGAAATTTGTTTTATTTCGGAGAGAGATCAAGTAAAGGAGGGGGCAAAACTAACGGGAAAAAAGGGATGAGGAGATGGGATATCGATGAGGTCTACTGTGTCGTGACAGTGGGATAACTTTTCCAACACAGTGTCGTGTGACATTTGACTTAGCTTCACACGTCATCAAAAGTTTGCCCCCCATCCAGGGTTCTTAAGTTGGCCTTTATCGGACGCGTCATCTGCCCGACCCATCTCGCTTTACCCCCCATTAATATGATACAAGAAAATAGCACAATGATGCGAAGCACACATGTCAGAAATGTCATCATTTTTATCTAGGCAATGCCCCCGGTCCACATATGCCAATCATGGCGTAGCCAATGCTCCGTCTCTGTCACTCCTCTCGTTACATTGCTTTCTCCTTTTTTCTCTTATGAACTAACTCTCACCCTCTGTTTTTTTTTCTTCTCCCAATCTGTTCCTTTTTTTTTACTTTTCTTATTTTTCCAGAATTTACGTTACAATTTGTTTTTTCGATATTTTTCACTATTCTGTTCCGAAGTTCCCGTTTCTCTCCATTCTGCATTGATATCTTGTGTTAATTATAAATTTATTTGTTTATGCATCTATGTTTCTATCTATCTATATATTAGTTTATTAATTTATTCATTCATTCATTCTTTCACATATCTAGAAGCAAGTTAACAAATTTCTTTTATTTACCGGAATATCATTTGTCTCATAAGCACATACTTATGGGCATATAGAACTGATACAAAACCTTTATGAATATTTCTTGTTGACATTTTCGACCATCTCCATAGTATTTTTCATTTTTGTCAACCTGTTAACTTCATATTCTAACCTAGGTCTAACATAATCCCATCACTACTTTAATTCTCCTCATCTTAGCTCTTTCTCTCTCTCTCTCTCTCTCTCTCCCTTTCTTTCTCACTCTCTCTCTCTCTCTCTCTTCTTCTTCTTTTCTCTCTTTTTCTCTCTTTGTCTTACTTTCAGTCTGCTATGATTGACGTCAATTAGAAAGCAGGTTCAGGATATAGAATACAAGAAAGCGAAATGCCATAATTGAACTAGAGGAAAATCAATTGACGTTAACTAAACAAAATTTGCCAAAAAGGGTCAGCGCAAAATGGATGGTCAATTAGACAAGATAAAAACGTAACATCTTTGGGTCATAACGACAATTTTATGTTATCATACCGCATAGAAACAGCCGGAATATAACGCCCCAAGATACCTTTGTGAAAACACCTTTTATTTATATCAATTTGTCTCTCGAGATAAGGGCGTCGTCGTCAAGAAATCATATTTCTACTCGTCGATATTTCAGTTGGACACAGGAGAAAAGGCATCAAGATAAGCCTTGAGGGTGATCCAAAATATATAACGTTAATATACTCCCAAATGATTCAGTAATGAACATCCCTTACCCTTTTCCCAGATGTACGCCCCTCCCTCCCTCCCCTTTTTGTTTTATTGTGCGTCATTGACGTGAAGAGGTAACTAAAGCAGACCACGCCCATATGATCAGCAACTTTGAAAATTGAAATTCGAGGGACCTGACTTCATGGTGACATTTGTTTTCCCATTTGATGTAATAATTTGTGAGACGCCCCCCATTTGGACCTATTCTACACGATTCTACATGTTTTTGAAACTGTTGTATAATTGTAGAGAAAAGAAAAGAAGACAAATATCTACTGAGGCTTCTGTGTTTCGAAATACATGTATCTGGTATATGTGTAATTAATTTGAAATGCATACACTTTGAGAGATATATATATATATATATATCTTGAACAAAATCAATGTTTACGCCCTACGCATAATACCTGATTGTCACTATTCCATTTACATTTGGCATTTTGTTGTAAACAGACAACACAGACATATGAAATGAGACAGAATGAGAACAATGACATTTATAGATAGAATGAGAAAAAATGACTAACACAAACCTACAAAACACGAAGAGGGACGAGGGCAGGGGGGAGAAGACAGTAGAAAAAGAGACTTGGAGATAGAGGGAAATTGTGAAAAAGATAAGGGACAGAAAGAGACTCAGATATTAAGGTAGGGTGGAAGAGAGTTAAAGATAAAGAGAGTCAGAGATAGAGATGAAAGAAAGGAAGATTGAGAAGGTGAGGCGGAGACAGAGGGAGAGAGAGAGAGAGAGAGGGAGAAGAGGGAGATAAATGGAAAGAAAGAAAGAGAGGGATGGAGAGGAACTGATACAGAGAGAGAGAGAGAG
Source organism: Mesocentrotus franciscanus (assembly GCA_037976565.1). NCBI lineage: Eukaryota > Metazoa > Echinodermata > Echinoidea > Camarodonta > Strongylocentrotidae > Mesocentrotus > Mesocentrotus franciscanus. The sequence continues at coordinate 20,026,532 of CP137674.1, read as the reverse complement.
AGAGAGAGAGAGAGAGAGAGAGAGAGAGAGAGTGAGAGAGCGAAGAGACGAGATATAGAATAGAAAGGATTTGTGAAAAGAAATATGAGTGTGGCCATTATATTCTCCTGATGAATCTATCGCTGAAGGACAATTAACACAAAAGGAAAGTGAGAACTGTCATGGGGGTTTAGACAGTCATCTTTCAAGAATGATTCCATTTTATCCGATATTTGATTGCTTCCCTATTCTTCTCCTGCAAACGGTGAGCTAACCAGGAAATTCCTCGAGGAAATGGGAATAAATACGGTGTTCGACACAACCAGGAGAAAAATACAATCATTCCCCCGACCGCCATCTGAAAGGATACTCTATTCAAGAAGACGAAAAACGTCATCTATGCAATACATCCCCTCTCTCTAAATCTCTCTTTTCTTCTCCTCATCAGTGCTTTCATCTGATGCGATCAAATCAAATAACTGTAATTTGTTCTTCGATATGAAATGATTCTAGCCCTCAACGGTGTGTTTACTGAGCTCCCTTTCTTGATTATGGACATTGATATCATGTCCACAATGCCCCATTTAACTCGCCCCGTGCTCGAAATTTGATAATTATTTATATGAATCGCATCCAACTGTGAGCTTTTTTTTCTTCCTTCTTCTTTCTTTTGATAATGAAAGCGGTTTGAAGTACGTCCGACTTTTTCTGCGAATCAATAAAACTCGCGAAATGGTGAGAAGATGTATAATGTCCGGCAGGGGTATAATAAGGAGGCATTGTACTGCCCCCTTCAAGGAGTCCACACAGAGCACCTCCATTTGTATTCATCGCGTTTCCCTTCATCTACATGTGTTCTCAAGATCGAAAATTTCCTTTTTAGTCGTAAGGTATGTACACCTGTCACCGGTAAGATAGTAACGTTGAAAGTTTTGATATGGAGGGCCGAGTCGTGTACATAACGGGCCGCACCGCGCTGTTTGCCCGATATAGCAGATCAAATACACCCCAGTCATCGCTTTACGATGGATGTGTACACAGTCCATAAAGGGTGGCTGTACTTTGCCGCGTTTTTTTTATCTGGGAGTCTGTGCGAAACAAGAGGAATGTTTTAAGACTCAGGTCATCCACCTGAAGTTGGAAAGGTTCTTAGCACTTTTGTTTAGTCTTCCTCTCTATTTCTCCTCTCCCTAACTCTCACTCTCTCACCATCTCTCTCTCCCCCTCTTTCCATCTCACTCTCTCCGTACTCTTTCTCTCCATGGTTTTCTCCATCTCACTCTCACAGATCAATCTCCTCTTTTTTTTTCTTCTCCCTTCTGTGTTGCTTCTGAATTCGTTGGTGAGTTTTCCAGCCGGACCATCGGTACCCGCCCACCCGAGCGACCCGAGCCTGGCCCGCTAATCCTCACCAGGCTGCCGGTGTAAGATGACACGGCTGTCGGGAAGCGAAGATATCCCGGGCCGGCTGGTTTGGGGAAAGGGGGACGAGAAAGCATGAATGAAGTACGGAGGGGGCACCCGAGCCGAACACTGAACACGAAAGCGACAACGGAAAGCACATAGTACATGAAAAAAAAGAGAAAAGTTCATTGGGTACTGCTCTTTAGAGACACATCTCAAATCTAGGATTACCATTCATTCAAAACGTGACTGGGAGTATAATATTTTATCATAAGCTTTATATGCATTTCCCCACTAATATTCCCTTTTATTTCGGTTTCTCTTTCCTTCTCTTGTTTTTCTCGCTTCATTGTTCATCTTAATCTTTTTTGCTTAAATATTTTCAATTTTTATTCAATCCTGACAATAATTTCTCTTTTATTTCCTTCTTTTCCTTCTTCTTCCGTTTCTAATAAAGTTAAATAAAGAGAAAATGTTCCTAGACACTACATTCGTGATACCAACAGAATGGAATAATTCCAATGCACAATTGTTTCTACTGGCGTAAAGATTAATGTCCGATACCTGTCAAAGTGTCCATCAACGAAGACTGAATGAACCCTTTGCACGTCATCCTGAGATGTTGAACTGCCACTGAAATGGTCAAAGTGACTTCTTAATATAAACTTTTATACCCCATTGGACATGGTTTTGTCCACGGAGCTACGTTCGACCAGAGGGGGCTTCTACAGACGGATGGTGACCGGGGGTGCACTTTTTGGAATCCATCGACGACTAATCGCAACATGATACCATCAAGGGAATTCATCTACTTTCCATTCTTGTTCTGTGTCTGATTGTTTCTCTCCCGATTTCTCTTTCCCTCCCCTTTTCTCTCTCTCTCTCTCTCTCTCTCTCTCTCTCTATCTATCTCTTTCTCTCTCTCTCTCTCTCTCTCTCTTTCTCTAGTTCTTTGCTTCCTTATCTCTACTCTCTCCTCCCTATCTCCTTCTCTCTACATCTCCTACTGTCTCTCTGCATTTACCTTTGTCTCTGCCTCTTTTCATCTATCTCTCCACCCCTCTCTCTCTCTCTCTCTCTCTCTCTCTCTCTATCTCTCTCTTCTCTACTCTCTCCTCCCTATCTCCTCTCTCTACATCTCCTACTGTCTCTCTGCATTTACCTTTGTCTCTGCCTCTTTTCATCTATCTCTCCACCCCTCTCCATCTCTCTCTCTCTCTCTCTCTCTCTCTAGTTCTTCCTTATCTCTACTCTCTCCTCCCTATCTCCTTCTCTCATCTCCTACTGTCTCTCTACATTTACCTTTGTCTCTGCCTCTTTTCATCTATCTCTCCACCCCTCTCTCTCTCTCTCTCTCTATCTCTCTCTCTTTCTCTCTCTCTCTATTTCTCCCTGTCTTCCTATCTCTTTCTCTCTCTCTCTCTCTCTCTAGTTCTTTGCTTCCTTATCTCTACTCTCTCCTCCCTATCTCCTTCTCTCTACATCTCCTACTGTCTCTCTACATTTACCTTTGTCTCTGCCTCTTTTCATCTATCTCTCCACCCCTCTCTCTCTCTCTCTCTCTCTCTCTCTTTCTCTCTCTCTCTTTCTATTTCTCCCTGTCTTCCTATCTCTTTCTCTCTCTCTCTCTTTCTCTAGTTCTTTGCTTTCTTATCTCTACTCTCTCCTCCCTATCTCCTTCTCTCTACATCTCCTACTGTCTCTCTACATTTACCTTTGTCTTTGCCTCTTTCCATCTATCTCTCCGCCCCCCCCCCTGTCTCTCTTTCTCTCCCCCCTCTCTCTCTCTCTCTCTCTCTCTCCCTATCTTTCTTCCCCCATCCCTTCTCTGTGCCCTCCTTATTGTCTCTCCCTTTCTATCTCCCATTCCATTTCCCTTCTGCTCTCTTTACCCTCTTTGTGCTTTGGTTTTAACCTCGTCATTTTAGTCATAAAATTACTCATACCTATTTTCTCTACCTTCTCCAAATAATTCATCGGGAGTTTAATCTGCTGATTCCATTCTCAAATTAAAGTATTTTAATGCTACACTGCTTGCCATTTTCCAGTCTTTGATATTTGTAATACCTGCAGTCCTATTGTCCATAACTTTATCCAAGTGAAATTGAGAAGCTTGACATTATTTTGTTTATTCTTTCCCCTTCACCACTCCTTCGCTTTTGTTTCGTCATTATATTGATTTCAATCGAATTTCAGCAAAGTAATGCAAAGGTGAAACGATTTTATCGTCTTTTCATTTTATTTAAATGACCCATTTACGACGATAACAGACCAATTTCTATGAATCATGATTCTACCTTCCAAAATTCTTTGATTTATCTGTTAGCATACTGTCACTGATAACACTATAGTTTGTATTATGTATGGCTAAATTAGTTAAAGTATTCATCTTACATTTGATAAGTATTTTAAACAAAAAATCACCACTGAGATTAAGGTAGCTGTCCTTAAATCATCCAAGAGTAATGTGCGATAGAACTGCAGAGGCAAGTGTACGGAAGTATAGACTTTACTTGATTCATTGATATTTACATCAGTGACTTAATTCTGAATCTATTTACATCCGATTCCATTAAAAAATCAAAACCGCTTGGTCGGGCTATGCACATGTTTGTTCGGTATTATGAGTGCGGTTCTTTGATGTTTAAAAATCAAGCCTTTCACCCATACACACACACACACACTCGCACACACACAAAGTGATGAACAAGACTCTATAAAGCATTAAGTTGTAGAAAAAGCGACGGAAATGAAAGAAAAATAAGATTTTGACGCAACACAGGGGAAAAAAGAAGAGAAAAGTATTAGTGACCTTTCGGAAGGAAAGGAACTAAAGTGAAATTATTAAATTAAAGAATTTAGTCGGGGCTACTCAACGGCTCTCGCGACCTTACGGCCCTCTGTTTATGCAGTCAGTGGAAAATAGAACGCGGAACTAGGTTACAAATAATACACATCCGGGTACTTCCATCACTCGCACTCCCAAATGTCCCTTCGAAACATGGCACGCGCGCGCGGATAAGTGTCCCGCACACACTAAGCTCGTTGCACTCTTTTTTCACCCACTCACGCGCACGAACCTTCTCTGTGAATTCGACTATTTTATACAGGCCACGTTTATTTGCATAGCCTAATTACGCGAGCAAGAGCAATATTTAACCCTTCAACTGCCACAACCGATAGCCTCCCCCAGTTTTTGTCTCACTGAATGAGCTATCAGTTCCCCGATCTTCTGCACTGCCATATCATTCAAAATGAAACCATTGTAATAGCTTTAGTACATTTTGTCAAAGGGATATATAGATCAGTCTTTTATGTCTACTTAACATATTCTTTAAGCTGTTTCCCCCTTTCTTATCATAAACTCATTTGTTCAGACATCTTACTTTCATGTTTAGTAGATCTACAAAGTGAACATTAAGGCTATGAACCTCATAGTGCCTTAAGCATTATAGTGCAGGAAATGTACTACACTTATAATATTCGATTATGGAGAGAGATATATCTTTCGCATGTTTCACTATAGTATAGGCCTTCGTATTAACACTTAGGTGAACCTAGAATAGGTCGGGGATTTTTAAAACAAAACTATGTATAGAACATGCTTTCTCTTTTATCCTAAGTTATTTCAATTATGACTCACGCTAATTCCGTGCACTCCACCGCCGAAATGTCAGCGGCTGCTTTTTAATTATACGATTGGATTAAGTTGTAGCTAATAAAATTCCATAAAGTAGAGTGGGAAAAGGAATTGGGCAACATTGCACCGCATTCATCAATAAAAGGGCACAGTGCATTAATATACTGGAGACAAAGTGGGTCCACTAATCATGATGGAATTTTTGTTTTGGTTAACCAAAAGGCCACTCGCGCCATTTTAGTGAAGCGGTGGTGTCTCAAAAGAACGAAATTGAAAGAAATTAATGATGCTGGCGAGAGGATACACTTTCGCGGGCTAAATCGTTGATGAAATAAGATTAAGATCGAAAGATGCTCCAGTTTATTGGTGTCAAAAAGGGTGAGACAATTTGATATAAGCACCAACCTCTTTCATTTGATCAGTTTTTTTTTTTCCATTTTCTGTTATACCTTACTATATAACGATTACGTGATTGATTGACCCACTTGAGCATTAAACTTTACATGACCCAAATAGCCATTATTTTGAGGGTTTTCAAAAACTGTACAACGAAAAGACTTGTATCTAATCTAATTTCCCTGCATATTCTAAAGACTAAAGAATCTGTTAAATACTCGCAAATATTGACTTTGAAATACAGCTTGGCATTTACATTAAAAAGAAATGCATTCGTCTCTTTAAAAATGAAACAAACATCATAACATGGTAGTATTCCTTTTTTTTAAAGTATTCTCTCGATCAAAGAAAATTCTTACAGATACCAAATCCCAGTGAAAATCAATTGTTGTGTTTTTTAGAATATGGACTGCTACTCTGCGGGTAGTGAAAGTCGCCTGGGTTTCATATGGAACGGCATTCGATGAACTAGACCCGGGCTATTGCCGGCCAATGCACCAAGTGACTCTCGCTCGGGTTACTCATAGTTTGGGTCGAACACATGGAAGAACAAATACGAGTTGCAGAAAAAATATGGACTCAAGTAAAACAGAAATCCAGGCCAATATATGCAAATACGAGTTTTTAACCGAGTCAGACGTGCTTATAAACATTGTGACAATTGCAAAATTTGCGAATAAACACGAAGTCATCTCATAAAAAAGAAGGAAAGCAAAAAAATTAGGGGAAAAAATACGTGAGCTGTCCCCTCTTTTTTCTTCAACCTTAAGAGCGTGTGAGAAGTCTTTTTTTCCCTACCTCTCTGAAATTTTGGTTGTTGACATTACCTAGTTTTGCCTTCTGTTCATTTGTAAACCATTGTAATGCTGTCCTATTTTCCCCAACGTGCATTTTTCTCTCTTTTTCCTGAATCTTAGCTTTTTCTCTCTCCCCTCCCTAACTCGCTCCCTCTCTCTATCTCCCTCTCTTCCACAACATTTCTCATTGAAGGACGGGGGGTTAGGAATGACCACTGCTTTGCTGTTGGAGGGGAGCTGAGGAGGAGTGAAAAGCGATCGGAAAGATGAAGTTTTAGGTAACATGAGGGGAACGCTCGTTACCAGTATGACTTACACGACACCAATTGTTCCCTCCCTCTCATCCCTGTATCAAAGGTTCCCTGTTTCAGAGTCAAATTTGAATATGTCTTTGGGGGGAAGCCAACAAAGTGCTCATTTTTCCCCTGAAGAAAATGAATTCTTTTAACAGACTCGTATACGAATGATATATGACTTTCTGCATTCTATTTATCAATTCCTAAAATGAATTCCCATCTTCGAATTGTACCACGATCTAACACAAAAAAGGGTTATTTGAATACCAAATGAAATTTAACTATTGAAAATTTGGAAGTAAACAACATCGGAAATAAAAAGGGCGACAAAATTACAACGATTTTGATTTCAGCCTTTTGTCCATGAACGTATGGATTTTCAATGATTGATTTGATAAATTATTCATTATGTGATTAAATTGGTGTCATATTCCACAATTTTGCCAAGCATGCTGTTCAATATTTAAAAAAATTTAATTTCATCTCTTGTACGTTAATGCATGTCCTTCTATCATTTCTGAGAAATATGCGTGAGAAATATCGATCGTGGTTTATATAATGGAATAAAGAATAATGGAAGTTTTATTGGGTTAATTACGAGACAAAGGAAACATCGATCCCATGAAAAATAAACGAGTTTGAAATTTCTAAAAGCCCATAATATTAATTTTGAAGTAAGATACTCATAAAGAAACAAACTGAAAAGATTCTGTGTTAGTAATTCAACAAAAATATATTCTTAAAATTTCACACCATTGTTTTACTGTAAGGTTTATTATTCGCTACCTACTACACTAATATAACACATTACAGCGTATTTCTACAATATTATTATATTAGGTACTTGCACTCTCAATTTTTGTATTAATAAAATGGCTGTTTGAAGTGGTATTTGTCTGTATTGAATAGATTGTGATAATTTTCTATTTTAATGTAATTACATTTTGTTTACCTTTACGTCGGTACATTGTATGACTTTTAATATTGTGTAGGAGAATGTTACTTACTATAGTATGTTTGAATTCAATGGATAATAAAATAAAGATATCTTTATTCGTAAAGATTCCACATATATTTTCAATTCAACATATTATTTCACTATTTTTATGATAATACAGGGGGTATTACGAATTCAAAAACAAAAGGAATTCAACCTCTAACTGGATATTTGCATCATCATAAACTATCCACTATTCGTGTTCATTTTTTCATATCCTATATACTTCCGTTTTGTGAAACAAAATACATGTACCTAAATTCCATACCATATCATCAAGATCACAGTAGGCACGAATAGAATCCTTATTTGTTTCTAAAGAAAGATAACAATGAAGGAGTTTGAATTTAAGTGACACCTGCAATCCATCGTTTAAATGTATCATATCACGGGCTTACATCCAGCATAGGGTGTAGCCGGCATATGCCACCCCTCCCCTGTCTGTTAAGGTTTCCATCGCCTGATTATTGCTTCTGGATACTCCAATGCATATACATTTCTTTTACATTGTTAAAGTTATCCATTATGATCCTTCCTTCTGAGATATCCTTCACAACATTTTTTAAAGCTCAAGACATTATTTAATTAACCCTTTCCTGGAATTGGATTGCAGCATGTATTAATTTTATTGACTCTCAAGAACGTTTGTGCGGCCATGAATAAAGGAAAGTCCAAACTACGTATAAAATGCACAAATTTCTCGTTCTTATCTTTTTCATCGTACCTTATTACAATCATGCATGTTGGTTATCACATATATGTATAAGTTACCTGTTATATATTATATGTGTATTCATATTAGGCCTACAAATGTATCCATCACCATTGATGGTAAATTACAAACTGTTCTGCTGCATTTATGTTTCGAGGGTAAATACCTTATTGAAGCATGTGACCGCGAAGCATAATCCGCATTTATTATTGTCAGATTGTGCTGCATTTTGTGCTTTTCATAGTTAAATTGTGTATATTCTTTTCTTCATACATTTTCTTTTTACTGCAATGTATTTGTTGTCGGAATGTATTCTCCATTTTGTAATGCTTTTTTGTTAATATGCAACTAAATATAATTCCGGGAAAAGTATAGTTCAGCATCCTGTTTGTATCTCTAGAACATAATTATAAGTAGCCCTTATCTTGCATTTCTTTGTTGTTCATAATCGCAATAATATGTGACATAAAATGGGGAAAGCGAGAGAGGGTAAGGGAAAATGTTGATGAAAACGTATAATGCGCATGACATAACTGAATGATGAACGATCACTCACTTTACCAGAGATTGTTAAAACTGAATTAAATTAAAATGCAACAACATTCCTTTGACGCCACCAATTTGCTGAATGCCAATACATCGACCGGCATTTTAACTTTCATGTTCTCTTTTTCAGACCTCTGAACAAAATCACGTTTCTCTTTACCATGTCATTATTCAAAAAGGTCGCCGTCTGTCATTTAATGAAGGCACCACATCCAGTTTGCATGAAAATCTGTAAAACGCATTTAAGTGGCAACCTATTGCATTTTCTTCATTTATGAGCAAGGCTTCTATCATGAACTTCAGGTCCTGGCTATTGGTAGGTTCCATGCCTCCTGAGTGACCAATCACGACACGGAGCTCGCATCACGTGACCGCTGTCACTCACGTAGAGCGCAAGTACACGGTTTATCTAAAAATTCAAACATTTCTATTGGACGGGATTGGTATAGGCCAGTGGCGCGCGTAAAATGTTTTGGGATGTCATCGCGTGTTGCGATATCGATCATGACCCCATTGCAAGCTCGCCTGACCTAATTATTTCTTTACTTTTTCATAGAGTCGTGGCTAATAAGCGGAAGGTTTCCACGGCATCGCTAATATAATAGTTTTAATTAGCTGAATGCAGTATTTGGGGTCGTGCGGGTGTATTTATGTTATGTGAAAAAGCAGGTGAAGATCCAATAGGTGCCAAGTTAAGGCTTGCTGCGGCTGAGAGGGAGAAAGAATGAAAATAAAGATTTGAAAGAGCGTAAACTTATGTGGGGGTGATTTAGCCTCAAAAAGAGGAAGTAGTGCTCCCACGGGGTTCATCATAATTGTTATGGTAAATTAAGAAAATAATAAATGATTATGAGAGTCTCGGTTCTTGCTTATGAAGCGCAGGGATAATTTACTGTAGCGCCAAACGAAACAAGTGGAGCATGCGATGGGCTACAAAACATTCTTACTGGGCATTCTATTGCGTCTTCTGCTCTTTGGGTATGTGTATGTTATAGCCCGATAGCTTTGCATTCCTCCCCATTCCCGCTGGCACTCCTCGGTTGTCGCCCCTGAGCAGCCCGTGTGACTCTTCGTCTAACCCATGTTGCCTCATGAGTCTCGGACTAAATGCACCCCCTTTGCTGTACCTCATCATTTAACAGATATTTAGGCCGTGTCCCAGTTTGCGCGCTCATTCAATCATAATATGCATGGTATATGGGACAGAATCTCTGTTTATGTTTGTTAAGTTATAATGTTACGAAGCGCAGTCAAGAGCCGCATAAATACGGCCTCTTGGACGCAGCGCGTCATTAGAGGCCGATAAATGGCAATTAGCGCCTTGCCAGTAATAGCCCCTTAAGGAGCGGTGCTCTGAAATCGAGTTAAACTCCTAGACTTTAGGAATTGGGTTACCAGACGTCGTCAAGACATCTTGTCCTGTCCTGGATAAGATGGCCGATGTGTTATAAAACTCCGGCCATACATCTTATTCGTGTCACTAGGTTGAGAGTATTTTCTCTTAACCGTCCTTTTCACTTTCTCTTTTTCAATCTATACCCTCCTTTTTTCCTGGAAGAGAAAGGAGGAAAATTTCAACTTGCCATGTTAGAAGGTCCCCAAGTGCTCTCCAAAACTACTCACTCTTGTATCACTCTCTTCTCCCTTACGTTTCCTCTTTTCTCGTACCATCTTTCTTTCTCCCTCTTGCTCTCCCCTTTCTCTATTCATCATTCTCTTAACTTCTCAGTCACCCTCCCTCCTTCTGTCCCTCTCTCTCTCTCTCACACCCTCTCTCTCTCTCTCTATCTCTCTTGCATTCGCTCTCTAATTTCTTACTCTCTCACTGCCCATCCTTTTTCAAACACCGATGTAAACATCACCTTAGCCCAGGAAACTTGATTAAATGGTAGAGGATCTTCCAGCGAAAAACATCGTAACCTCCGAGTGGAGAGGAAGACTTTAAGAAAATGGCAACTCGTAAGTTGGAAAGCTTTTGCGAGGGAGAGTGGGAAAACCGAGGAAAATATTGCACTTCAGTAGTGTCATCCCCGGGTGTGAATTTGCAATTTAGTGTGCGAGTCACGTCACAACGTGATAGCACGATTGTATAGCTACATCGATAGATAGAAGATCGTATTCCATGCGAAATGGTCAATAATAAATAACTTCATCTCTCTCACTTTCATCTCGGTATATTTGTTCTTTCTTTCGGCACACTTGTAATCTTGTAAGGAGAAACAAAAGGACAAAGGGAGGAAAATATTAGATCAAGAGACCGGAAGAATATGGCTATTGAGGTAAAAGAAGCATTTGGTGAGATCATTTTTTTTGTTAATGATGAAAGGTACAATATGTTTTTTTAAGGTGGCCATGGGTAAAAGAGGTATAGGAACATGGATGACTAAAACAATACATGCAAGAGAGACGGAGAAAGAAGTATTAACGAGTATAAAGAGGATATGAATAAAAAGAGAAAAGAGGGAAATGAAAAGAGATGGAGAGATGAGAAGAAAACAGAAGAGATGGAGAGGCAGAAGCAAGTGGGAGGAAGAGAGCAACGAATTCATTGGCATCTCAGAGAATCAAATTATTATCCAACAGAACTTTAACATCCTCATCTTTCATTCAATTAGAGTCCCTCCACAAAAAGGAAGCGAGGTCAGCGGAAAACCCATTAAGAATAACTTTCTATCAAACCTTACGATAAAATTATCAGCGCGGCAAGCGCACTCGAGAAAATAACTGGCAAAAGGATATCGGGTTTACCCATTCATACTAACTTACCTGCACGAGATGTTTCTATTATGGTTAAATGGAGCTTAATGCGAAATTCGATAACACAAGTATGGGTGCGTGACGGAATGGGGAAAAGTTAAGAGAATGTTCAAAAGACAAATAAAACTATTTTTAAAAGGGTCGGAAAATTGTATGTGGAAACCTGATCATGGGATGATTCCAGTCGTTGGCAATTGTTTCCATTTGAGGAGTAATCTTGGGGCTTTTTGATTAAATAGGAGGCAGGAGATTGTCCTTAAGAAGTGGACTCTCTGGAAGTGCAAAGTGACGACATGGCGACAACCAAGGGAAGGTTCACGCTGATTGGTAGGTCAACCGTGGAACACTGATGGAGGAGTGACAACGCAAGGAATATAAATTTCCAGTTACATTCTTCTGTCTCGTTTTACGTCCATGATGACCGTTTTAACGAATGTTTAGTGTTTCCTTTCAACTTGAATTTGATCTTTCCTTTCAATGTCTTACTCCCAATTTACATTTCACCCACTTATTTCCTCTCATCTTCTTAATATTCGGGTTTTACTTATTAAAACTCCCTTTCTACATTCTCTTTTGCCATTTCCCCATTCTCCCTATATCTCCTTATGTTTCACAATATCTCTCCCTTATTCTCTTTCCTTTCTATCTTTCATTACCACTTTTTATTGCTTTTTGTATCTCTAGATCTATGCTCCTACTCAAAGTTACTTTTAAAAGAATTACTTTATAATTTCTTCATTATTCGTTAATGCACATAGTTGTAATCACTTGAAGCGAGGAGGAGAGGGGTGGATATCCTATCCTTGCTCCTTCCTGTCTGACTATCTCTAGCAGGAGTTGATTAAAACTGTTTTTTATTTCATTTTGAGTTGTTAGAACGAACATTTTACTTTTACGTTAATCAGTTTGTTAAGGTAAATCCCAAAGGATAGAATTTATGGGTAATTAAACCATTGACCTATTCGCCTCTTTGTTAAGATAAAGAAGTGAACATACATTACTACATAGTCATTGATGAATTCCAGAAACCCACTGTGAGTATATTCCAATGATGCCTACCATGGATATGAAAAGCAAAATTAAAATTAATTTAGGGACAGAGTTCGATTCCTGGGGCGATGCCTTGTAATGAAGTTACCTTGCTATGCATCGTTCATAAACTCTTGTATCACCTTCCCACTGCGCAGATGCGAATCCATTCCTGTCTTCCTTTATTCTATACAAATTAAAAGGGCAGTGAGCCCCCTCCCCTAGGTTATTAAAACCTCATACTCGGCTCATTATTTCATCAAAAGCACCAGAAATAATGCCGCCCCTGTCTGGCCTAGATTTCGCTAACCGGACAAGCAATTGACACCGATTTCAAGACAGTAATCGTTAAAACTTATCCGACAATGAGAGAATTGTGAGCTCCCCGATGCAGAGACGGAGGGGATGCATAGAGATAAAGAAAGATATAAAGTGGAAGGGAAAGACTGAGAGATTGGCATTAAGTCTTACACAAATTCATCAAGAATTGAGGAAAGGAGGATCTGGTTGTTTTAAACCGGACAAGCGCTTGACTCGGATTTCGCCGCCATCTTGGGGTAACTGGTCCTGACAGTTGATACAAGTCCTCGTCAGACCGGTGTTAAACAAATTGATTTAGATCCTTATTGTAGGATATTGACTATCTACCAGTGCCTCTAATCCATCACCCTACTTTCCCCTCTGACACTCGCCTCTCCCAGTGGTCCTATAATAGCTACTTCTGTTATTATCCTCTCATTCAGTTTCATTCCTAACATGCGTCACCCAAGAAGACAAATCAAGAAACGAGGAAGAGGGAAACAATGACAAAATATTACATATCTCCAAAATGGAGATACCACATAAACACTCTAATTGACAGCGTGTCTATCATTTCATTTTCCCTATCACTTTATCGCATTTCTTCGCGTGCTAAACATATTAGGTGCCTGATTTGGCAGAAATGGGTTCATATTTTCAGCATTGCCAAACTCATTTGGAAATGTTATACATTTTACCAGTTTTTCTTTTTGTATATCTTTATTCTTGTATTGATGTCATTATATCTGGCCAATTAATTCCTTTCAAATGCGGTTAGAATGTTGTTTTCGGAGGGCTATGGCAAGTTCAAGAGGGATATGTGTTTGCCGCATTTTGGAAAAGTTGTTGATAATACCTGATTGTTTCAAAAAAAACTTGTTATGTCCCCTTTTTGTTACTATTCCTTCTTGTCACTCGTCTATTCTTTTTGAGAAATGAAACATTTTCAACATGTCAAATACTATTTCATAATTTTAGGAAAGATCCTAGACTTTCTTCCCCCTCAAATTAATCAATTTTAAAGGAGATTTCCTTATCGATAAATACCGTTGTTGTAGTAATGTTCAACTAGGTCATAGATGATAACGAGTATTTGCTTACACTGTCTGAATTTCAGCAGAATTTAGCAATCTTATCATGTTAAATGAAAAGGTATGATAACCTTAAATTGTTTCGTTTCGCAATGTAATTTCTCCATCAAAAGATTCGTTTATATCTGACCTTAAACTGATATCTAGGTTCATCTTTTCCATTTCATAAGGTTGATTGATAAAATCGAGTTAATGTTATTCTACAAAGTAAAACCATGTACAATATGAGGACTATTCGTTCTTGCTATTTCTTCCGTCAAATTCTCCCATTTCTGCATCCCGCGATGAAAGTACCACCATTAAAACGACAGGCTGAATCGTAATAAGATATATCTTATCAATCACTTGTATAATCAATCATGATTGATGACTTATCGTGTGACATAACTAGATAACTATTATGAGATGCGTTTCATTTATTTCAAATTTAATTTCGGTAACGAGTAATGTAACATTTCACCAAAATGAATTTTATTAGACATGTTATTAATCTACATATATTCTGGCTTGATAAAAATTATAAGCCAAAAATAGACATTATCAATGAAATGCAAATGTAAAATAATGATGTAGCCTATGTTCACCTCATACAAAAATTAAAGCTTCCAAAATGTCTTTATTTCTTTTATATTGATATACAAAAAAACAGAAAAACTTGAGGTAAATAAGGCATATCATGCGTATAAAAAAAAGATTACAAAAAAAATTCTCGAAATGTATTAGCTTTTTGACATTATATTGGATGTAATCATTCCAGCACTCTTGAAATGTATTGGCGCCTACGGTAATGTATACATATGCAAATGCAAATAGAAGATGAAATTAAGCTTTCTGGCGCCATTTGAACAGTGAACAATGTGTATGTTTGTGTCAATAGTTCACTCAGTATAGTGGTAATTATAGCCCTCGTAACGACATTAACACGTAATGTTCATCGAGATCAACTTCACATTAGAAAGCGATTCATGGGTGTTGGCGATCGGTCGAACAGTGAACCGAATTTTGGTATAAGATTATCGTCTCCGAGGAGCGACATAACCCCCTGCGTTTATTGAAGGTTTCAGATTCTTGGTTTGAATCACCAACTTGTCATGTTTAGAGCCCTGGCGAGGCGATAAACGGCGCCAATATTCTCTGACAGATTGAACTGTTCTTAGTTCTAGGGTCACTAAGTTTAAGATCATTTCGTGTCGTCTTTTGAAAACTACCCTCTCCCCTGACAATCCTTTTTATCTTCTTTTTACTTTTGTCTTCGCTCTCGCATCGGCAGGCGAGGAGAGGCTTGGGTATCGTGATTGGGGCAGGTGCGAAGGAGAGCACCCATGTTGGATGGCGGGAAAGAGGATGTTGGAAAGCGTAACATCTCGGATTCTTGTTGGCTCGAAACTCAAGGAGCACGTGGGCTTCGAATCGAAACGAAGGGATCGTCTTTCCCGCACCCGAGCGGGCGCCTACCGAGGGATCGACCGGCACAACATGCACTGCTGTGTACACCGACAAGCCTTCTCCTACCACAAGAACCAAACACCACGCCTTTCATTTCCCCCCTCTCTCCCTCTCTCCCTTTAACCACCTCTCTCTTACCCTCTTCACGCGAGTAATGTTAACCCTACAATAAAGATGATCTTCCAAACTTAACATCGCTTCTTCCTTTTTGAAGATTTCGGAAAGCTACCGAAGAAAAAAAATAAGAAAAATCTAGAAAGTTATAGGGAGAAAAAAGTAGGGCTCAATCTTCGATTCTGATATTGAAACCAACTCGACAACTGGATGCGTACATAAGTGAACGAGTTAACAATTGTTACTGATTCCTTGCAACGTCTGAAGATACAGATAAGGCGCCGGGTGGTGGGTAAATTTGAGAACACTTTGGAGGTGAAGTTTTTCTTCAATAAAGAAACGGAAACACTCTTGGGGAAGATAGAAACATAGGGGTGGGCCGAGTGACACTGAACACCCGACTGCTCTTGAAGAACAGTGTCCGAATCCTTTCGTGTCAACTGCAATTTGGTCCGATAAGGGATGGGACGATTTTTTTTTGAGGATGTTTTTTGGTCAGGATATAGCGGTAACGTTATGCTCACGTTACCGACTACCCTCATGTGTTTCTCCACTTGGAGGGTAACACGAACCAGCCTGGAAAACGGCTCATCCTCAGAATTATCCCTCATCTCTCCATCTCTTTCTTTCTTTCTCCCAAAATCTCTCACTATCTCCCCCTCTCTCTCTCTCTCTCTCTCTCTCTCTTCCTTTCCCTTTCTTTCCTTCTCTCATTCGTCCCCTCCCCCTATTTCTCTCTTCATCTATCTATCCTTTCTTTATCAATAGATTCACAATGCTCAGTACGGTCTTAAGTGATCTATGTCTTCTTGTCATGCCTAAAGTGTACTCCTCCCGTTGCTGAAAAAGTATGATCTTTCTTCACTCCACTCTTACAATCCGCACGTCAATCCCCCCCCCCTCTCTCTCTCTCTCTCTCTCTCATACTCTCCAATTTTATTTATGCTCTTCTCTAGTTCCCTTTCTTTCCTTATACCACTCTCATCCATTCTTCATCCCCCTTATTTCATCTTTCTCTCTTTGGGCCATTTTTAACTCCTTCTCTATAAAGTCCATGACGGGCTTTTCCTGACCGATCGAGGCTTTTCCTGAACTACTATGTTTACAAGAGTGCTGTGTTTTTGAATCGCAAAAATTTTCTGCGGCTGTTTGTTCGATCTCGGGTTTCAAATTCAACCATCCCTTTTCTTAACTTCTACTTTGCAGACAAAATCAATTTCCCTACCCTTTCCTATTCAAGCACAATGTAATATAAAAAGGAGGGCAGGTAGAGAACACACATTTGGCATTTGGACTACGTTTTCAAATACACCATAATAAACGCTGAAGAAAAAAGGAGCAAACTTTACAGCGGCTTGAATAACAGGTGCACTCCAAAAAAGAAAGAGGCGATAAGTCATTTTATGCTGTGAATGCTTTATTCAAATCGATTATGGGAAAGGATGAAGACATTTCCTTTCAGCCCTGCCGAATAAAAAAAAATGTAGAGTACATTTAAGGATTTTATTGAATACAACATAGCATGTGAACATTGGAAAAACCTAAACTCATATTTCCCAGTTTGTAAAACAAAATGTTAAGTCACATAGAAACATACGCACATATCCATGTACATAGCGAGAGAATTTATATTGCAGTCACATAAGCTTTTTAACGAAGACACTTGATAAAGAAAATCATTGCTCACATCAAAATGCAATTTTGCAGGATTCAAAGCATTCAAATAATTAGCAACCAAAAGGGGTTCCATTTACGTCATGTGCATCATTCAACAAACAAATTAATATCGATAAGTCGTTGTCATACAATGTGGAAAACATCTTGAGAAATAAATTATTGCTTTCTCACAAAATATGACGTCGATAACATGCAAAATATAGAATAAGTAAAGTTGCAGATATAGTAGATACACAATTGTTTGTACATATGGGGGAGAATTAAAAAAAATATTTGAGACAGAGTTTAAAAAAATAAAATAAACAAATTAAGTTTTGTTAAATTTGACAGTGTTATTATTTCAATATGAATGAAATCGTTTAAACTATTGCCCACAAATTCTTCAATTTCAGTATTGTTTTGGTAGGATTGTTAATTTCGTAACGAATTCAGCTAAGAAAGCTAAGCTTAAACAACCAGAAAACTACGAATGGAGAGTAGCTAATTGATCTTAAAAAGGAAGATCGAGAGCGATATGTGAGATAGATTGTGAAATGATCTGATACGTAATTAATACGTTGAAGTCGTTTCTGAGAGAACAAAGAAATAATTCTGTCGTCATCTGAATATATTTAGTAACAGTTAATTATACTAACAACGAGCCACTTTTCAATGATAGTCCAGCAAAAACGGCTTTTGAATATGACAATCATGATAAATAGAATATTACAAAATTGCTGATCAGTATTTTCAAGTATATTTCCGAAAAAGTCCTAATAATTTGTTATAGTTTTTTTTAAGTCCTTCTCTATACAGTATGAGCCTATGAGGACAATAAACTGGCCGGGGTCTTCTTTTATTTTTGTTTACGGAGGTCGAATTCCCCCTGGTTCGAAAGCTGAGCTGTCTCGTATTTTGCTGGACTTTCCGTCGCGTTTTTTTTTTCTTCTTCTTTCCGTCCTTCCGTGTTTCCGTCTCTCTGTCCATACCTGTCATCTATTTCCGAAGACCAAGTCCAAGTGGCAAGCCTTTCTCACACCCCTGGTATCCTGACCCCCATAATCATTGGAGACTTACGAGGTCAGGAGGTCAAGCAGTAGCTTGTCGGGAGTGGAAGAGAGGGTTAAAGCCCGGTCTGTCGGCTATCGTTTTTTTTTTAAATATCCAACCCCAGAAACCTATCACCCCGCTTCCACCGATTTCCCAATTTCACAAATGTCCCAAAAGCAAGTCCATTTGAAGAAGAAAAAGTAATGTCCCACATGTATGAAAATCCCACAACGGTTCCACTCTCCCTCCCTCTCTTTTTCGTTCTCTCCCCTTTCCCTCTTTTTCTGCCTTCCCTTTTCTTTTTCCAGAGCTATTTGACCTAAATACATATCCAATAGATTGCCCTCCGAAAAGTGCATTAACTTTTCTTCGGTCAGTCGAAAATGATCTGGAAAATCTAAAGGGTTGCTTGGCCTTTTCTTTCACGAATCTTACAAGAGGTTGGATAATGATTGCGATATTCGTGTAGGATCATAGGTTTTGTGTTAACATTCTTAAATCCCCAACCCCCTTTTTATTCTTCTCTTAATTCTATTTATTTCTTTACCGATTGATTTTGGGCCTTAGATAGTGCAAGGCATGGAGCGGAATGTCGCCAGGACATGCCGCACAATTCAAAAAGGCCATCGCAAAACAGGCAAGCGATCTCCCCTGGCACGTCGGGGCAGACTTTTGCGAGCGATTCGCTGGGGTGCTTTGGAGCATTGCTGCAGGCGGCTTTTGTCTCGACCGTCATGTATCTATATCATTTATTTTTCACACGTTTCTGTAAGGTCGCTTGTTCACTAATGATCTCAATATCAAATGTTTTGAGAATCTGAATGTATTCATAATCAAAATAATTCTGCATTTCACTCCACAAATGCACCTTTCACCTTAAATTCGTTTGCAGATAATCTTGTTATCTGGTTATATCAAAATTTGTTTAGCGCGTTAAAATATTAAAATCTAAAGACCCACTATTCATAGGTAGTTCTTTTTTAGTCTGTTGAATGTTCAGCACAATTATATATGTTAAATGTATATCAGCCTCACAAGATCAAACTAAAACTAACGACAAAATGAAGTATTCCTGAGATTCAATTTTGAAACACATTGAAATGCTCTCACTCTTAAATCAGATTTACTTGAAGTGGAGCCGGAAAAGGAGAATGTCCCATTATATTTAGGAAATTCTTTTCTGAAACGTTCATAAATTTAACGCAGTATCATAGGCAGGTGCAGGCAACAGAAGTGAATAATGTAATTATATCGAGAAGACATGAATAAATGCAAAGTCCCTCTAGATAAAAAGGACAATTATCAGCTTTTGTTTAAACAATGTTTCAGTACCAGTCGTGCCACCAGCTTTATATTGTTGATGCATATCAATTTTCCCTTTGAGCGACAGCTAGGCTGAATAAAACTACTTGTATAGAAGTTAAATGCAATGATAAAAAGCAATATGAATCGCCGTGGGAATTGTTAAATTACTCGGCATGTATTCTCTCGCCTTTCTTTTCTTCCTTATGTTTTCTGCGCAGTCACGGGCCAATCTACGCTCTTCAGCACCGCTCACCTCGCCGAAGCGCCGGCCTAGCACGCGGGTCCCACTCCGATCGGGGAGCTCTTCACCCGTCCTCTTTTTAATGCGGCACGGCGATGGGTAATGGTACACCCTACAATATTTCCATAAAACTCGCCACAACATATCATTCTTTCATTTGGTATAAGGCCATCGAAGTCATCGAATCGTTTGATACGAGCTGGTGGCATGATGACGAAGGCATCACACAGGAAACTCTACCAGCAGCCGTTTGAATTTGTTAATCAACTTAAAAGTCATATAGCGGTCAGAGAGGCTGATGGGGGGTTTGAGGGATATCCCGCCTTTCTCTCCCCATCCGACCTACGCTTGAGCGAGACTCAAGATGAGACGAGAAAAATGCAACCCCAAAATATGCCTTCTTACCTTCTTTTTAAGACCACTTTCCTTTCAAAAATGGGACGAAATTTCCACTCTCCTACTCATTTAAGCGAATGCATGTCAACCTCTAATGCACGCAGTACTCCATTGAAAGGAGTTTCAAGAATGGGCGCCAAATATATAATCATTCTCATGTCTTCCCCTTTTTCTTTCTCTCTCTCTCTCTCTCTCTCTCTCCTGGATTTGATAATCGGTTTTAGGCTCCTTTGTTTGGACCCAATTTTCCCTTGGGAGTAGATAATATCAGTGCTACATTTCCAGTTCCGCAGCCTCGGTTTTGATTTGAAATGATTGATGACAAAAAAGAAAAATAATAATAATGTTCTTGACACTAATGAATCAAAGAAGAAATATGACAAAATATGACTATGATGACAGAAAGCAAATATTTTGCAAAACATAATCATAGATTGATACATGTAACCATGGAATATTATACCACTGAGTGGAAATTATAATTCAAGGCTAATGAATGGCATTATTACTCATTAATATCAAACGTGGACATAATGCAGTCATGTGTATACCACCGAGACAATTTAAAAGAGACGGAAAATGGCAAGCAGAAGGTTTGATCGAGGATTTTTTTTTTCACGGAAAGCATGAAAAGCAGCATGTGGATAAATGAGCATCATACTCACATTATTATTCAACTGGACATATGTTCACTTCAAATGATTAATTTCATTGCTTTAACCATGACGTATTTGTTTTTGTTTTGCTTTTCTCTTGAGTTCCCTCTTTCTTTCTCATTCTTTCTCTTTCTTCAGCCTTCTTCCTAATACCCCCCCCCACAAACAAACACACACACACACACACACACTCTTTCTCCAAATTAAGTTCCATCAAATAGACCATATTTGATATTTTGTCATACCAATGAAATGGCTAAATGATTTGTTAAATTAATAACGATTACAAAATAGTAGAATGCAACTCCAAAATTGCGACAAAATAATCAACGCTTAGAGAGAGAGAAATATGTTATTGGCAATGAGATAGACTTACTTGAAAAGTGTATGAAATATAAATATTGTTGTTACATTAGGTGTGATCATTTATTTTCTTTCGATTTCAAGTAAGAAAAGATCATTTGACATAATATTGAAATCATATCCTTTACAAATCGAATTCCTCAGGAAAGTCAACCAGATTGGCACGTTGTTTTAAAACATCCCAGAAATACTATTCACCAGATTGTACGAGGGATAAGTATTAGTTATAGAAACTATTAAATAAAACTCTACCGAAGGCATATTTTAGGTTAAATATAACTCCTATTCATAATGGATGCTATAAAACTCTTAAATAATATAGCCCCAAATTGAACCAATTGTATTTACTGTAATAATCCATTCTAAGTATTTATGACATTTTGACTGAGGCTGTCTACGAATCTCCTAGATCACAAAGAAAAGTAAAGGAAATGTATATATTTTGATAAAACAAAAATATACATATATATATATATATATATTCATGCTTGTTTCAACTACCATGTTTTTTAAAATAAATACAATACATTGGAGTGAAACTTTATACTTCTGGTCATAGTTGAAGTAGCAGTAGCAATAGTAGTAGTAGTAGTAGTAGTAGTAGTAGTAGTAGTAGTAGTAGTAGTAGTAGTAGCAGTAGTAGTAGTAGTAGCCGTAGTAGCAGTAGTAGTAGTAGTAGTAGTAGTAGTAGTAGTAGTAGTAGTAGTGTAGTAGTTGTAGTAGGAGGAGTGAAACTTTATACTTCTGGTCATAGTTGAAGTAGCAGTAGCAGTAGTAGTAGTAGTAGTAGTAGTAGTAGTAGTAGCGGTAGTAGCGGTAGTAGTGGTAGTAAGTGGTAGTAGCGGTGGTAGCAGTAGTAATGGTAGTAGTGGTAGTAGTAGTGGTTAGTAGTAGTAGTAAGTGGTACTGTAGTAGTAGTAGTAGTAGTTGTAGTAGTGGGAAGCTTTATACTTCTGGTCATAGTTGAAGTAGCAGTAGCAGTAGCAGTAGTGGTAGTAGTAGTAGTAGTAGTAGTAGTAGTAGTAGTAGTAGTAGAAGTAGCAATAAATAAAAATGCTTGTAGTAGTAGTAATAATATTAGTAGTAATATAAGTAGTTGTAGTTTATTTAGAAGTAAGAGTGAAACTTTCTACTTCTGGTCATATTATAAGTAGTAGTAGCAGTAGTAGTAGAAGTAGTAGAAGTAGAAGTAGTAGTAATGATACTAATAGTAGTAGTAGTAGTAGTAGTAGTAGTAATAAGAAGTAGTATTAGCAGTAGTAGTAGAAGTAGAAGTAGTAGAAGTATAAGTAGTAGTAATAATAATAATGATAGTAGTAGTAAGAGAAGTAGAAATAGTAATAATAGAATAATAGTAGTAGTAGTAGTGTAAGATGAGGAGGAAGAAGAAGTCATTGTTGTAGTAGTAGTAGTAGTAGTAGTAGTAGTTGTAGTAGTACTAGTTGTTGTTGACGTTGTTTTTTTAACAATATTGGTAGTATTATAAGTAGTTGTAGTAGTAGTAGTAGTAGTAGTAGTAGTAGTAGTAGTAGTTGTAGTAGTAGTAGTAGTAGTAGTAGTAGTGGTAGTAGTAGTAGTAGTAGTGGTAGTAGTAGTAGTGAGTGGTAGTTATAAGTGGTGGTGTAGTAGTGGTAGTGGTAGTAGTGGTAGTAGTGGTGGTAGTAGTAGTAGTAGTAGTAGTAGTAGTAGTAGTAGTAGTAATGGTGGTAGAGTAATAGTAGTAGTGGTAGTAGTAGTAGTAGTAGTAGTAGTAGTAGTAAATATGGTTGTTGTAGCAGTAGTTATAGTAGTAGTTCAGGTAGTAAATATTTTTGTTGTAGCAGTAGTTATAGTAGTACAGTAGTAGTAGTAGTAAATATTGTTGTTGTAGCAGTAGTTATAGTAGTAATTGTAGTAGTAGTAAATATTGTTGTTGTAGCAGTAGTTATAGTAGTAATTGTAGTAGTAGTAGTAGTAGTAGTGGTAGTAGTAGTAGTAGTAGTAGTAGTAGTAGTAGTAGTAAATATGGTTGTTGTAGCAGTAGTTATAGTAGTAATTGTAGTAGTAGTCAATATTGTTGTTGTAGCAGTAGTTATAGTAGTACAGTAGTTGTAGTAGTAGTAAATATTGTTGTTGTAGCAGTAGTTATAGTAGTAATTGTAGTAGTAGTATATATTGTTGTTGTAGCAGTAGTTATAGTAGTAATTGTAGTAGTAGTAAATATTGTTGTTGAAGCAGTAATGGGCAGAAGAGTAAAAGGAGAAGGGTAAGTAGTAGCAGAATCAAAGTCAACATTAATAATAGCAGAAGGTCTAGGGGTAGAAGCAGTAAAATAATATAATGATAGCAGTATCAGCAGCTTTTCAGAGGTTTGGTTATTTAAAAAAACACCTTTGATATTTTGTTTTTTATCATGTTGTCTACGTCTCTATAGCTAATACAATTTCCTGTATGACAATACTAGCGATTTATCTACTCATATTAATTTTTCACGAATTCGAGATCTTTATCAGCAATTAAAAGATTCCGTTTCCCCCTTTCTGCCTCACTTTCGGACGATATCGGACATACAAAAAAACATCACGCCAGCTTTTAGCCTTGGACAAAAATCACTCTCAGCATCCCGGTCAGTCTAAATACTTGGTTGAGTGTGTTTTTGTCCATCTTCGGGACATTTCCTATTCTGTGGTTTCGCATACAACACAACAAGCATCCTGGAGAACCAAATCATTCGGTGTCGACGCACTTTTCTCTCTCCTTTCTATTCTGTTTCGCCTTCAACTATTTAGTTCTCTCTCCCTTTCCCCAGTCTCTTCTTTTTCTTTTAGAGACAAGGTCGAACCTTTCATGTATGCCGCCGTGATAACACCTGTTTCGTCGCGCCCAAGTCAAGTCCAACGCCGATGTTACCCCGTACAAGTTGAGCTCCCAGTAATGTTTGAGTAGATATTACGTTTCCCCCCTCAGTTAGTACACCGTGTTGACACGCGTTCTTCACCATCTTATTGCTATGTAAGCCCTATAGCCAATTTGATTTCTTTTATCGCCCCAAATTTTCTTCCTGCCTTTCTCTCGGTCTCTCTCACTCTCTCATTTTGCGTGTCACCATATACCACGAGGTCTCTCCCTCATTAAACAGTTCTTTCCCTCAATTATCTCATCGTTTAAACATCTGATTGAAGTGCCGCTTCGATAGAACAACGATTTAGTTTCCTCATAATTCCGATGTTATCGTCGTATTACACATACTTCCTACATCAGGCAAGCAAAGTTTTACATCAGGTGTTCGTTATTGCATCCTCTTTCAAGCCTCCTTCAAAAATGCTCTCTTTTTACAGGAAAAAGGAGGCAGCAAGAAAGCAATATGGAGGAGCTCTGGAAAGGAAATTGTCGACTACCCCCCTGCTTCCCCACCACCACCAACAACATAACAAACAATCTTAAAAAAATATGTTATGACGTATAACTTTACAGGGCCCCTTGGAAAACAGTACTTTGATTACTGATGGGGCTACCCTGTTAAAATAAAACGAAATAAATAAATAAAAATAAATAAACATGTAGTTCAAGTATAAAAAGTTCAATATACACAAAAACAACAATTACCATAAACTAAATAGGTATCCCACCCCCCCCTCTCCTTTGGAAAATTAATGTAAAATGTAGATTAGATTTTGTATTCGTTTTGTTTGTCAGTAGCTAAGATTTGTGTTTAAAACTGACAACTTTATACGCTAAATATGAAAGACAATTGACTCATACTATATCGTTGCGATCTAAATTGTTTTTGTTGCAATATCTAATTATTTTCAAAATCATTTCATACACTATTTCTAAGAATGCAAACAGACAGCTATATTGCCAATAAAAATACGACATTTGTTTTATTCCCTTGCTTTGTTTTCGTTAATTTATTCTTTGATTTCCAATTAGATTGAAAAGTGCATTTGTTTAAGTGTTCGTTATGGTAAATTGAAGTAAATAATAAGGAAATTACTTTTTATTTGTTATTTTTCATTTACAATGTTCCACAATGGATGGTTGGAATATCATAGACTTGGAAATGATATTATCAGATCCAAAAGTGATAAATAATCTCCATGTCAGGTTATAAGCATTAATTTAGGTTTATAACTAAGTTGTTTATATGTTAGATGGAGCAACAAAAACAGATTTCATTGGCATCTTTTCCATTATTTTGTTTACTGAATGATACGAATAAAATTGTCGCTCTACGATACTCCTTTTTTCATGTTACTCTAAATAATTTATGTAGGTGTTTATGTCAATAGCTTTATGTATGTTCAGTCGGTATATTCTGGTAACAGAAAATGCAATCATCAATATGTATCCATTTAAGGCAATTCAAAAAAAAAACATCCTTGTTACCTAACATTATTTATTCGAAGTACTGTATTCGACACGCTATACGAAATAGTTTATACGTGTTTGTTAGGTGTAAAGCTGTAATCACTCAAGGAGGTTTTTTGTTTTAATCAGAAAAAAGTATACGGCCTTCTGGGTTCTAGTTTGTAAACTATTATTGCCAACTTTACAAAATGATATATCTAACATGCTCAACTTTATTTGTGCATATTTGTGTCTTGTGTCACAATGTTTTCAATTTTCAGTGGATTCACTCGCAGAATTTTCTTTCAAAAATTCAGTAATTTCAATCAATATACTTGATTGCATAATACTCGCGTAAAGAATGTGATGCGACTTAAAGCTACCGCTGAAAAAAAACTCCTTAAAAGGGAGATAATTCACTCGACATATGAATCTCGTTTAAACCCTTGATTTTGTTTTGTTAATTCTTGAAAGAAGCATTGCCAAAACTGCAATATTTTATCTTGTGTGGAGAATAGGTGATTTAAATCAGATTTTTACAGCAATCACCCAAGGTTAATTTTTGGAAGGAAAAGTTGATATCACTTGAGTCATGAGAAGACGCATCACGATTAATTAAATTCAGTTTCCTTGGTAGGCCTACACATTTGAGCTACTATCAAGAAGAAAACTCATTTAGACTGGATTTCGATTCGTTCATGATACATTTTCTTTTATAGCCGTGGTCAATGTGCAAAGTCGGTCATTTTAGTTCCTATTATCACTGTCTCCCCGCTTTCTTATTTCAGTCAGTGAAATTTAGCGTCTAACAGGAGGTCGGCCGTCTGTTATTGTATTAAAGAAAGAGGCAAAGTACTAACAAAATGGAAAGAGGTGTGTGAAAATAATTGATTCATCTTTTCAGGTTGATAATCCTTCACCTCTATTCCTTGTCTCTGAACGCCTCTGACTAATTCCTAACTCCACCTATTAGATGTGTAGAATAGCATGACTGATTGACGAAACCTTATACACGGAGCACAATTATAATTATGATTGGTGCGTGAGTTTTGACGCGTTTGCTCGTCCTTTTAAAAGAATGGACCTTTTGGTGGACTTTCCGTTCCTACTCTTTTAGCTCTTATACGAATTTAAAATGAAGAAAGACTACGGGTGATTTTAACAAAGGAACATGTTAAATAATTGCATCCATTGATCATCATCCGCTATGGATGACATGCTCTGAAAAATTCGAATGGACATTTGATAATTGTATGAGTAGCGAATACGCGGAATAGAGCAATTTCCTCTATTCTTTTGACAAGGTGACCATTGGCGTGGCTTAGGGTTCGGACAGGAGGTATAGTTAGATCCCTATCTATCTTCCAATCTGCTGATTGGTTATCGGATGCTGGGAAGTGGTGTCCAAGGCGGGTCAGAGAAGGTGCTTTTTTGCTCGTCTTTTATTTATCGCGGGAAGTTGCGGTGGTATAAGCGAGCAGCGTGAAGCTGGTTCTTCTGACCCGGGCCTTTGACGGCCACTGATTGCTTCCTCGCACCACTACCATCCCCACCATCAGCTGCAAAGCATGGTGTGTCATTTCAAAAAGGGAGAAAACCCATCTCCCCCATGAATAAATCAATCGTCCCCCTCTTTTCCTGCCATGGGGGTCTCTCAGTGGTCATGGGGGAGACCAGGGGAGGTAAGAGAGTGGGAGTTCGTATCGCTTGACCAGTCGTTTGATTGAAAGGGCGCTGGACACAGAGCGCAAAAAAGCTGCTTATAGGGTCAAAAATCTATTTTTTGTTCCCTCCTGAAACTACGCATGAGTGATAAAGAAGTACACTTCAAATAAAACGACACATATCTCTCCCTTCCTCTCCTTCTTTTCATTTCACTCTATCCTTTCCTCTTCACTATTCTACTCTTGCCATATGCAACGCCGTTTGTTTTCTAAGGATTCAGTAATTAGGGTGGATAAGGTCAGCGTTAGATGTGACTCAAGAAACGATCTGTCCACATGAACAATTTTAAAGCAAGAGCCCCGACCAAAGAAACAATATTGTGTAGATCAACGCAATAGACGACAATACCTTCATCCATACACGAGCATATCGTTAAGAAAACAATAGTAAACCTAATATTTTCTGTTTTGCATAAACTTGACCAATGGGTTCAAAGGTCAATATTTACCTTGAAATACAGTCATATAATGTTCATCTGTGAACTCATTTCTACAAAAGCGATAATAACTCATATATAAAGGCGAAACTACTTCCGATATGGCGTTGTCAAAGAATTGTTTTATAAAATATAAACGGTGAGTGTGCGTAACACTGAGCATATTAAAATGCGCGTTTATATGCGTGGTTTTCTCAAAAAGGTTCGAATTAAATGTTTATACCCCTCAGACACTAGAATTTTTCTTCGCACTGTAGAAAATTTCCTTTTTTTTACAAACAAAAATCATCATTACAATATTAACATCCTTAAACATTTGCACAACTGTACATATATTTTGAACTTGAAAGTTGCCTGGCATATGATAAGGAGGTAAGTGCGCAAATATATACAATGCAGGAATTATAATGTTATTGAAATCATATCATATTCAAAAGCGTTGGGTGGCTTTTGTAGACAAGTTTCAACATGTACTGTAAGTGAATTAGAGTTTCTTTTTTTGTGTTTTTAGGTTTTGAGGTTTTATTTGAAACGTTTCAATTTCACAGACCTGCGTCCTATTGGGCAACATACATTTTTTTAAGAAGATGCATATTTTTCACTGTGGAATCCAGGGGGCATATTAATTTTAGACCCCTAAAGGCATCAGTAATAATAAATAATTAAGCACCCCCCCCCAATGGTTGAACCGCAACTGGTTTTTGAAACCATAAGTGTGAAATAATAATTCGTGTTCTAAAATGCCCTGATACAATAATCCTAAATCATGTGTGTAAATAGTTCATAACTAAAGAGATGAAAGAGACTTCCAATAATATTTGAAATTTCACCCGATTCAATTCACCCCTGACCTGGGAAACGATTTCAAAACGGTGAAAGAACAGACTAAAGATAAATAGTATATTACACCAATGACCAACAAATAAAGATATTGGTTTAACCAATTGCCTCGCGATTGCCTCCTCCGAAAGTCATCGCGTTTATTAACTCCCCTGGTTAAATAGTGAAAAACTAGACCCCCATTTTCCAGATCATGTTTACTCGTGGCGCTACTTTCTGTTTGAATTTCTAGCAATAGCAGTTTTTTCAGGCCAGCCGAAAAGTTAAAACATATTTGATCGTACACAGAACGGTCCAGAAACAATCTAGTGCCGTGCAAATACAAGGGGGACTAAAGGAACAAGAGAGGGGGCAAACTATTGACTCTATACCCCGTGTGCCCAATGCAGGCCGCGTTAATTATTTGCACTCGTTAAATAATGCTTTAGCCTGGTGTTAGATGCCCCTTAACGCGAAACGTGTACATATTTATTGAACCGCGACTACACCATAGTTTACAAATGAAGAGAGCAGGATCGAGAGTGCTTTCCCGCTCAGGAATCTATCGGAACCCCAGCAATTCCAGAAAAAAAAAACGTATAATGTTTTGGTGCTGACTAGTTTGTCAGAAATCGTGTGAAAAAGTCAAGTTATTCACATTTATTTGAACATAATACAATAACAAATATATTCATACATGTTTACCTGTTTTGTTGCAACACTTGATATAGATTAAAAATTACAACCGTCAATATTCAAATACAAAAATGTTGTTTTCTAGACGTAATATTTCTCTAACAGGAGCAAGACATTAATACTTGTTACTTACCAATGATAGTGGGCTATTTCAAAATATATCCACAACTACTCGTCTCGACAATCAACTAGAAATGACTGACGAGCTAGGATTGGGGGCCCTTATTTTTAACCCCAAATATCATTCAAATTTCTCTGTCTATCATCTCATTTTCCTTTAATATTCGTTTTTTGTGTCGTTCGAATCTTTATCCCACCGCAGCGCTCATTTCTCCCCTCATCCCTAATACAAACGTACTAATGCATCAAGCGACAGACTCGCACCTGAAAAATGAAAACGGAAAAGTGGGGAATAAGAGAAAATATAAAAAACGTGAAAAGTAAGAAGGAAAATCAAAAGAGCAAACGAATTGCTTTACAATGAAGAACGTAGAAAGAAAAGAAGGACCGACATAGGTGGTAAAAAGCAGTTTTGTTCGTTTTAGGAAACCTCAGAGTTCGTGCGAGCACAGAGTGAGCAGGATTAGCGAGGAGGGAGATGGGGAGTAGTGGGGGTGAGCACTCGATATGGGCCCGCCTACCCCCAGTCTCTAACCCGCCATGCCACTCTTTTCCTGCTGAAGTAGGGGACATCTTTTGTCTCGACCGATTCCTTATGAAAGGTTTTAAGAAAGAAAGAGAGGACGGCGAAGAAAGAAATGAGAGGGAGGATGGGGGGAAGAGAACAAATGGAATTCAAGTTTGTTCTCCTCATCCCCAGAGGCTAAATTAAGATCTAAATCCCCCCTTGCCATTTCCTTGAAGAAAAGTATTGGGGGAGAGAACCTCCCATCTTGTTAGGCCATGTGCGAGCGTGCCCCCGAAACAACTGAAAGGAATTAAAAGTCAAAATGAAGCGGTCCTCGCAATTAGGATTAAAGAGCCCCTCCAATGCCATAACCCCGTTTGCGGACTGGCTCCTAACAAAGTACGAGTCACCCGTACAGGGTGTCCAGATAAAAAAAAAGTGAATCTCGTGTCATTTCTTTTCGGACCTGAGTAACACGGATATTGGCAAAGAGACAATGCTGAAACAATTAGAGCATGTTTTAAGTGTTTACTACTTCAAAAGTCGGCTCATTTAACAATATCATCAAACGAATTTGAAGCTTACCTTGTCTTCTTTAGTAAATACAATCACATAAGTGTTTAACTAAGTATATCATAATCATTTATCATTTAAACTTTTGTAAGATTTACAAGTGTATAGAATATGAGAATATGGGTTATTCATAATACTTTATTTCAGTCGTGAGTATCAGGTTCATGAAGTTAGAAATCATTAAACAGACATTGTAAAGGTTTCGTTTCCTCTTTCTTCATTTCTATTTATTTCGTGAAAGAATTGGAAAATTTTGTGTTTTTCCAAGACCCAACAAAAACAAAAGCCTCACAAACCACAACAGAAATTACACCATCCCAAAGGAAGCCGAATCTTATGCAAATTTTCAGCAACAGTCGGCATTGTTATCTCTAAATTGCCACTCTGGAAATGGTGAATAGTACACTGGTTGTCCACTCGACCACAATGCTGCTAGGAATTTGTTATATTACAACATGTTTAAGAAAAAGACCCAATTCTCTATTTTCCATTATTTATCGCCATTTCCCGCGCTGGTATCAAACCTGCCCTGCTCAAATTAATGAGACGAAGACAAAAGTGGTCAAGAAAATTGGAAGGATTTGATGCGCAGAGTACAAGAGATATCTGGTTGGTCCTGCACCGACTGCCGCAAGGTGTAAACCGAACCGGGTTTGAGATTCGAACTTGAGATATCTCGCTTACTCCCAAGCATTCGATCTAGGGTAGAGTCAGCTGATTGACTTTAGGGAGGCTGGCTTTTTTTATCGCTCAGTGTTTCACCGAGACTGTTCTACCACTATGGTCCGCGGCGTAGCTACAGGGGCACGGGGGATATGCCTCCCCCTTCACAATCGAACTACGGTTAAGGAGAAAACAGAGGTAGATATATATAAATATATATATATATATATATATATATATATATATATAAAGACAGGGAAACAGAGGAGACAATTATGTTAAAAAATAATAGGACACCCACCCCTCCTAATGGATATCCTTATCAATTCAAATTTCACCCAATTGCCCTTAATATTCGTCATGATTCTGCCAATCTTGTCCTCAGAAGATTTACATGGTGTTTAGATATTGATTAAAATACTGGTTATTAATTAATGAAATAATTTAGAGTGGATACTATGAGGACCTACGCCTGACATGCTACCTGACTAGCTACCTAACAAGCTGCCATTAAAAACTTAAACTTTCATAAACAAATGGAGCTTGATTGCTTAACAAACATCATTAATTGTTGCTCATCTGGCTTTTAATCACTTGCATGAATTCGACAAATTTTTACGAATTCCATGTTGAAAAATATTAATTGTATGTAAAACAAGCACGGGAATTATCAATGAATTTAAAATGATAAATATTCATTACAAGGGTAAAGTATACTCTCAAACATAATGGAAATGTAGGAATAGAAAGACAGATATAAAGAATTTTTAAAAGGCCAAGGAATATTTGAATATGGGCGGCAGAAGAGAGAGAGAAAAAACATCACTGAGCATGTTTGGTCTGTCAACCCATAATCTGAAAGTACCACCTCACAATAACAAAACATCAATTCAATTACTCTTGTTATGGGGACAAACTCACTTAAAACGATATTTGGTTGTTTGTATTGCATTTTCGACTTTAAAGTGCAGATAATTGCCACGATTGTGTATCCGTTTACGCAAGCCCGATTGTATTGCAATGCATATCCTTCGCAAAATAATTACTGTTGAACCAGGACGTTTTCGGGTTTGTGCAAGTTCTATTGTGCTTCGATGCCGCCAATAAAGATTTGGTAACCAATAGAAAATGCATATGTTTTGATTAGTTTACATTGCCGAAAGAAAAACATTTATGAACGTTTCGCACGCTTCGCAAAACGGCAGAAAACAGGCTAAACGAAAATTTACTCGGCAAATAGTTGACTTAATTGAGTAAATTTACATTTGTTGATGAAAGGAGAAAAAGGTGGAAAAGAACATTGACCCTTTATTCGCAACGGGTGAAATATCTTGTGAACGACAACCAAAGGAGGAAATTCGGGGTCTAAATTAGAGCTAAAATCGTAAATGCCCCTAAATGACAAATTTTAAATGAACCAAAGAAAAGTCATACTAATGGCAAATTATTAATAAAAAGCAGTTTAATCCTTTGCTGTTGTTGGTGTTGTTGTTGTTGTTTTGGGTTATATATCAGGTTTTTTTTAATATAATTATTTTATGGTACTCATGCAATAGTGAACTCACAAATTAGGAGTTTGAAATATACAGTACCACTTGTCTGATAAACGAAGCCAATTGATTTTTGTTTACTTTTATAGGAGAACGTATCAAATTAATTGATGGAATGAATCAATAAAGAAAGAAATATTACTAGCACAATGGAGAAAAGAGGGGAAAAGAAAAAACAAACACGATTGGGATAAACAATAAAAAGGAAAATTATTTAAATAACTCATCAAATACAAAGAGCTTTAAAGTCCTTCAAAACCGTGTAACAAAACTGTTTCACCATTAACTGTTTGACGTACGACTGGAGGCAAAGAGACACGTCGGAGCATCCCAGTGCAGTTCTCAATAATTCATCATTCTTCACCCCTCGCGTTTATCAAGAGAAGGAATAAGGGTTGCAAAGTAACCCTATCTCCTCAATTACCTGGCGTTCTTTGACAGATCATTGCACTTTTGGCTCTTGAAATGAGGCCGAGAGGAAACAAAGACGAAAAGAAACAAGCGACATTGTCTTTACTTAACCTCATTCTCCTACAATTTTCTCCTACTTTTTCTTCAAGCAAGGCTTGCGCCAAGCCTTTTCCTCCATTGTATCACTCATTCTCCTCACTCTATACCAACAATCTCTCCAAAGTGTCATGCAAATAAGAAAGCCCACTCGGTTAATGGTAGCTAGTCAAAAGGGGGCGGAAATATGTTCGATGGTTTCGCGTTCGGGCGTTTGCGTTTAGACGGTAGAAAGGAAATTTGACATCCAGGGAACGAAAATAGAAGACCCCTCTTTTCCCTCTTTCTCTTTCCTCCTTTAGTGTTTTTTCTTGGATGTGATGTTGGCATTCCCTTGACTTCCATCACCGTTTCTGACATTTTGATACTTGCCCCTTTTCTCCTTCGAATACACCATACACGCGCACACACAAACGCACACCCACACTTTCCTCCCGCACTGGGTCATAGATATACAAACCTACATAGGTAGGCAGGCGACGCCGATGGCGACTCCTGTCAAGCCGTGGCGTCACGGACCTATTGGCAACAGTTGCCATTATTGGCAGGTGTCGAAAATATAGGCAGAAGAAGAGGAAATACACACAGAAATGTAGGTGAGGGGGTAAGAGTGAAAAGGGAGATATGATAAAATCAAAGAAATTCTTGTTCAATTGGCAGATGGTTGAGGAAATCCGGTGAAAGTGGTTGCAATCACTTATATTTTTTTTACCCTCATCTCTCATTTCGATCTCATTTATAAGCCCAATTTCATTGTACTCTTGACGAGTGGATGGCATGCTTCTTTCTTTCTTGTTTTCTTCTTCTTTTTTATCTCCCTTTTCTCCTTACATTTCTCCACACGTGCTGTAAAGGTATGTTGGAACCTTGTGTTCTGGTTAGGCGGAATATCTCGATGAAAGATATTGGGCGGAGATAAAAAGGTGACGTCGTCTGGACTCCCATGGTATTCACATTATATGAATTCAGCTAGAGACTGAACGTGTCCAAAGCAATTTCTAATCTTGTTCTTCACACTTTACATAGCCCCCCGCTCTCTCTCTCTCTCACTCACTTTCTGTCTCTCTGTCTCCTTTCTCTCTCTCTCACTCTCTCTCTCTCTCCCTCTCTATTTTCAGCTCTCTACCTCTCTCCCTTTCTCTATCTGATTCTATTTCTCTCACGTGCTCCATTACCCAATCCCCTTGCACACACACATACACACACGCGCGCACGCTCACGCATGCGCGTTAAGCAATCATAGGCCTATATACCTATATTTTGAAAGGTAGTGCATACAGTGGCGTCATATTCTGAATCAATTTCTTATCTTGTACTTCAAACTTTGCATAACCCTCTCACTCTATCACCTTCTCTATCTCTTTTTCACCTCTCTCAATCTCTTGCTTTCTCTATCTGATTATATTTCTCTCACGTGCTCCAGCACCCAGCCCCAACTCACGCACTCACACACAAGCCAAGCAGTCATAGGCCTATATACCATGGTGTTATATTCTGATCAAATATCGGGTTAATGGATATGCCATCCATTTTATCATTGCGAGACGAATTAATAATCAAAGTTTTAGCTATGAAGCAAGTGTGGCCGTATTTCAAAGTCTAAAGAGAACTGCAGCGGGGTCCTAATTTTGTAGCCAGGTACATAAAATAAAAAGCAAGGTCCCCTATATAATAATGATACAATAACAAATTGCAAAAACAATACATATTTAATATGTATCAACTCGTTCTACCAATCTAATAATACAACAATCTGCTCCATCACAAGTCTTAAACATGTTAATTGACTTGTGTAAAACAGTTGTATGTCAATGCATTAAGTAGTTCAAATTCATTGTATTCTTCTGGATTTTAATGATATTTTAATACCTTATTATATTCATCCTTAAATAGTTGGGAATGAAATTTACCACAAATCTATATATCTTGTTAGAAATGTAATCAATGCTGCCTAATGCTTAGTATGTCTAGTATCTTTCTATCATGAAATATTTCCCATTATGAAGTTCAATGAGCCGTTTCCCAATTTAAATTGTGGCAAATTATGTTTCATGGGATATTTTGCACGGAAGAATGCATCATTGCAAATCGTCAAATAAAATAAGAAACTGTTGATAGAGCTCCATATTTCTTCTTAAAGCCTACATGTTTAGTACTTATATATCGTGGTGACAATAGTTGCATGTTGTTCATTATTAAAAAACACTTACATTTTCTTTGATAACTAGGGTTTACAAAGTTGAAACCTGAATTGCGATAACATTAAATACATCATACAGTCTAAAACACCATTGCCCTTCAGCCATTTTTTATTTGGCATTTTATGTGGAACCTGTGTCGTCTACGACACCATATGGGACTGTTTACCGTTATGATTAGTACTGGTGTCTCCTTCAATTTCTTCTTTGAAGATAATAAGCTTTTTTGTCAAGAAGGCTCGGCCAAGAAATCAAAGAACTTCACGGTCGAAGATCTGGCCCTTACCTTCCTGCAAACTCCTAGTACGTCGACGTGTGCCCTGTGCCCTTGCTTAGGCGTAACAAAACAAGACGGCGGTGGGTAGACACACCGTGAAACAATGGCCCATTCTGGAAACAAAAGAATGTCGAACAGTTGTTCCGTTCAAGATGGACTTTTGACTCTTAAGATATGAATAAAAACGACGGTTTGGGCTTTGCTTGATTAAAAAAGTATATCAGAGAGGACATAGGCTAAACAAATCCATGTTATCGCCAGCGACCCGACCTAAATTTATAACTCAATCGGCTGGATGGATGTTTCGTGAAGGCCGATGCTTTCAATGGAAAGTGGTTGAGTTTGGAAATTCGCATTTATAGCAAAGAATGTAAGCATTAAATAGAAACGATAATTGGAGTTGACGTAATATCATCAAGCCGATAGCTATTGTGGGGTACAAGCGAGCTAAGCAAAATGTATATCGATGGTAGATTGAAAGAAAGGATAATGTTTCGTCGCCGTGGCATTGAAAAAATGAGAGGCGACGGGGATGACGCGAGCACAACTGGTTCTTTTATAACATAATCTAAAAACATGTCTCAATTGAGAAGAAATTTCTCTCTCTCTCATTTTCCGAGTTTCCTTTACATCGAAGCTTTTATCTTACAAACCAATTGCGCGTTTTCCCGTGAAGCGTGTTGTATTGTGTGCAATATAATATTGCACTATAAAGTCTACTCTCACTACTTATTCTGTGTCAGCTTCTCAATATTAAGTCTGTTGTCGTTATTACACAAACGAAAGTGAAGATTATTGTTTAAAAATAAGCACGGCCTTGGTCCAAACATCAATGGCTGTGACTGCTTTGAAAGCGTTGCATCAACGTTTTTCTTTGATGAATGCACAAAGGCGATGTCAAACGAAATGAAAGCAAGACAATGGCCATAACAAGCCGGGATTGAATGCCGTTCTCTCTTTGAAAAGAGAGAAATGGACAGGATACATCGTTTATTACAAACTGGCGGAAAGGAATTCTACCAGCCGAGAAGGAGAAAAGCATCTTCAATAAAGAAATAAGAGTTGCTTTCATTATAAACGTGTATCCCAAAACGGTTAAAGGTTGGCGATGCGAAGCGTAAACTGGAACAGAACGAAATAGTCAGTGCAGAAATGCTCTGGATATTTTCTTTTTCTATTCAACGCTGGTCTATTATTTTTTTCTAAACGTTGTATGAATACAATCAAAATATTGTTTTAAAGAAATGGAATGGCCATTTTGATTAATTGGTAACAAAGAACAGGATATGTAATTGTCATAAAGTGAAAGGAAAAGCAACTCGATGAGGCAATTGCCAATGGCAATAATGACAATTTATTGTGAGCATTTAGATGATATTTATTGAGATGCATTCTTAGTTAAAAACGTCAACAACAGAATATTTACGATGATTACATTTTGACCGTTTAGAAGCATCATAGAGAAAGGGAAATGTTTGCACACAATTCAATTAATACTAATAGCATTTTGTATATATCATGTGATTTATAAAGGAATGACGTAATCGAATAATATTATTTTGACGATGGCCATTAACCGATTTATTTCATCTGGTCTTTGTGAGAAAGTTCAGAAATCCATACAGCTAGCAGAGCATTGATGTTACATTTTGTTCTTTAAAGTATGTTGATGATTCACGGCATTCCGAAGAAAATGCCGATTTGTGGTAAAAATTACACAGTAGAACCGTCGACAGAGGGCGATTTTATCTACAAATCTAAGGCTGAATATCCTCATCTGGACAAGATTCTAGAAATCCGAATGAAATTACACTATCATGCCATTTGCCACAAACCAGTAAGGTAGGTCATGTAATAGAACGATAACCCTATAGACTTATTTTTTTTCTTCTTCCTTTTTTAAAGTTTAGTTTGAGGGTATGAGACTATATTGATGATCCTATATTTCTCATTTAATTTAGTAATTACTATAAATACCTGACATGAGGCCGGAGCCAAACGTGATGAAACATCATCTGCTTAAATACTGTTTCATTAAATGTTGCCCCTCCCTCCCCTCCCTCCCCAAGTACATACATGCCAAAACATTCAACCCCACACACGCACACGCACACGCACACGCACACACACATACCCTCTCTTTTTCTTCACATCTTCCTCGTTCAACCTCTCATTTTCTTCACTTTATCTCTATCTCGTCATTTCTCCCCCCCTCTCTCTCTCCCTCTGTCCATCTCTCTCTCTCTCTCTCCATCTCTCTCTCTTTCTCTCTCTTTCTCTCTCTTTCTCTCTCATCTCTCTCTCCATCTCTCTCTCTTGCCATATCTCTCTCTCTCTCTCCATCTCTTTCTCTCTCTCTTTCTTTCCCTCTCCCTCTCTCTCTCTCTCTCTCTCTCTCTGTCTCCATCTATCAATCTTATTTATGCCGACTCGTTTTCCATCCCACTGCCCATCCTTTTTTCCAAATATTGTTTCGTTCTGCCTGCTTCTCTTTTTTCCATCAAACGAATTTTTAAAGGTACTCCATCCCCCAGCTTTCTTGGTTGCCCTTATCCCCATCTTCATTTACAATCCTTGATTATGTTCATTAGCGCCCAAAAGCCGCTGCATTTCAAGTGTATATTAAGAAAGTAAATTGGATTTACCAGGTTAATAATAGATGTGCGCATTCCGACACGGCCCGGTGATGGACAAAAACGAAGTCTCGCCGTTCATCAGTTTACTATCAAAGAAAAACTGAATATGAAAATAATACATTATGGATCCAGAGTGAATAATAATGGAATATACAATATTTTCTAACCACCATAAAAGCGAAACACACCTCACTGGACAATGAAAATAAAATGTCTTCATTTGTTACGAAATCACATCGCAGTTGTACGAAGTAAAAATATCGGTATATTTTCTCGGACCGAATAGAGCCATAACTCTTCGTCACCATCAGCTCATCGATGCATGTTTTTTGGCGGGCACGGGAAAGTGGCGAAATTCGCGCGCTGTTCTAGTTCATGGAGTAATATCTGGGTCAGCTATCTTTGTCCTGGGGAAAATATTGACGTCGTAAACAGAGAGAATTATTCCTGGCAAGCAGACGATCTCGGCAACAAGAAATAAAAAGGGATATTTAAAAAGAGAAAAGGCGCTCGGTCTCATTACGAAGGTTAATGATTCTGTCTGGTTTGATGAGAATAGGATGGACAAGACAAGGTCGCGGCGTGTATCTTTTTGGTCTGGTATGTTGGACAGCCTTTAATGTTTCTTCATCATCCATTGTCCTAATTATACGTAAAGAATCAAATTTGTACCTTGTAACTGGGACAATTTCTCACATTTATTGATTTTGTGAGCACGGAATCTAAGGATACACATCATGACAGTACGAAGGAGGGGGTACTAATCGTTCTTAATCAATTCTGAGGGGGCGAGTAAAAATTGCTTTCAATGAAATGTGGTGACATTAGATCTCATGCGCAAGAACAGTGCTAATTGTACACGCAATAGATCTTAGAAAGAATGCCATTGAATTCTTCTCAGAAATGGCAAATGCTCTACATTATTACGGATTAATCTTAGAATGGTAATAATTAGTTTTGAAGGGAGACTGATAAGTGTTAATACTGAAAAGGTCCACGTTGCGATTCTGGAAACAGATATTACACGTTCAGATAAAACAAGAAGTAATAGGCTACAGTCAAGTTTTCAAAGAGACTTTAAAGGGATTGGGTATCTTTGTCTTAGATTATGAAACAAAATCCTGGATTTAGCTCATGCTGCAATGATAATTATAAACATTTAGGTCAGTCAGGAACCCCATGACTTTTACAAACCGATCGCCTGTCTGATTATCAAGATATTTATGATTGGAAATGGAAATCAAATTTTGCGTTTCCTAACGGTTTTCATAACACTGCAGTCTATTAAAGAAAACGAGTATGGTAAAACCGGTCTCTCAAAGATTTTTACTTTTTTGAGGCACTTCTTGATCATTTTGAAGCGCAATTTTTGTAGGGCTTCAATATTACACCACATCACAGACATTGATAACACGTAGGGCCGTGCATCTCAGATTTAACATGGTTAAACGATGCCTTTAACAGAAATCAGGTTGAGTTGAATACAAATTTGGTTAGGCTTATCATGTTGAAGATGTCGGGTAAAAGAAACATAACGGAAAGTGAACACGAGGATCGATCGATCTTAAATGTTTTTTTAACATTTTGGAATGAGAATATAAAATAAACGAAGAAGAATTCGTGCTTACGCCTTGCAATCATACAGTATATTAACTTCCAATTATTTTACGAACAAAACCTATATCAGGCTGTATATTAATAATAATAATAATAATTATTATAATTATAATAATGATTATGATAATGATAACAATAAATAAATTCTCATTACACTTTACAAAGAATATACGTATGTCTGGTAAGTATAACTAGTTATAATTAATTATAATTTGGAGGCAAAATCAATAAAGCAAGTCTTCACAAGATACAACAGTTAGAGAGGGAGGGTGTTGGAGAAAGGAAGAGACAGAAGAGAGAGATGTAGTGAGTGTGAGAGAGAGATATATGAAAATAGAGATAGGGTAGATAGAGAGAGAGAGAGAGAGAGAGAGAGAGAAAAGAAAGGGTAGGAGAAATTTCAATGAGACAAGCAGCGGCTCTCTGTACTTTTTCCCTACTTCATTATGACGAAATTGGTCGGTGACTTTACATCACGATGTAATTGTATCATTTAACCCCCGTAATTGACTGGAACCCCAATAATTCGGTTGATGGATGTCCATCCGAAGTCGAACTGACCCCTGTATTTCTTTTCCTTTCTTTCTCTTTTTTTTCCTTCACCACTCTCTTTCAAAAGGGTACGGTGCCATAACCCGTGCACCTTTCATTGTTGCGCATACACGCATCATTTATTGGCCGAAGGGCTTCACTCCTTCAGATTGAATCACTTTGCCCCCCCCCCCCTTCTCTCTCTCTCTCTCTCTCTATATATATATATTTAACTGTTTCTCTTTCATTTTCTCACTCATTTCCTTTCTCACACTTTCTTTTCTTCTATCCACCCCCCTCTCTCTTTCTCTCTCTCTCTCTCTCTCTCTCCAGCCCTCTATGACCTAGCCCCCCGTCATCATCTCGGTGATTCGCTGGTTCTGATAGGTGATTGTGGTGGTGATGTTATCTCATGCTGACTCATATTTAGATTGGGGCCATCGGAAAGAATGTGACATCATGGGTGATGTCGATCTGGTCAACATGAGGGGTTGGAGGGTGTCGCCGTCGCAAGCTGTCACGTGCAGCTACTCTGCGGACTGACCGCTTCCTCATGTCGCCCAAGATTGCGTAGATGGATCTTTAAATTTTAGACTGAAAATGAAAATTTTGTACTGCATTGATCAATTGGCCATTTAAATTTCCGATAAAAATTAAAGCAGCCTGACCACAGCCAACAAACTCCATCTATCAGATATAATAACTTACATGTACAAGAGAGTCTTACCACTATATTCTACAAAATAACTGTCAATCATCCCTTTAACACGATAAGCCGCGTCTTTCGAGAAATCCTCTCATAGGCAATTTCAATATCATTATGTACTTCCTTTATAAAAACATGTTGGGAATACATAACATTGTCATTGCAATGTTTGCACATTTCCAAAGGTAAGGGACACGGCTGATTAAATTGCATTCATTTGGTTTTTAATAAGTCTTGGCGGTCGTGCTCCTTTTGTTTTTCCGATATTAAAGGCATTGTTTAACAATGCCAAATCTGAGATGCATGGCCCTACGTGTTATCGGCGTCGGTGATATAGTGTAATATTGAAGCCCTAACAAAATTGCGCTTCAAAATGATCATGAAGTGCCTCAAAAAAGTAAAAAATCTTTGAGTGACCGGTTTTACCATACTCATTTTCCCCAATGGACTGTAGTGTTGTAAAAACCGTTGGAAAACGGTTTTTGAAATTTCGAATTCCAATCATAAATATCTTGATAATCAGACGGGCGATTGGCTTGGCTAAATCCAGGATTTTGTTAAGAATCTGAGACAAAGATACCCTATCCCTTAAATGATGACTTCGTCGCTTTTGCATGTAAGACGTAATGATTTATTTATACATTTCAAAAGGCTAATGGAGATATTTGTGTACACTTGAATCAGTTTAGAACTTGGTTTTTGACATCGTTATTCTACCATTAGTCTACCACTGGGACAACAGAATAACTGGCGTTCTCAAAAACAAAAACAAACTCGCCAACAAAAATAAATATCAATTATTGTCACCTTCCAATTTTAGCCAAGTTCATTTTTATTTTTGGTGGAAAGTAATGGACCTCTAAATAGTGTTTTCTTTGGACGAAGAGAGGCTGTTTTGCTGGGG
Organism: Mesocentrotus franciscanus; assembly: GCA_037976565.1. NCBI lineage: Eukaryota > Metazoa > Echinodermata > Echinoidea > Camarodonta > Strongylocentrotidae > Mesocentrotus > Mesocentrotus franciscanus. The sequence goes on along the minus strand of CP137674.1, from coordinate 19,984,566 downwards.
TCTTTCTTTTTCTCCATGTCTTTGTGTGAAGTAACAATACTAAGAGGTCATATCCGTGCTTGTATCACTAAATCGCGATATTTTGATAACTTTTATCCTTGTTAACAATTGCGGTGTGGCCCACACAGCCTCTTGGCAAACAGCTCACCGGCCCGGCCCTCCTCCGAGGTATTTAGGTTAATAAAAGACCAACACTATTTTTCTGCTCTCTTTTTTATTCAGGTGTCTTTTTCCCTGGACTGACCTATTTACCATTGTTAAAAAACTAATAACGGCACTAACATTATCGATTGCGTTGAATAGGTGACACAGATAAACAGATGCGTGAAAAGGCCATGTTTGGCAGCAAGGTTTCCAGGCTCAAGTGAGTTATGCCCTTGCTATTTGCTATTTGTTTCTGTATTATACCATTTTTTAAATAAATCTTTTCGGCGAGAACTGATGGGTGTTATTCACTTGTTGGGTATCCAAAGCCGATGCTATCATTTGCTTGGATATTGTTCGCTATAACGTCGTGGGTAAAAAAGGACCTGTACAATAATGACTACAATCGTGACAATAGCAATTACGTTTGTTTCACGTCGGTGTCCCTCTGAAAACCAAAAGCGTTGGAATTTAGCTTTTATACTGCTCTTTTCGACACTACAGAAGACAAAAAATAGAGACAGAAATTGAAGGAACTTTTCATGGTCATAAATAACCTCCGAGGTTGGACCTGAAGTGTGGTATCTTGAATATTAAACAGGGGTCCCAATCTTCTAATGGGGCTCCTAAAGTTCAGCTACGGGTCGGCTGTAACAAACCATTTTGACGAATCAAATAAAAACCTTCTGTAATGCTTTTCTTGAATAAAAGATGTGCTCCATTTAAATCCATCAAATGGGCTTTGTGATTTTGTTATGTTCAGTTGCATTTGAGATGTGAACATCAAATGTATGTAATCTCAAGTAGATCTGCAGTATTTCTGCCCCACTGATAGGAACAATGGGCACCTGGTATGCACGACCGTTTATTTAAGGTACGGATGTAAGGTTGGGGGCGTTGGAAAAGCGAGATCTATTGTCACCGTTCCTCCCGTCATGTCAGAAAAGGAAAAGAAAAATGATTTGGCAACATGATAAAAAAAAGACTTTATAAAGGATATGACCTTTGAACACCAAACCGATCCATTCATGCATTGATGAAAGGTTCTCTTTATGTCATAGATCAGGTGAATATGGCGATGAAGGTTAACGATAAAGAGGGAACAAGTCCATCGGATTAAAAACGGGTATAAATCAAGCTTCCTGTCTGTCTACCTAATCCATTTTCTGATCTATTTCCAACTTTTTATCCATAAGTCATTCCAAATAGCAAGCAGGATTAGATCATTCATCAGTTTGATAAATTATGTTTAGGTTTGAACGGAAACAACTCGTCAAACGACATCCCTTTTGAGACATACTGGGCTGATATTGATTTCAATGATACTCATTACATCTGGAGATTTAACTATCCATTTGATATACATGTACGTATCGACACTGATATAAACCCGGTAATAAATATCAAGCTGTAACAGACTAGCTATTTCGATCATAAAAAGACGGTTTATAAATCGGTATTGAATGAAGTAAATATCTATTATATAACAAATTTGAAGAAATTCATATCAAACGAAGGAAGCGTATTGTGGTCTATGTTTTAAAACCATTTCTGAAAATAACATCAGGTATTATAAGAGCCAGTAAAAATGTAGGTCTTCCTGCTGATACAGAATTAGAATTGTTTAGTTTATTTCATCAATACTTAATAACAGTATAATACTATGATATAACAAATAATCCGGCCGCTCCGTTTCATTACATTATTTTAGTTAGGTCATACGCGTTCTTTCACAAACAGTGACAGCGTCTAATAGTAACATATATTTTTTCGAGGCCAGAAAGGAAATGTCTTAAAGGGATCCGGTAACTTTGTCTCAGATTCTGAAACAAAATTCTGGATTTAGCTCATGATGCAATGATAATCATAAACCTTTAGGTCAGTCAGGAACCCCATGACTTTTACAAGCTGATCGCCTGTCTGATTATCAAGATATTTATGATTGGAATTACAAATTTTGAAAACCATTCGCCTGATGGTTTTCATAACACTATAGTCTATTAGGGAAAACGAGTATGGTAAAACCGGTCAATCAAAGATTTTTACTTTTTGAGGCACTTCTTGATCATTTTGAAGCGCAATTTTTTTAGGGCTTCATTATTACACCATATCACAGACACTAATAACATGTAGGGCCGTGTATCTCAGATTTAACACTGTTAAACGATCCCTTTAAGTGGATAGGGTGAAATTTAGCTTTAGTTTTTAATGTATATCTTTAGCTATCTGGGCTGGACCTTACGGCATTTCCCTTTAAAAGCATATACATGTACTGATAAATTGTTTTTTTTACACAATCAGTTTTCAGTTTCAGTTTGATCAGTTTCATACAACATTTCTCGATGTTTAATGTCAAGGCTCTAAGAATCTATCAAATAGGCCTATGTTGAAATTATTTCTTAAGACTCACATGCGATTGATAGCATATTTTCTCTCATGATTTTAATTTCCTTTCTGGAGTTGGTTCAATATTGTCAAAGATATCGAATCAAATGCCTTTGAAACTTTGCCGTATTACATGAATACTATCTACCGCCCCGAATTGATATCTCAGGCGAGTTTCGTGGCTGGCTGGCTTCCGCAAGAAAGATTATGACTTTACGGGTTGGAAGGCTGTTTTTCGTTCCTTCTACTTTCCTTCAATATTTTCTTTTAAAATGCTTGAACAAGAAACACGCATATACTGGCAAATTAAATTGTTGGCTTAAGGCGTTGGTAAGCGATTCAAATCGAGAGATCGATAAACTTTGCAAGGTTATTTCTCAAAATGAAAAAAAAGAAAGGTCTTGCGATAAAATTAGACATCGAGATTCGTCTCACAAATTAAAAGGAAATATTTACGGCGGATATTTCTAAACAACTCATTTTGAAAAGAGTCCTTGCCTGCTCCCCCAAGTTAAGTTCAAGTCAGCATCGTTTTATTGTAGACCCTTTGCGACCTTCGTATTTTAGAAAAGAGATGCTGGAGAAGAAAGTATAAAACATGCTTCCATGATAAATCAATATTCCAACAATTTTTGTTGCGCCATGTTCAAGCTATATCCTTTGATGATAAATGAAATACGATCATTCTTTAGCTAATCCACCAAGCATCCCTCAGCACAGCGTGAGGTGGCGTGTGTCTATGCCGCCCGTGCTGGCGTGGTGCAGCCTCAATGCTGCGTAGAATAGTGGCGCCTTTGAATGCTGTCTAGACCGCAAAGCGCACATTCTGGCGCCGTACGCATGGGTGTGGTGTTTCATTCCGCCACTTTCCACGACGCGTGCGTTGCGGTGCTTTGTGTATAGGAGCTTCCCAAATGGGATGCGCACACGACCTTTTTATGATGATGGGAAAACTACACTAGGCAATGGGAACGCTTTCTACATACGTGTACCCTTTCTCCATGGTGGTAGTAATGTAGAAAGAATGAATGAATGGACGATAATGCCTCTGCGCGTTGTTAAAAGCAAAATGTTCTTCTTCGAGTCTCGCGTTTTCACTAGGTGGTGCATTTTGTTGTATTGAAAGATCATACTCAATTTTCTCGACGGGGCTTACCATATTCTCATTTTCCCCGGCGGAGGAAGAGGAGTCATGATAAATAAACGAACAGTCAAACATTAAGCTCTTTAACGAAATCAATGAAATTGAGCGTGGTTTGTTGCGCATTGTCCTCGGTGAATTGTCGGGAATGCCCTTGCGCATCAAAAGAGTCTTGGTTTATTGTGCTATGATTTATCATCAACGCGATGATGATATGAAATCGAGAGAAAAGTCAGCAAAGGAAAGAGAGAAAAAAAAAACGTCTTATTTGGCCACTTTCGCTTAATACTCGCTCAAAAGCTTAAAGCCATAATTTACTTTTTAGCATTTCCATTTGTGTTTGTTTATTGTGACTGTTATAATGGAACCCATTAGCGTTCGACGATAATGCCATAATGCCATCATGGTTTCTAATGTCAACAACACTCATAATTTTGACTCCATTCCTTTTTCATGATTTCTGTTCGCACTCTCAGTCAAAATATTCATTGTAAGTATTAAGCTTTATGATATGATATGTATATATATCTCTCTCTCTCTCTCTCTTTCTCCGTCTCTCTCCCTCTCTCTCTCTCTCTCTCTCTCAATCTGTTATGTTTTATTACTATTTTGTACAAACCGATACAGTTCTTGTTCTTCTCTCTTGAACGTCAAGTTTCATCTCCTTTACATTTTAGTAATAATCTTTATTTACATTTTTCATATTGGCATCCAGTATTACAAAATCACATCACTGATCTGAATTTAGATTTTTAAATCTACAAAGACGTTCCATACCTATAGCCAAAGCTGGAAGTGACAAATTATTTTTTCAATTGACCTTTTATGTCTGTTGCGTATTAAAATCTCTTTTCTTTTGTTTAAATTGTAGATCGGGTTTTTTCTAATACTGGAAGCGTATATGACGCTTTTGGTATTCCCCCTTCAATTTAGCGTTTTATTGATAAGCCTTTGCAAAAAGGGATTTTTTTTCATTTCCATCAATACTTTGGAGGAAGAAAGATAAAAAAAATCGATGTCAGTTATTTCCTCCTGGTGATATTTCGGACACGTTTTACACGATGAAGCCAAGCTTCAACGAAAAATACAGCTTGATGCGCTTGCAGCTTTATATAAGAGAGAAAGAGAGAAAGAGAGAGAGAGAGTCATGTACACAAACACATATAAACTGAGATGTTCAAATAGTCAGACAGGCAAAAAAAAAAAAGATCAACATACAAACTGCCGAACAGTAAGCGAAGAGTCGACATCATTGGAAAATATTTTTGAAAAGCCATGCATTTAATGCACGAGGGGATGCGTAATATTCTCCATTGTCCATTGATTGTTCGATTATCGGCAATCTAACATCATTCATCACAATCAACTGTTTTATCATTCTACAATCCAATCACCAACCATGCCCTAAGAAGGTGAATAATCTAAATCAAATTGCTCTCTTTCATGTCCTTGTTCTTCAAAAGCAAAGGACAAAAAGGTCCCAATTTCGATGATGAGTCGTTAACTGTCATGTCCTTTTGCCCCGTCTATCTATCTCTTCCATAACTCCCTTGTCTTTTCTCGTCACTCCTTGTCATCTTGAATGGCGGTTCTCGTTGTTTCCATACCATTGCACCCGATAAATTATTGTTCTTACGCTTGACTTCAGGACGAACGCTATTCCTACATCTTCATACAATGCTCACTTCTCCGTACCGCATCCATCTTTTTCTTGCCAGTCATATAAATCCTTTCTGACGTCGCTCAATCACTTCTGCAAGAACACACGCATTCACGCAAAAACAGGTATAATGCCATTATCAACTCTTCAAGTATCTTAACCGTTTAAAGTATAGTCGTTCTGTTTATTTGTTGGGCTTCATGTCATCTTCCGACGTTTTTGATACCCTTCCGCACATTAGATAATGTCATTTACTAGATTGCGAATGGTCGTTATGAATTGAAAATAAAAGTTTTGACATTCATCGCGAAGGTAAGCTCCTTGTGCACTCTGCGTCTATCGAATTCCCAAGCCTCGAACCTTTAAGTTGATGATATGGCCAGAAATAATGCAACATCCGATAGTGCGTAATTACTTACAAAGGTGTGTAGTTCATTCTTTTCTTTCGTCTCTACATGATACCAAACTTGAGGCCTAACCTTTTCCCCTCGCTTTACCCACTCTCTCTCTCTCTCTCTCTCTCTCTCTCTCTCTCTCTCTCTCTCTCTTTCTCTATCTAAATGTATATCTATCTTTCTCTCTCGTTCTCTCTTTCTCTCTGTCTGTCCATCTCTCCCAAACTACCTCACTTCCTTCCTATCACCCCTCTCTCTCTCTCTCTCTCTCTATCTCTCTCTTTTACTCTTTATTTCTTTCTCTCTCCCTCTCCCTTACTTCAAAATAATCACCTTCCATTATTTGTCTTTCTTTCTGTTTCTATCTTTATCTCTTTCTCATTGTCTTTCTTCTCTATTTACATTTATTCATTCGTGGGGTGGGGTGCAATATGACCCCCACATATAAAAGGGGCTTTAAAGATGCTATGTCCCTTTTGCAGACAACATCAAACTCTGTAGAACTTTGCAGGAATTATGAATATGTCATGTATGTCCTACCTGTGAAATTTAAACGTTAGCAGTGTCCTAATATTCAAATTATGCAAGGAAACCCGTTTACTTGCTAGACTTTACTGTCAGACACTATTGAGTGACTGACTGGATTTTTTTTTTCATCTTTGGTAATAACATACATAAAATGAGCTGTAAAGGGTACATGAGCATTTGTCTACATCAATAACTCACTTCTTGTAATGGCCAAAATTAAACTGATTGAATCTTTGCACAGCATAAAACGTACGACCACTCGGTACAATGGTCTGAAAAATCAGACTATTACTTACTGGCTCTATAGCTCCTAAGTTGATTCGACAACTAATAGTCGTTATTTTCCCACTTAAAGACATTTTCAAGCCCCCTTTTTTAGGGAAGTTCTAAATTAGTATTGTCTTTCAAATGCCGTTGGAATTTAACCTTTTCATTTTTTTGGCCTGCAAATGGGACATAGTACCTTTAAAGAAGAAATAAGGTGCAAGGATTGGCAATATTTATTTTGGAAAACTGAATTGAAAAACGAAATATGTGAAAGTGAATAGTGGTAATGATTGATCGGGGATGTTATGTAAATATGTTGATGGGGATGCTGTTGCTGGTGGTGGTGGTGATGATGAAGATGATGGATAAAGTGAAAACTTGAAAAATGTGCCTACATGTATTCAATAATTGTTACTGCAATGATGCTAAAACAAAATAAAAAGGAATATCATAAAAGCTTAACTTTCGGATTTAGGATACACCATGTGTGACACTGTATTTGATTAAATTATAGAACATAGCTACATTGTTATGCTTTATTTTTCTGTTATACCCCTATTATTCCCCTCTCATGCTCCGTTAAAGTATTTACATTTGATTTGGATGACCAATCTGACGACCAACATATGATTGCATTATCACGGTAAAAAAGATCGTTACGTTATGACGGTGTAATGACTGGGGAGAAATCAAACATGGATAACGGCTCCAACACGGTTGAAATGGTATTGGGATAATGATCATCATTAATAACCAGTTACCATGGCAGCGAACAATCAAAGGGTGTAAAACGTGAATGAAGACAGGGTGGTTGGGACATTCCAGCGATTCATCGCAGATATGGCGGACCATTGCGACTCTTAAGTCCGTTGCACGCGAGGGGTCATTCGCTTGACGTACGACTGCGTCAGTGGCTGTTTGGGTCTTTGACGCGCCATTTGAGCAGTGCAAACGATGAAGTAATACAATAATTGGCTTGTGCGCTATACTTGTATTCACATGTTTGATAAGGGCAGGTCATGGCGCAGTTGAATTGACGCCGTCTGTGCGACGGGTGGGTCTTTATACCCAACAACCGCTCAAGGTGATAACAACATGACGATTGCATCCACGTCCGGATAGGGATGACGATAAACATGCTAAAAGAAGACTTGCGAGCTGAACCGGTTGAAAGGGGAAAACTCCGACTGACGAATCAATAAGGTAAACAGGCAAGACGGAGATAGTGGGTCTGTGAGTTCATGCTTAAACAGAATCTAAAGCTGTCAGGCCACGATAAAGCTTTGAAAAATAGCAGACTTAGCTGGTGCGCAGACGACATTTTCCTTCCGCTTCTTTGCGCCCGCCAAATTCACGTTCCAATAATTTCGGGAAAACACGACATCGTTGTTTCCCTTTAAAGGTGTGGTAGACCTTCATTAAAACTATTTTATTTCCAAAGGGAAACCGTAAAAAAGTAGATAGAAAAACCAACAACAAATAAGACCCACCGTTATAAGACTACCCCTTTACGAGAATTTCGCCATGTACACTGTACATGGATATAGGTCTATAAATTATGTCGTAATCAAGACCAACGTAAGATGTTCGAATTTGTGGAATATTGTATTATTGGACATACTACAGCTAATGATTGCACATAGTTACTGTAGTAAACTCATTTTCCTAGCTCTTAAGATGGGCAACACACTTTTGTACGTTCTGCATTTGATTAACCATGGAGCAATGTCGGATTCCTCTTTCAATATGGGCGTGGCGACCTGACGATAGGAACGCTCGTAAATAAAAACAATATCATTTTTTCAATTTCATACTCGTAAAATTATGGGATCAAAATATTGTATTCCAAAATAGCTCTCCGAATAATTGATTGATTTCATTACTCCGCCTTTCGTATTTTAAGCCGTCCATTATTTTGAAAACAAGCAGATTTCTTCCTCTCCAAAATCCCCATCGAAATTTATCGGGGGCCAAAAGGAGAATTAATCCCTTAAACCGATATCTGGGTTACGTGAAGTAATTTGTCGTGATACTAGGTCAAGCGGTTCATAATCGGGTGATGAGACGCAAAGACGAGATCACGAGAGAGGGGGACAGAGAGAGAGAGAGAGAGAGATGAGAAATAGAGAGGGATATTATATATATTATATAGCCTATATATAAATATCAATAGAGAAAGGGGTTTGACGTGGGGGAGAGCGAGTGAGATGAGAGGGAATAGCCCTCATGGTGCCTGTAGAACCAAGAAAAAAAATTGTCACATTGAGAGGTAGACGCAAGAGGAGGCAGAGAGAGAAAGAGAAGGAGAGTGATAGAGAGTGGAAGAGAGAGAGAGTGTGTGTGTGTGAGAGAGAGAGACAGAGTGAGAGAGAGAGTGGGAGAGAGATAAAGGGGAATAGCCCTCCTAGTGATTGTCGAACAAACAAAATATTGTCACATTGAGAGGGAGACGCAAGAGGAGGCTGAGAGAGAGAGAAAAAAAAAAGAGTGAGAGAGCAAATTAAAAAAAATGCAGATATCAAGAGAGGCATATTAAACACAAGAAGCAAAAAAATAAAGAAAAAAGGAAGGTTGTTTATATACATGGGGAGCCTAGATAGATACACTCAACGCAGTGACATAATCTATCTTTCCATCTCGTACGATTGTAATCACGAGCTTTCTGCGATTGTTTTACGGGTTCATTGGTGTATCTTGATTTCAAAATATGTAGTCGTTAGCTAAAAGCCATCTTTATGATCGACCTCAAACGCTAAAACGAAACAAGTAATGATATCGTATCTCTGATGTCCAGTGCAATGGACAGAGAGTGACACAATCAGGTGTTCTCATTAGGTGTTAATCAAAGGGTGCTATCTATTGACACCTTGAGTGTAAATATAGTTTCCTTCGTGATGAGGGCCATTGGAGCGTGGTTAGAATCACTTAGTCATTCCGACAGCCGTCCTGTCACTCTGGAGACGGAGGATGAGGAGAAGAAGAAGTATAAGAAAAAGAAGAAGAAAATGAAGAAGAAAATGAAGAAAATACCAGAAAAAAAGGAAAAAGAACAACAACAACAAACATAAAATAAAATAAGAAGAAAAAGAAGAAGAAGAGACAAGAAGGAAAAAATCAGAAAAAAGGAGAAGAACAAGAATAATTAAAAGAAGAATAAAAGAAGAAGAAGTAGAAGACAAAGAAGAAGATCAGAAATGTAATGCACACCATAAATTTTACATGATCAAATAGGTCCATGTATGGGAACGAGAAATCATATCTTATCTTTATATCAAAGAATTCCTGAGCAAACTACTTGGAATACCTAAGCCTCTTTTTTAATCAGGCAGGTACAGGCCTAGGGACATACAAACTTCAGGAGTTACGGGTATTTACCATCTCTAATCTCTATTCATGTATAGAGATTGATGAGTCATCATGCGGTATACTCGGACAGCAGTCGCAGGACAAAACAGATCATGTATTTAAATGTAGGTCTTACTTGAATAATAGTTTGACCAACAAGACAGAAGCGTGATGACAGGCTTGCTGTGGCCATGTCTGGACAGAATTCCGCCGATTATTAAACCTGGAAATGAGCACCAACTAGCATAGGACGCACATCGCCCGGGGCTACTACAGAAAACAACCCCTGACCAGAAAACACACGGGTGGGACTGTACAGCGAGTCTTGACCCAACTTCGGAAACACTGGGGAGGACTAAAAGGAACAAAACGTCGCCAGGAACGGACTAACCGTTTAAACCTGGGGAGGAAGAGGGGAGAAGGAAAGGGGAAGGAACACCAGAAATTGCTGCTTTGTCATCGAGTGATTTAAACTTTCCTCTGACTGAGGGCTAGGTTTGGCTTGAATTAATGATTGTGTCTGAGTAACGAAAAACCAGACAGCCTCAGGCGATAACCTCCCAAAATATTAAGAGATACATATCCTTTTTAGACTAATTAAAACCAGCTCAGTCTCTTCCCTCCTATTTGTTCTCGTTATAGTTTCATAACTTGTATTTTGATTCGCGTGGGCTGTGCCAGACTTTTTTTTTTATCCAAAAGGTTTGCTGTTAGTCATGATTCGGAGGAGAGGAGTGGTTTGTTTGAGTAAAGTTTATAACCGTTCCTCTCATTGACGAATATTTTCTTAACATTTCTATCAACGAGACTGAACATATTGAGAGAACATGCCCGTTGGTTATGATTTTGGTTATTCATATACTTTATCGTTTGTCGTCTCTCAATTTAACAAGTAAGGTGATGAAGTGAATTTCATTATATTTACTGCTAATTTTTTAAACGGTACTCTGGTCTTCTATATAATAAATAAATACCATTTAAAGATCATTGATATCTAGCTCAATTATATATTAGAAACATGATACAGTATTGGAAGTACTTTTGTTCAAGACCACTTTAAAAAGAGGGGGCATTATACCGACATACACAAAGCCCTTTTTCGGGGTTTGCTGTCATGTCAATTATATTCCTTTCTTTATAGTTCAATCAGGCGAGAGTACAGTATATCATTCCTATAAAATAAACGTGAATTTCGACACAATTCTTCGACGCCATGCACATCTATTTTCGCGTCTTTTCAAAATTTTGTTATATATCTGTTTCCTAGACAGTGTACGCTAACCATAATTATATTTTATTGTACCATCTGATTATGTGCCATTTCATCTTTTTCCACTTTCCTTTATCTGTACTCGTATTATTTTTTATTGAATTATATATTATATTTCAGTTCTTTTGTTTACTTCTATTCATATGATAATTTTCCATTTTCACACCTCGCCAACAATCTCTTTTGGAATTCTATACATCTCTCTCAAATATTGTATTTCCACACGAATCAATGTGCCTCTCTCGGTTTGCCACATGCATTTCTCTTACACAATCCCCCTTCTCTCTCTCTCTCTATCTCTCTGTCTCTCTCTCTCTCTCTCTCTGCTATCCACCTGCAAAGCAAAGTGCATTTTCGAGATGAGTAGATCATAATTCAATAATGCCACTTTCATGCTTTCTCCAAACAGAATATGACCAGGGCAAAAACATTGTGACGAGGAAAGGGCAACAACTCTGGCGAGTTTCCAAGGAGAAAACACACCCCAGAGACCGAAAACAATCAATTATTCTCACCATCATGACCACCTGTACAATATGTACCTTTTAGCAGCTCTCCATGGCGTGAGCCTACGCGTCAAGAACGACACCAAACAAAAATCGACAAAAAGAAATCAAAGTTCCCAGAAAAAGAAATGGAGGTGAGCAGACAGAAAGAGAGGCGAAAAAAATATGTAAGCATGTCCATGAATGGAAACGAAGATCAATCATTGACTGTAAATTGAAAAATGTTTTGACGCTTTTACTTGAGGTCGACGAAGAGAGAAACGAGAGAGAGAGGAGCTGAGGCAAATCTTGTTAGACACATTTGTCTAGGTCACGTGATTTGGTGAAATTAAACACTAGTCTGATTGAGCAAGTATCGACTCGTTTCTTTTCATCTTGGGCGCGAAAGCGAACCTGCGCTACTTTGTGCAGACGAGGCGAGAGAGAGTTGTTGCTTCATTCTTGTCGGTATGATCGATGCGAGCTGCTGCGGATCGCTTCTTTGTATAAGCTTGAGACAAGCCTGGAATAGGAACAAAATAAGGAATATTCCGCTTGACTATCTGTAAGAAAAATTGGGTCTTCTGACTAGAAAAAATACTGACCCAATGCAAATGAAAGACAACATTTGCAAAGTAAGAAAAGGACCTGTACTTTGATATGGGGTGAGAGAATGTTGAGCAAATCATTTGAATGTAAAGAAGATGTAGCGTTTGTAGCATTCTTATTTAAAATGATCTATTGTGCCACGTACTCCTGAAATTATCATCATTCTTTGTTTCAAATTGTAATTTGAGCCTCAGAATAATGTTTAAATTATGTTGCCTGTTTTCCTAACCGATCAGATGAACGGTAGATTATATCAGTACCTGCATTTTACACAGACAAAGACAATGCAATCATGATGAAAAGATTTCAAGCTGAAAATCTCCTTTGTTGTATAATCTTGTATGTTTTGCACTTCATTTGTGCAACCACAAGCAATACATATCAAACAGGCACTTCGCAAAAGCTCACGACAAATTAATATCCTATGCGACGCTCACACGGCGTTTATCTCGGCCATAAATCTCCTAGCTTTGCTTTGTTCCCTCTACAATTTGTTAATCGAATGAAAAAATCATGAGATCATCGCTGTTTTCAAAAGGTGAAGACGTGCGAAAATTAAAAAGCCAAACCAGTTATTGCAATAAAAGATGACGAATAAAAATTTGAAACGTGCCTCTTGCGAGCCCGCGCGCGCCAAAGTGGGTTCTAAAAACGCAATTAAGATCTTATAAACAAGTATTGTCTGTTTATTATACAACGAAAGAACCCTTGTTTTTCAAAACGCTAAATCTGAGATAAAACGGCAATGGAGACATAAAGAAGAAAACCGCTAAAGTCGCCGAGTTTATGATCACTGATTACAAGATGCATTATATTGATGCATCAATGTTATGTAAAGCAATATTCCTGTTGGCAAATGCTTTCTAAATAACCTTTATACGTGCATTGTAGGTCATAGTACTTTGAGTTGTTTATACATTGTCTCGTGGTTTGAAAATGTGTTTTTGTTCATTCGAGCTTTCTGGAGATGAATTTCAACTAAGATGACATACTATGTCACTATGAAACTGCATTCGATTCTAAAAGGATGGCAGATAATCGTTAAACGTAGCACATTTCAACTTGGTATACTGGAAGAGAGTAGAAACAAATCACCCTTTTAAAAATTGTTAGTACACTATAATGTATATATTCCAACACCAATGTTGTATATCCAGCGAAGGAAAGTCAAGAATATATTTCAGAATCACAGGCCGAACCAAATCATTCGCATTTAAATAATAAAATAATTCCTGTTGACACTTAATTAGCTTATCTCACTCTGACAAATATAGATATGAAAAAGACTAATGGTATTGCCATTTTTATTACAATAATTATGTTTTGTCGCTTGCATTACGTTCGACCGAAAAATAAACAAGATGATTTATAGGAGAGCTTAAATAACATACAATGTTACATATAATACAAATATGTACAGAGTACATGGTAATATATTTACACATTATTAGAGCATATTCGTCAGATTATACTGGTGACTGAATACAAAGTAATTTAAATTGAAAATTTAGTTGTATTTGACTGTTAATATTATTGCAATTATGCATTAGGCACATATACAAACAGCACAGGCCATGGTGTCACGCCGTTCATAGTTTGGATATGAAGTCATACTCATTACTACAATGTAGTTTATCTCTTATCAACTACAGACGATATGGGATTAGAGGAGAGATACAGGCCAAAACTATGATATCAATGCACACGACAGCATATTTATGTATTGATGATATCTTCCTAATAATTCGCCTGCTATTTATTTTTTGAAGCAGGCACTGTTCTCGTATGCTGTAATAACCAAAAGATTAAAACATGTTCTCTTTTTTTCTCAGCCTCGATGTTCCGATGTGCTGATGAACATGACGGTAGAGCGCTAGGTTGTGAGATGGCGCCTGACCGCGAAAGATGAAGACGGCAAATGCAGATTATAAGAGAAATGAAGTGTTTTACTCCCGCCAAGCCTCCAACTCTACTTTGCAATTGGATGAAATTGTCTTTATTTATTTTTATTTATATCGTATTTCATGTAGTCATGTAATGGCATGAACTAATTCGGAACATAAATGTGTACCGTTAGGCATGTTAGTTATTACATGTTATCAAAATCTAATTTGTATCATTTGTTTAAAGGTACAGTGGACCGAATTCTTTCCGTATGCCTACCCTATCCCCCCTTGAAAATGCCCTTTTCGCCTTATGATGTTAAACATTATTCCGTTCTCTAACAAATTTCTACTAATTGCTCCTAACGTGTCTGTTTTTCCATTCCGCAGTGATTTTGGGTCCCTTAAATGAGAAGATGATATTCTATTTTATTCGTCTGCTCTCATTATTTACATTTCTATCTTAGCCATCAGAGTCGGAGGGGGAAGGGGCACGTGCCCCAAAACCTCGACGTAGTTACGCCGCTGCCCATAGTGGGTATAGAGTCTTCGGTCAGTGACATACCGACACCGATACCCGTCTATCTTTCATCGTTTGTTTCTTATTCCAACAACTGGGTATCGTCTTCTTCATAACCAAGATTCAGATGAGTTCAACCAAGACAATGTTGTCTCTTGGTCGCTCACTTTGGTCTCTGTTCCATCAAAGAGATAATCCCACATTGGTTCAAAACTTTAAAAAAAATTTACAACGTTACATGATCGATGCTGCGCGAGACATTTGTTCTTCGGCTAACATTGGATGGAATGACTATTTAACCCATCCATTATGACGTATATCTAGTAGACATGTAATTGGTTAAGAACTCGTCACGTGATTGGTGCGGAAAGAGACCTATTATTTGATATCGGTTAACACGATATGCATGGTTCGAAATACCCCTTGTGTGAAGAAAATTCGCCAGCATTCCATCTTCATCCGTCTTCAACAGAGAACAAATGCATACTAAGGTTAGTAGAAATATAATACCCCTGAATTATGACGAAGGAAACTTTAAGCCGGACTCACACCTTAACAAATAAAACAGAAAATCACAATACATTAACATTAAATGCAAGCTCGATTAACCTTTAAATCTTAACCTCCTACGCATCAGTTTCATCGTTTTATTCATGTACATAATTATATAGAGACTAAATTTATTTTTAATTTTTTTCTAAATCACATCACCAGGCTTAAGAGTGCATCGCACCTGGTCCCACCCAACGTGAAAATGTGATTTAAGTTTATGTTCTAACTCAGATAAATACAAGAGTAGCAATTTCTACAACTGAATTACTTTCAGTTAAGAAGACGATGGGTATCGAAACTTCCTCGAAAGTATACCGCACCATCGTCGCCTAATCTCTGTATTTTGCCTATTTTTGTTAAACCGCTTGGATCTTCGGGATCAAGGGAGGGAGGTATCGCAACTTTAAAACAAGTTACCAACCTCCAAGAAGCTAGCCGGTTAGAGAACTCTGAGTGCGTTCCCCCCGACTAGGAAGCGAGCCTTCGAGTGTGGCAATTTGTCTAACCTATATTCTCTCAAGTTTCTTTGATTGACTTTTTGTTGACAGCCATCCGTCAATAACGCAATGAACACCCTTTTAGCCCCCCATCTTTAGCTTCAACTAAATAAAGCTCTAGTGTCATATGGATATCGGAGGCAACAAAATGGACTGTCCTATACCAAATCTCGTCACTCATCCCTTAACTTTTTGTCAGAGATGAACAACCGTAATAATTCGATCTATGTCTTGTCAGTTAGTTAATTCTAGAATATCATGACGGTGTGCGATTGGTTGAAAATATATAAAGGGGTTAACCTACTAAAAAGAAAATCATCTTCGATCGTAATCTCCGGGCCTCTTGCTTTTTAATGGTGGACCGTATGTATTGCAACTCGCACCTTTACCAGACATTAATGTACATATTGATTCTAAGTGATGACGCAGGTTTTAAATGACTTCTGCTGATAGAGGCTACACCTGTAAGTCAACATCAATAATTTCTGTTACGATTGTGTCAGATGCCACGATTACTCTGACAATCAAACCGCAAGGCTGCTGTACTCTATTTTTCATTTTCTCAGTCGTTTTTTTCTTTCTTTCTCTGTATTTAATAATCGGAGGGGCGTTCTTAATCACCATCAACCTTGGCAATACTAGATGACATTCGGTTCAAGCTATTGTTTTGCACGTAGCTAAAAGGTCTGTCATGTAGATCCGTGTTTAGATACTGGTTTGGGCCTTCGCTTCGGGCGGAACACAATGCGCGCGCCTGTCACTTTCCGCCCTACCAGCCCATACATCAAAGTAGATCCCCCATCAGCGCGCGCGTGCCTGCGAGCGCGAACCCGCTAATCAAGATGGCCGCGGCGGGGAAATAACTTGGGCAAACCGCGTGGGGGAGGCTTCCATTTCATCTCCAACTTATTAGCCGTCTGTGTCTTTACGTTGAACGGGCCAATATTATGCCGTTTCGCTCTTTCATTTGAACCTCTTTTACAAACCGGTTTGACAGATTAACTTCAAACATTTACACTGGTCTAGAAATAGCTATGCTACATTACGAACAGTTCGTTTAGACATAGTTCCTTGCACTTTATTTTATTTGAGCTCTTTTCTTTGTTTCTCTTTTTCCCCACGGGTGACTATGCGCATGTCTGGTGTACTTATGGAATGTTCTCTATACATTTAAATGGCTTCAGGAAATCGTCAAAATGTGTGTCCATTGAAATCAGCTCATTTTGGGGGTTTGTAATGAATGATCACCAATCAAAACGGATCGAGACGCTAACGTCACATCCAAATGACTACAAGGTCCAATAAAAGAGAATACAACAAATTACTGAAATCACACATTAGGAAAAAGTAGGAGGAACTATCAAGGACGCACTAATCTAATTTAAGGTTCGTATATCTGAAAATGAAATAGGTTCCATAATTCCGAAGGTTGTTAATGCTGAACATGATATAAAACCCTGTATCGTTTTTCGGAATTACAAACCTATTAAACTTTCGGAATAAAGAACTTTTGGAGTAATAAACCCTATTTTATTTTCGTAAAAATGAGCTGTCCAATAAGTTAACATTCTGAATACTATTAATGCAACAAATGTTCCGAATAGTTCACCTTATTTCATTTTTGAAATTATGAACCCCCTAGTGTGGGAAATTCGTATTTCGTAAATATGGCATATGCGTATGAAAAAAAAGATAATTTAAAACATGCTCAGTCCGATAGGGTTATAGTCATTGCTTTCTGAAACTATTAATTCTGTTTGAATTTATTCAAGCGATTTTTTTTTTCTTTCTAACTTACCTTAAATTGTCGCATTTTCCAAGGAACTCGAAAGTGAAAACCATAGTTTCAATGGATTTTCTATCAAACTGCATTCCAAAAGTTAAGCTCCATGAAATATAAAGTTCTCAACTCTCTCTCTCTCTCTCCCCTCCCTCTCTCTATCTCCCTCTCCCTCTCTATCTTTCTCTCTCAGACTCTCTCTCTCTCTCTCTCTCTTTCTCCATCCCCGCCCCACTCCCCACTCTTATCTCCCTCTCTATCTCTGCACATACAAAGGATGTATATTCGGATTTATGTACGTCTTGAATCTCTGTCAATAATGCACATTACACAAAACAAATACATGGGCATTCGACTCGGCCAATATTTTGCTAGCAAGTAATAATAACCCTGCTCAATAAAAGAGAAAGCAGGAAAATATCGAAAAGTACAAGTTCGCCAGTTCAACATAAATAGCACTATTTGTGCGAGGGAATGTACGATGAATGAATCGGTCACTGATGTAAATAATGGATTGCGACACTTTGGAAAACAAATAGGAATTGATTTACAATTGATTAAAGTTCAAATGACACGGCAGAGAGAGAGATATAGAGAGAGAGGGGGAGAGAGAGAGAAAGAAAGGAATACGGATCATGGTTATTGCCTGCACGCTTAGTCGCCTGGCCGGGCGGACAAAATTCATCCGTTATCCGCTGTCTCTTCTTGAAAAAGCGTGAAATGAGACACGGTGGAAGAAATGGAAAAGAGATAAAACTGTTACAGCAGTATATTTGGATTTCAAACCATTATTTTGTTTGTATATATTCTTTCTTTTTTTATTTTTATTTTTTTACAAATGAGGCACTATTAAGGGATCGGCGTTGGAGTTGGGGGAATGCAGAGTTACTGTGAGGTTCGGAGGAAATGAGCCGTTACTTATGGGCTTGCACATTATGAAATATTCTTTTTTTAATACAATTTGATATATATTTTTGAAATCTAATAGGAATGTTTTAAACCAAGATCTGTGAAAAAGGCTACTTCATTTATATTTTTGAATTTTATCACTAAACTAGAGCAGATCACTTGTACAGAATATGAAATTAAGAAATATTAAAAATATGAAATTAATTAAGAATTAAGTTAGTTTTTATTCCTAGTAAGCAATGTGATTTATTATATTACGATCGTTAATGAGAAAAGTAAGATTATGCAAATTTCTTTAACAATAATATTATAACACTATGTTTACCGATTTACATTTAAAGTTGTATAGGATAGGAAGTTATTTAGATAAATAATTGAGGTAGTTTATATTCCTAGTGTCATAGCAATGAGCTTAATTCTATTACTATTGTATAATGAAAGCAAGGTTATGGAATTGTCTTTGCCAGAATATATGCCAATGGATAATATAATCGTCTTGCGCTTTAATTTTGTCAAAGGTTAAATAACTTTTATTCTAGATGTGATGTGCACTTTTGCTATGTAGGTCTAGATACTCCTCTCTTTTTGTAACCTTTTTTTATGTGACCGGTAATCTTTTCTAGGTATGTTGAGAGTAGGATCGACAAGATAGCATTGCCAAGGATTACAGTTGGTTAATTTGGGTGAATTGTTTTGGTCGGCTCGTGCAAGCACGTTTGCATGTTTCATTAGTTCTGACTTTTGCTTCGTGAGGTTTTTCGAACTGGCTCGATCGTTTTCCGGCCTTACCACCATTTTGAAGGGTTTGAAGGTAAAGTCTTTGAGGTGCATGATAATTGTCTTTTATTTATTTATCCAATTCATGGTCACATCGAGATTTGGGGGTACAGCGAAACTAAATTTCTGGCCGAAAATGTCCTGTAGATCATTCGAATTTTTAATCATGGTTTTCATAAGGTTTTTTGAACAAGCGGACCATGAATTCAATCTTCCTGAAAAAGCATGGTTATTAATGCTCAAACAGAAGGAAGCACTACATTCCCGTAAAGTCTATCGGAATATCTGGAAAAGCAATAATACAAGACAAGTGCGTTATGAAATAAAGAGAAGAGAATATAATGTTTTTGTCACCTGCAAATTGATCATTTTGCTAATATGGTTAACAGCGTTTAGGACTGAAAAAGATACACTGTATATTTACAAAGTAATTATAATTTACGAATTGAATCAAAATAAAAGATCACTGATCACTGAAATATACATAGGATATCTAGGGCTAATAACCGTCTAAAGGAGAAAGATGAAAAGATCATTGAGTTTTCCCCAGATCATTCGACTGTTCACAAAAAAACCCAGCTCTCATTCATTCCAAGGGAAGACTTTGAGCGGGGTAATGAACCAACTTGAACTGTAAACAGAAGTATTTCCCTTGCTAGTTCTACATCAAAGGAAGATAACAGTATGTAGAGATGTCGTAGTCTAGTGAATTTGTTACCGGACTGTGAATCACATGGTCCGTGGTCCGAGTCTCACCGCGGCACTAATGTCCTTTGACAAGACATTAATCTGCATTTGCCACTCTCCACCCAGGTGTTAAATGGGTTAACTGGTAAGATGCGGGCGTTAATGTAGTTAGAATGGCGTGAGAGCGCTTATAAAATGACGCCTGGCCGGAATACTCCCCAGGGAGTGGAGAGTCTGCACTCCCATGTGCGGATTAGCAATTTAATCCACTGACAGGGGTAATAATAATTATAATGTAAAAGCGCTTAGAAACCCAGTTATGAGCGCTATACAAATGTGACATTTACTATTATTATTATTCTTTTACATCTACGGTATGAATTTGGTAATATATTATGGGTATACGTAGTTTAAGGTTTACTGTTAAACATTTACACCTGAAACACTTTGGATCCGACGGTTAAAAAAAGGTTGAATCAAGCACCATGCGTATGTTAAAGGTGACATGCAGAAATGGTATAATCTCAGGTGCATAATTGTTTTCGGTGTGACACCATCATTTGATCACGTAGGAACCGAACATCAAAGTATTCACACATTGATCAAAGCTTCGGTAGTATGCTCTTAAAACATGTAACGTCTTTACTTGATACCAAAGTAACCAAATAAAGGAAGGTCACCAATGATGAAAAATCAACTCTTTCATTTAATTTGCAATAATTATGCATTTTCCTGAAACATATATGATTGCCACCTCCGACAAAGAATTACAATAGTCTATGATACTGCAGGCGTCTGCTGGTGTTAATGCAGGAAAATGTGAATCAAACACTGTTCCTTTGGCAATAGCTTTTTTATTTATTTAAAGGTGTGAATACTCTTTGTGCCAATTAGCTAGCTTTAACATTGTGAATAGGACATCAATGTTAACAATAACTCTTGGTCACTCAGCAAGTTTTATACACCAACACTCTGGCGTAAATGAATGAACCAAATTAATACCAATATTAATACAAATATTCCACACAGTCTTGATATCAGTTTGATATTATAAAGTAATATCGCTTCACACATGTTTTCATTTCACTACAAAGTCGCGATGCTTTTCAAAATTTGCAGAATCGGTTATCAAAGATACAGTCTTGCAAATAGCTTCTAATATATTTTACATCAAAACTAGATTTTGGACAAAAAATTCCATAGGAGAAAAGTACCAATGGAAAGTAATCTCAAAAGAAATTGACAAGAATTTGAAGTTTCGTTTTGAAACCTATGAATTCTTTAAGATGACACCCACTTGTGGGGATGGATTATCTAAATAGTGTCACGTCAACAGAAGGCACTAGGGTTCGGGTTGTGAGTCAACAGTAACGGAGGGGGTAAGACACACACAAGGTGAAGATTGGCAGGGATTTGGGCTTACGAATGTTGAAAACGTGTAAATTAATACAATATTATGCATGCACTCGAGATGAGTGAAGACCAGGAAGACACACCTTGGTCCTTGGAGTAGTTTGGGTGGCAAGAACTTACCTAGTGGTGTAGCTGTTGGGGACATGGGGCACGCCCTCTCCCTCATCGCGTGATAAAAAAACAAAGGAAAGAAAAGTGAGAGGAAGAAAGGGAAAAGGGATGGCATCGCAAAAAAAGAAAATGATACGAATTCCCCCTCCTCGTCCGATAGCCATGTTCTCTCGCATTTCATTTCCCGAGAAGGGGCAGTATCCCCTTAACGACACCAATGTGTCCCCTCAATGGCGGGACCCATGCTACACCATTGGGTTAATGTGAACAACTTGGAAGTACATAAGAGGTAGACATGGTGGAGGTACTTTATTACTGTTTAGATGTAAGCGCTTTAAAACCACTTGCAATGGGAGTTACATTAATTGTTTCAAAGAGTTGAACGTTTAGACTTATAAGAATCATCAATATAACCGGTGTCTAACTTTCAAAATATCTCCAGACCACCAAAGGCATCTCTTTAAAAAAAAGTCGAGTGGCTGATAAGGTGTCGCCATATTTGCTCGAATCTTTACCAACCGGGCGCCAAATTTGCAAGTAATCAGTGCAACAAGATGGACTGAGGATTTGAATTTTGCCGACGATTCTATAACAAAAAAATGCCAATGAGCAAAAAATAAGAGAGAAAGAAAGGTTTTCCGATTTTGAAACTTGCCGACATCGGCTAAAAAGGTCTTCAAATTTAAAAAGTTGCCGACACGAGATAAATTTAACTTCAATTGAGCAAAAAAAGAAAAAGAAAGATTCCTCAAATTTACAAATTCGCCGACAACAATTACCATGCTTATGGATTTGCCGACATTTCATTTCAGGGGCTTAAATATTTGATAAGAACATGATCACTGATTGATGTGAAGTGATGAGTCTATTTGAAAAAAAAAGTATTCACATAATCTCTATTTTCAAAGTTCAATCCACGTATGATACTCGTTTCAAGTCAGCTTCTTTAATATTAACGATTGCATTTTGATCAACAGACTTACACTTAAAAAGCACCGCTAAATCAACAGTGCTTTAATGAACTGAGAAACAAAGAAAATAAATGAAGTGTAAATCATTTAAATATATTATACGAAATATTTCAAGTGATTTGGGGTCATATTTGTATGCTTTAATGAGAGGGGGTCAATCTGTATCCATATTTTATTTATTTAATCATTTTTGTCCCTCTATGTTTTCTTTTTGGGGGGTGTCAGGTTAAATCGATTTCGCCGCCCTTGATAGAACAATATTTTGGCGTAAGTGGCCATGGGCAAATCTTCCGTAGGAAAGTCCTCCAAAAGGCAGACGGCAACCTACATCAGTGTCATCGGAGATGGAGAAAGAAAGAGACGTTTCTGTTTGGATATCTTGAGTGATAGGATTATTGTAAGTATCAGTTTGTATAACAAGAATTAGACCGCCAGTGATCCCGGACCAAAGTTGTGATGTTTTTGCCTCCCGAATTGACGCAGGGGTATAAACTTTCAACTCTAACCACACCGACGACAGATCCAGCGGATCCTAACAACCCACTCCCCCTTCTGATTTCATTCCTTTATGCTATATCGAGTTCAACTGATAGTTTGCAAGGAAAATTTGTCATTGCCGTCGAGACATGAAAAGAAAAGAAGAAAAAAAAACATGTAACAGCTTATAGATAATAAACCTACATTAATTTTATACTAGATCATTAGAACGTGAGTATGAAAATCAAGTTTCAAGGAGAGAAATGTTTAAGTACTCTGTTTTATTTGAGTTAAAGAAAGACTTAATTTCATTGAATTGTAAAATGTTTTGTTTGAATAAAATAGCGGGCTAAAACGTTTTTTTTTTTAAAGTTTCAAAGCCGTTAAATCAGCGTTTTTCAACCGGAGTGCCGCAAGACTTCTTTAGGTGTGCCGCGAGAGAAATTAAGTTACATCGAAAACTTCTTATGATTTCGTGAAACACCAAACCTTAGAAACTGCTATAGAGTGTGTGATTTCATGAGGAAATAGCATTTCGAAGATAAAAAGTGTATACTTTTTCGCTCGCTTCGCTAGCTTGCATTATTAGAAACAGGATGATTTCAGGGAGCGATGTGCCTGAATACCTCCATATTTTGGCAACGAGGTACCCAAATATCATTCTATTTGACAACAAGGTGCCCGAGGATATCTGATATCTTTTGTATCGAAATTATATTATCACTACGCTCGTTCCCTTTACTCGCTCGCAACATTTTGAAATGTGATAATTCAGGGCAACGAGATTCCCAAATATCCACATATTTGTATACCGATGTGATTGGATATATCATTTTTTAAGCTCTATTCGAAGGCAGGTGCCCGCATACATTATCTAATATCTTATCTAGTGTGTTGATTACAAAATAATTTGTTAACATGTGCAACTTTTTTTTTCTTGTTTGCCCGTTCGCTTCGCTTTCTCGCAAAAATAAGAAAAGAAAAAAAAGAAAGAAAAATATGCCCGTAGGTGTGTACATATCACTTCATGAGTTTCAGAGTGATGCACAATTAATGTACTTTGATGAACTTGGGATTGGGGTATTCACGTTACTGAAAAAAGGTTGAAAGATGCTGCGTTCAACAACACGTTATATAGCAATTGAACATGACGTCGCAAACTATATGTTAACCGCCCCAAATCTCAATTGAATATGACGACGCAAACTATATGTTAACTGCCCCAAATCTCCCTCTCTCTCTTCCTCTGACTATGTATACATCTATCTATCTCCCCCTTTTCCCTCTCTCACTCTCTCTATCCTTTTCTCTTTCTCTTGACCTCTCTTTTTCTGTTTACGTTCTTTCTCTTCGTCTCTTCATATGTCGTTTTCTCTCTATCTGTCCTTCCCTCATTCCCTCTCTCTCTCTCTTTCTCTCTCTCTCTCTCTTTTCCTTTCTGTCTTAGCTATAGCTTTCTCTCCCTCTTTTTTCTTTCTACTCTTCCTCTCTTTCTATCTCCTCCCTGGTCTCCCTCTCTCTCTCTCTCTCTCTCTCTCCTCCTTTCTGTCTTAGCTATAGCTTTCTCTCCCTCTTTTTTCTTTCTATTCTTCCTCTCTTTCTATCTCATCCCTGGTCTCTCTCTCTCTCTCTCTCCTCCTTCTGTCTCTCTCTCTCTCTCTTTCTATTCTTCCTCTCTTTCTATCTCCTCCCTGGTCTCTCTCTCTCCTTCTCTCTCTCTCTCTTCCTTTCTGTCTTAGCTATAGCTTCTCTCCCTCTTTTTTTCTTTCTACTCTTCCTCTCTTTCTATCTCCTCCCTGGTCTCCCCCTCTCTCTCTCTCTCTCTCTCTCTCTCTCTCCTCTTCCTCCTCTCCTTTCTACCTCCCACTCATCCCCTTTTAGCAGAATTAACACCAATCTGATGGATTTATTTTCCATGTTTTATCCTTTACGGAACCACAAATTATTCATGACCGGCATTATTGCAACAACTGTGTCCACTTGACCCTCGCTGCCCCGCTTGACCAGGGGGTAATCGATCTCGTGAACACTCACAGTGTCCAGCTGAACGAAACCGTGGTCGATATCTCTATAAACGAACATCCCAGTGGCACAAGGAAGTAAGTCCACTCCTTGATATGGTACTGAACGTGGCACAGTTGGTTAACTGTTAAGGTACATATGACGAACCAACGAGAGCACAGTATACATGCGATATACCATGAGATTCCTGACGAAGTTTGTGGAAGGTGCTAAGACATTTACTCTGGCGACGATCTGACGATTGTTCCGCGCTTTATTTCGATTTCGTCAAAGATATGGGGTTTAGGGTTAGGGTTCAGTTTAGGGTTGCAGTTGGGTTTTAGAATACGTTTAGGTTCTAACAGAATAGAGTTAGGTATAGTGTTTTGTCACGCTTGGGTTGAGGGTAAGAATTCGGTTGGTGTATTGACCGCGGAGCAATTGCCGCCGGAACATAATCGCACAACCCCTAATCTAAATGTCGTATCACCTCATATCATTGTTGGCATAAAACATAATCTTAGAAATGGAGTTGGTACCTTTTGCTTGTGACGTCTCAGCCTGTAAGCTTACAAGTCATTTTCGTTTGTGTGTCATTTGGCGAATGGGGTCACTTAGTCAAGTAAGAAGGGTCGGTAAAGAGCCCGCCTGGACGGTAAAGGCATATATGATTCCGAGGGATCACCAAGGTTATTGGTATATTCATCTATTCCAATAGGATATATGGTTTCATAGCATCATGAAGGGGCAAGGGGGCACATGTGGCACTCGCCTCTGAGCAGCTGACAAGAAAATAGGCTTTCGTCATCCCCTCCGGGAGAAGGAAAATGGATACCGGTGGTCAATGTGGTCTTGTAATGTATGCTAATCCCTGTAATAATTGTGATTATTATATTTGTCATAGCAAATCTGTTTTGGGAGGACATGGTTTAGAATAGACCCGTAGTTGTGGTAAAAATGCTAACAGCAGTAGATGGTAACTATCAATGGCAGGTAACAGTAGGAGGTAGGTAGTAGTAGTAGTAGAGTAGAAGTAGTAGATGGTGCAGTAGTAGTAGTAGTAGTAGTAATAGTAGTAGTAGTAGTAGTAGTAGTAGTAGTAGTAGTAGTAGTAGTACTGGTAGTATAGTGATAGTAGTAGTAGTAGTAGTAGCAGCAGTAGTAGTAGTAAAGTTAGTAGTAGGAGTAGAAGTAGTAGTAGAAGTAGTATTCATGTTAATAGAAGTAAAATTTGTTGTAGGATAAGTAAAAGTAGTAATGGTGGCAGCAGTGGTAGTAGTAGTAGTAGTACTGGTATTTTAGTGATAGTAGTAGTATTAGTAGTAGTAGTAGTAGTAGTAGTAGTAGTAGTAGTAGTAGTAGTAGTGGTAGTAGCAGTAGCAGTGGTAGTGGTAGTGGTAGTAGTAGTAGTAGTGGTAGTAGTAGTGGTGGTGGTAATGGTGGTAGCAGGTAGTGGTAGTGGTAGTGGCAGTGGTAGTAGTAGTGGTAGTGGTAGTAGCAGTGGTAGTAGTAGTAGTAGTGTAGTATGTAGTAGTAGTAGTAGTAGTAGAAGTAGTAGTAGTAGTAGTAGTAGTAGTAGTAGTAGTAGTAGTAGTAGTAGAAGTAGTAGTAGTATATAGTAGAAGTAGTAGTGGTAGGATAAATAATAGTATAGTGACAGTAGTAGTAGTAGCATCAGCGGTAGTAGTAATATTCTCTCTCTCTCTCTCTCTCTCAATCTAAATTTGAGCAACATGAAGCAGTAAAGGCACAAATGCACAACTTTGTGTCTTACAATGTCATGCGGAGAAGCTACATTTTGAAATACTCTTGAAGTTCCATATTTACATTTGAAATATGAATTGAATATATGGATTCATGTGCCTATTGCAACCATATAGAGCGTCATATAATTGAAAATGAAGGACAACGCGAGACGACGGGGAGAAAATGGATATGTTAGAACATTTCAGAAACGAGGTTTCTTTATCTCATGAGAATTCCTTGTCAAAATTATGAAGATGATCTATGAACATTAACTGCCTAACAAATTATGCGAAGATGAAAAGTGGCAATTCTGTATCTCTATTTCGATCTCCTTGCTATAAGATACAGCCAACCCGTCATTCGCTGTCGGAATGAATGAAGGGACAACCAGTTTAGTGATCAGGGGGTGCTATTCAATGAACTGACGTCCAGTGGCCGATACGATCTGAATTCAAGTTGAGAAAATATGACTCAAAATTAGGTCAAGCAATGCGAATATCTAGGTCACGCACATACCTGGCCCCATCAAACACCTTCGCCAAAAGCGGCCGTATCTGCTCAATCCATTACATTTTCATTTGACATTATAATGATGATACTAGCCATGCAACAAAAAGTGCTCGTTCACCCACCTTATATGACTATATTTTATTCATGATAATTTGTGCGCCTGGTAGTTCGATTTTCCGTTTTACTCTTTATCTCTCTCATTATTGTTTTGAAGGTTTTTGCAAATTTGTTGACAGAACGGGAAGTGCGAGGGAGAGAACGTGCATGAGATAGCAGGAGAGAAATAGTAAATGGTATCGTAATAAATATAAAATGTATATATAGACTTTATTTTAGGAACCTAGATACATACATTAAAAATAAAGCGCGTTAAAACGTAACAGTAATAATGTTAATAAACGTATTATGAACTGCGTTAACGTGGAAGTGTAATTCACAGCATAGCGAGATATCTTCTTTTTTTTTTGAAGGGATACAGTTTTTAAATTCATCCTCAAGGTTTGGTTGCAATAAATAAAAAAATAATAATAAATAAATAAAGTGCAGAATTGCGGAGTCTGAATCACTATGTAAAGATACATCTGAAGTAGTCTTAGCTCCCCAGGTTTCTACTATATCGCATCACCATTCGTAACATGAGGTAGAATATGTTATTGCATATCTTATTTGATGTAATCTTACTGGCGATTTGTCCAAAGGCTACAGATAATGCCAATGAAAATAAAAATGAAATGCAGAGCTTGCCTTACAAATTTGAATAAAGTGCAAAATGCGGAGTCGGAATCACCAGGTTTCCACTATATCGCGTCACCGTTCCTAACATAAGGTAGAATATGTTATTGCATGCGTAATTTATTTGATGTAATCTTACTGGCGTCTTGTCCAAAGGCTACAGATAATAACCATGAAACAAAAAAAGAAATGCAGTGCTTGCCTAAAAATACCAAATGATATGATTTACGCACAAAGGAGCACTGAAACCCTGGACTTTTTATTTCAAACTCATTACACTTTGTACTAATTATTTCTAAATAATAATGCCCTATTAGAATTCGTATAATTATGGAGATGAGGTAATGCAGTTGTCTCACCTTCAAACGTGTTTAGACAAACAAAACATTCGAGACTCGTGCTCTTTACAGGCTTCTTAAAGTAAATGATTATTTATTATCAGTGGCAGATCCAGCATTCTTTGGCAGGGGGGCAAGTACAAGTCCGAAACCTTGGTGACAAGCACACAAATGCAAAGATCATTATGTTGTTGCTTTTTGGGGTGTGCCTTTTTGCATACAAAATTCTCTGACAAGAAGAAGAAGAAGAAGAAGAAAAAAAGCCCATTATTCTTTTTTTTCTCCTGTGCTTGCCCCTTTTTTCCCTTCTCTCTCTTTTTTTCTTCTTCTCTTTCTCTCTCTTACCAGGGGCACATGCCCCGGGTGCCCTCCTGGATCCGCCACTGATTATGAGGCATGTACCCATGGCGTGATAAGATGCACGAATTATGTTTTCTTCCAGTGTCATGAATCTTCTTTGAGCTGAGAGTAAATTTCTAAAAACATTCGATGACCGTTAACTATCACTGGCATTTGTTCCTGAAGCGCATGCGTATCGAGCGGCTATCAAGATTGCGGTTGGTCGAGCAGGCAAGGTTTTCTGCGCATGCGTACACTGGTACCCGTGAAGAAACGCGCCAATAATATAGATCTGTTATATCTATGCATTTCATTAAAGATACCTTCGCCTGTGATGAATCGCACTTATGTCATACGTCTGGTGTGACCTTTTATTAAATTCCTTTTTTGAGATATGGAGTGTGGTATGAAACAAAAGTGCAAGATACGATGAAAGTCAACAATCAAGTTGAAACAGTGACAGCAACCCCGGCATCAAACAACTCGGGGAAACACATGACAGGCGCATTTCCTCATTTTGAGTATCTACTCGGAAATGGAATATTTCATTCAAATCTGTCCAATGATAAATCCTCTTCCTGGATAACGCATTACTTTTATGTAAAGAAAAAAAGTTACCGATAAATGCATTTTTATGTTGTGTTTTATGTCCTCGTTCTCGTTTCATTTATTTTTAGGACTGGTATGAATTCGTGACATTTGGAGAAAGGGGTCTCTGCACTTGTTGGAGTTTTCACGAAAGAGAAGTAGAAAAGAGCAATCACAGAAGTATCGAATTCTTGAACGGAAAGGAAAGTTGAGAAAGATACAAATCTAGAATGATTCATTCAATTGTTATATTAGAGGGACTTGAAAAACAAGGTTCGGATATATTTGGAAGTTAGTCTGTTAATAGGGTATACAATACATCATATATGGCAAAAGGTCGAAACCATGGGTTATGATGATACTAACTACTCTCTTTTCCAGTTACAAACTGGAACGTATTATACCATGCAGGCTTATAACCCATTCACCCCGCTTTAGCATGGTGAAACATGTCAACTTGACTATTTCATTGTTAATTTTTAAATCAAAGTGATTTAACTGGAAATATTTATACCACAGAGGATTTTGTAGACTTTTAAATTGCTTTGCCGAACTCTAAATACGCTCTGTATTATCATGACACTTTCACTCGACTAATACAACCCGAAGAAATCTCAATTCCGGACATCCTTTTACCACTTCGCACATCCTCAAACAATCTGATATCAATTTACAACTTCCACCTGACACTATTGTCTCATTTTACTTTCCCTTTACGTGAACTATATAGGGCCCCCTTTTCATGATCAAGATACAAATCAGACAAATCTTACCAGATTATATATTAGCAACGCCTTTTCTAGCAATAAATACGATCATAGTTCTCTGGGATTGGCAGAGGATATTGAAGATGACACTTTTGACGCGAGAATCATCCGTTTTTGTTTCGCTGAAACAGATTTTTTGGATATTATACATCGGATGGCCAGGTGGTGAAGATTAAACAGATTAGCAGACTTTTTATTGAGTTGACTGGCAAGAAACCTGTGGGATTTCATTTAAAAAGTACAATGGAACTAATATCTTCCTTCCAACTTAATTATGCGCCTTGGAGAAATTTCATTGACCAGTGGTTTTGACTGCAGTTACGTTATCCAAAGGTCACCATGTTCACGTCAGGCTATTCATGTTCACTTAATTCGAACCCCCACTCTCTCTCTCTCTCTCTCTCTCTCTCTCTCTCTCTCTCTCTCTCTCTCTTCTGTCTTTGTTTCCCCCATTTCTCTCTGCCTTGGCTCTCTCTCTCTCTCTCTCTCTCATCTGTATTTATTATTTTCTTCTTGACTACATCTCTCTTTCGTTGTTTCCTCCCATTGTCTCACAATGAGAGAGAGAGTGGGAGAGAGAGAGGGGGAGGGAGGAAGAGAGAAAGAGAGAGAGAGAGGGGTGTGGATGGGGAGGTGAGGAGAGGGAGAGAGGGACAAAGTCTACTGAAAATATATCGGATATATATATAGAAAGCATAATGGAAAGAGGAGAGTGCAAACAGGAAATGCATGCAGAATGATTGGGCTCCTCTCTCCATTGTTTTTTGTATCTATTCGATATTCTTCAGAAGACTTTATCCCTCTCTCTCTCTCCCCCTCTCTTTCTCTCTCTCTCTCTCTCTCTTCCTCCCTTTCTGTCTATCTTCCTATCTCTTTTTTCTTGTTTATCTCTCTTTCTCTCTCTCTCTCTCTCTCTCTCTCTCCGCCTAGCTTCTTCTCAGTCTGTGTCTTTTATGGATGGAAGATCTGCTTTTGTCTATTACACTACGCTTTTTATGTCATATGATTTTGATGTTTAGAATACTGTGATATTCTGTTTTGACAGGAAATGACTGAAATGTCAATTCATTAACATAAACAACATGTCAGAAGAAAAATGAATATAGGCCTGAACTAGTTCTCTTTCCTTTATTTTCACCACTTGCGACCTTTTTAATATTCTCTTTTATTGCACTTTCTTTTGGCCTACGTCTCATTGTACAATCTTGCCTTCTGTTTTAATCCCTCCCCTAGCGTGCACCCAGATTAAGGAACACCCGGCATATCAACATAATCGCATGTTAAATCCTCCTTCAAAGTACAAGTTGCGAAATTTCATCTTTTTTAGATAGAGAGAAACAATAAGAGTCATAAAATGCTATTGTTTAAGTACTTTACACGAATATTGACCCACTTACACCTCGTATGTAGGTCATGGCCACAAGTGTCGGCATTTCGTCACATATTCCATAATCCTTTTATCCCAGTAACCTACAAAAACAGATTATAGACATGAGAACTAATCGCTCACTTGCGCTCACAATCACACGCGTGGGGCGGCTTGTTTTCTTTGCATACCATTTGTTCAAAACGCTTGACTTCTGTTGATGTCTTCATGAGTTTTCTTTTTGTTTTTCTTCTTCCTCTTCGTAATTTCTTCTTCCTTTCTTTCTTCTTCTTCTATTCTTCTTCTGAGTCTATTCCTTCTTAGTTTTATTCTTCTTGTTCTCCCGCTTCGTTTAAGTATTCTCCCTCCTCGTCTTTCTTCTTCTTCTATCTTTTCTTCTTCTTGTTCTTCTTCTTGTTCTTCTTCTTGTTCTTCTTCTTGTTCTTCTTCTTGTTCTTGTTCTTGTTCTTGTTCTTGTTCTTGTTCTTGTTCTTCTTCTTGTTCTTCTTGTTCTTGTTCTTTTCTTCCTCCTCCTTCTTTTCTTGTTCTTCTTCTATCTTGTTCCTTCTTGTTTTCTTCTTTTTCTTCTCTTAGCTTCTTCGTTCTTGTCTTCTTCTACTTCTTCTTCTTCTACTTCATCTTCTTCTTCTACTACTTCTTCTTCTTCTTTCTTCTTCTTCTTCTTCTTCTTCTTCTTCTTCTTCTTCTTCTTCTTCTTCTTCTTTTCTTCCCCTTCTTCTCTACTTCCTTCTTCTTCCCCAGGATATTCTCATAAGGTCATCTCGAAAATTGACTTTTCTATTTCTTACTGATTTCCTGTCTAAGAACATGATTGAAATAGAATAAAATAAATTAAACCTCAACAAATTTAGATTCTTGCTCTCACCTCGATATATTGTTACTTCCCAGCTTATCTCTCAAATAGGCCTATCAGTGTATAATTATTAAAGCCCACAAATTTACAACGTTGGCTGAACATGTGAAGCTGATTAATTCTCAACAAATTTAAATTGTTGCTCTCATCTGATATATTATTTCAAGAATATCTTGAATGAATCAGTTTAATTATTTTCCAACAAATTTACAATTGTTCACAATTAATTTTCTCAAAGTTTCAAATTTGCCGATATGGAAAAAGAGTGAAATTTGGCACGAGATTTGAAGTTTTTCTTTAAAAAAGCTTTAAAAACTTGCCATTATTTATTTTCATTTATCCACAATGGAAAGTGGGAAAAGTAGAAGGCGAGAGACACGCCCTTACCCGCTAAGTTCTTGAAATTTTGAAAGAGGGGTCACAGCCTCCCAACCCCCTCTAGCGACGCCCCCGATAAGAGACAGCCCACCTTCTCCCGTCATCACAATCTGAACCGCCCTGCTAAAATTAGTTCAGGGGCATACTTAACTCATCATCAATAATAATCCAATTTGCTCCAAATTAAGTTGTTTCCAGAAGACATGAAATGATGAAATCGATCCTTTTGCTGCTGACCTTGCCTTAGATCATTTAGATCTTTTAATCAGTCTTGTTATTACCCCCCCCCCCTCCCTGCTTCTGAAAATGGCTGAGGAGATGAATTCATTTGTATTTCTGTCAAACTTCTTCAAACAGCGGAAATGTTTAGCCGAACACAATTGTATGAAATACGACGCTGCGCATGTCCATGGCTTAAAGGTGCAAATTAGCTTAATTTTGTTCTTCTTTTTGTTTGTTTTAGTAAACGGTGGAGCTATTCTTAGATTTATATTTTATAGAAATATGGTTATTTTTTTAATAAAAAATTAATGTCAGCATTGGTGTTCTCTTCTTTTTCATACTAAACATTAAGCTTTCCTCTGAATAAGTTTTGGATGTTTTCCGTTCATTCTTAGACAAAGTAATTAACCTACTTATACAACTTGTTGATGTTCTCTGTCTGTATACCTATTAATAGGCTTATTCATATCATGTTTAATTGTTTAATGACTCCTTATAATTTGTCATGCCCCCCCCCCGGTCCTCCGCCCCTTCTACACAAGTTTCAAGTCTATCGTCTGGCCTTTTCGTGTGCATCATCTCCGGTGACCGAGGCCGAAGGGCTTAGCTCCTCATACCCCGTGTCCCCCGAGGAGGTTTGGTGGGGTGGCGGCGACCCGGCGTGAACTCACGCTCTGTTTTCCAAGGGAAATTACTCAATTAAACAAGTTTGCCAAATTGCGGTTGGGACAGTTTCATCATAATTATGGAGAAAATATTACTGCTGATAATCTTTAGGGGGAAGGAAAACGCTGGTAAGGAGAGCAATGACGGATCATTGTCTGACGGTTGGTCTGTCTGATTGGCTGGCTGGCTGTAGGCAGGTAGGTACGGTGAAACGCTGGACAGAGAAAATTTGAGATTAGCTCCACGGGAAGGGAGTTTAGGTAGGGGGTCAGCGGCCGTCTGCGGCCCATTTAAAGTTTTGGTAAGGCCAACAAACCTTTCGCCAGATTTCTTTGATATGGGGTTTATACTAAGAAAAAATCACAGCTCTAGTATGCAATGATTTGTTTCCCTCCTCAATGAGTTTACAAGCCTGAACCGGTGTATGTATTCCTTGACGCGACTGTAGAAAAAAAAAAAACATAAAAACAAAATCAAACAAATGTAACTATATAGGCCTACCTGGTATATACAGGAATTTCTTCGAACCTTTTTAGAAGTTGCTGTACGGTATGCTTCGAGGCAGGCAGCCGAAGAACAACAGCCTCAAGCCTTCAAGGGGAACTTTAATAATACCGGCCCACTCAAACTAGGCAACCGGCCCTCAGACCAAAGATCGACCGGCCCTTAATCTAAAATATCTAGCGGTCCGTGGAGAAAACTTAAAACTCCCCAATCCACCCTTGTTTTGCTGGATCGATATTTTCTCGTTTATGTCCTGTTCATACAATAAAAACCTTGTTTAGATATAAGGTGCTAAAGCGCGTTTTTTTCTACAATATTATTATTATTATTTTATTTGTACAGTTAGTAATCCTCACATTTCTTTATTTTACAACACAGAGCTATAACATGTATACACGTAGGACCTTTGTTGCCCTCAGTTGCAATTCTATTACATGGGCAAAAATTGTATGTGATTATTTACCATCAGTTTTGCTCCTCTTATATACCGCTTCTTATTTTATCAAACTTATTGCTTTTATTCGCTCCTCTCCTTTGCAAATCTCTTTTATTTCTACATTGTCTAGATTAACACGATGACGTAACCAGCGATGACTTATACCTGAGACAAGGTATAGAATAGCAAAATAGAGATGACAAAAGGAGATGGAGGGAGGGAGGGTGATGGAAGGAGGATGATGGCCCTATCAATACCAGATGATGTGAGTTGACGGACTCCTCCCAGAAAACAACACAATGTCCCTCCATCATCAACAGGAAGAGCAGTCATCACCGCTCGAACCCCACGTTTCCATCTTGCAACACCTCTCCTGTGTGGCTTGCACCTCTGAGACGGGGGCGGTTCCGCGAGGAAAGGTCTAATGAGGAAAGACACACAAGTGGCGTTAAATTTGTCAAATATGCGCGACTTCCTCGCCCGTTTTCCGCCGTGACGGAGCGCCAGACAAGTCATCACAGGTTGACCGTGGCATATTGGTGTGTGAGTGTGGGAGGGTTTTCTAAAGTTAGCTTCCTTCATGATTTAAAAAAAGAGAAGGTGTTATAGATTTTGACTTTCTTTAAGCTCTCTTCCTACAGTAACTGTTATTAAATTGATGTATACCATTACTATGATTAAAGTTTAAATTGTAAAGCGATTTTTACATATGAAACGATTTAAGAAAAAAATATCCCATTTGAGTCGGTGGCGTCGCTGGACTATTTTCAATGGAGACAACAAAAGTGAAAATGGCTTTTAAAATTCAACATTTCCAATATACGTTGCACATTCTTTTTCAACAAGCAAAAATATAAGGTAAATATTATTTTCTTGTTATTTTCTGACAAGGCTCTAAGACTTCCAGCTTGTCGAAATATAAATTTGAATTAGAGTGTTACCTGATGCTCCTTTTTTAGGGGTCGGCTCCCCACCCCATCAATCTCTCTCTCTCTCTCTCCGTCTATGAGTCCCTGTCTCCTCATCCTGCCCATGTCTGACTCCCTTTCCCCTCTTTCGCTTTCTTTAATGGATAAACAAATACAAAGTCGCCATTTGATAATTTACACTCACATTGTTATTGCCAAACAAGTTTGGGAAAAAGGAAAACCCAACAATTATCGCATACCAACTCTCCCAACTCTGCTCCTTACCCCTGCAACACCCACACACTCTACAACACCACACATTGGTCGTCACTCGACCCCCCCCCCTTATCCCTTTCTCATCCTAGCAGCCCCCACCGAGAATTACCGCCATCGTCATCATCGCCGCCCTATCTTGTCGATCAAACCACACCTGGAAATAGAATGAATATCATATACGCCGAACCAAAAAGAAATTATTTTCCAGCTCGCGCTCGGGGTTAATTAGTCACTTCTTCTTTCTCAGGGTGGCTACGTCTTCCGACCCAGGTGTGCCGATCGATCGAGACGGCCGGGAAGGTGTGGCGTGTGCCTCATCGGAGACAGAGCGGAACAATCCATGGACATGTTAAAAAATTAAAATTAAAATTACACCTTCATTGGAGTAAGAAGATAGGGGAACACCCCCACGCCCCCCCCCCCTCACAGATGCACGCTCATACTTTTTGTGGCATTTTTAAAGCATTTAAAAACGATCTGTATCAAGCGCTTAATACATGTAAATATTATTTATCATTATTTACTTTTATGATTATAGTCTGTGTCGATTGGCCTTGTCGGATGTTTCAAGTGTCCCTCATCCCGCCATGTTCTAAGTATATGCGCCCTGAACCACCTTACATTTTGTGTGTATCTGAGATGCCTCCCCCATAACATGTGCTCTGATGAAGAATCCTTCCCTCAATTAATTTTTTGTCTTAAAGCCCCTCAGCACTAGTTTGGCCAGGAGGGATTAGAGGGATTAGCGTGGTCACTGACAGGTGGTTATCTCATTAACTCAGCTCTCAATTGACATAAGAAAAAGAGGATCATGGGGGACCAACAGGCACCGCTTAGGCATTGTTTTCTATATAGAGGGAGCAAATAGCTACAAGTAGTACAGTGGGGCTTTAAACAAAATCGAAAAAGTGCTCCTATTTTAGCCTTGATCTATTTCTTTTACTAATAAAAAATAAAGTTGTAAATAAACTTTAATAATCAAAAACATAACACGGAGGAGTTGTGTGGACAAAGAAATTGTGAATCATATCAAAAGGCAATCAAGATTGAAGGAAGGGCGAAGAAGGATAAAAGAAGGAAAGGAGGATGAGGCGCAAGAGGAGAAGAGGAAGAAGAGGAAGAGGAAGAAAGTAGAAAGAGAGGAAGAAAACAACTATGACGGTAACCTGAAGGGGATAGATAATCACAACAACATTGTGAGACAATGACTTTGTTACCTTACATTGTTCTGAGGAATGTACGTTTAAGCACGTCACAACACACTTCCACTCTGGGGCCTCGTCTTTCACCACTAGCTCACCCGCTGGGAGGGGGTACTCCCCTAAATGGGGCAGCCCCCAAATTAATCTATCGGATACGAGCTTTGATATGAGTCTCACAAGTGGATTACAGGTATTGCATTCGTCTCATTTCAGCTTGTCTATAGCTAAACAGTTTAATTTATCTTTCTTGTGAAAAACATTGCTTCTTTAAGATATCCGGGGAAACTGTTTAACAAAAACAAAAAACAAACATAGAGTCTACATTGAAAGAGTATAACCTAAATCGTTAATACTTTTTTTTTCAACTCACTTTCCTGCCCTCGTAAAATTGAATTTAGTGAAGAAATAATGTTTTTAAAGAGCGTTTAACAAGGACTTTGCTGTTTTATTTGGTTTCAGATTCATGGCAATTTCTACGGAATGCAGAGGTTTACAGCGATGGTGGTTAAAATCAAAGAACTAACTCAACCCACGTATTAAAGCATCGGTTTAAACCTGGATTATAATTTGTACGTTTTATCTCACGACTACACCCCTTATTTTTGTTATCACCTATTCCACTAACTTACTTACTCCACCATTGATCATTCTTCTCACGTCTCTGGCGCTGCCCTTTGCCAGGTTCAATGCATTGCAAAACACACATGCTACAAGTTTAACCCATGTCTGACGTAGATCTTGACAAACACCGTCCTAATCAGGCCCACATTGCACAAGGTGTAGTTTGGAAATGGAAGTCAAATAATTGCTTACAAGTGATGATTTTTAGGCCGAGAGGGGCACTGACCTTAAACGCTTTTTTCTTCTTTCTAGTTAACCTTTTTCCTTGATGAATATTGTCGTTTAGAGTATCATGGGGTGGTGTAGCAATGAGTATATTCCGTCTGCTGAGAACCGTGACATTTTCCAAGATCTTATCAATATTTCAATGACCTAAAAACATGATTTATCGCTTTTCTGGTTGTAAGCAGACGATACGTCATGACAAAATGTCCGGAGATTAGTTATCGACTGTGTGTAGAGATCGATCGCACCTCATAAGCTTTGACCAATCAGAATCAAGGAAACACCTTCGGTTGGCTCTGATTGGCTGATGACCATTTGCGCAGGAGAGTAGTGACAGGTGCGAACAGGTAGTATTCTATCCATTGACTGGAGATGGTGCACATGTGCTCAAAATGAAGCCAACAACAATGGAGATTTGTAGGCATGTACAGTGTAACTGTTTCACGAAAGTTTGTCTTTTATGTGTTTGATCCCGATAATATGTTGCTTCTCGATGTTTTTTTTTATGTGAATTAAACTTGATAGTTATTTTTGTTCTTGTTCGATTTTCATTCATCTTTTATTTTCCACTCTTTCTCGACTATTTTAGCTGTTAACCGTTATTCATGTCTCTTTTATTGAAAGTCTAGTTCACTTAAAATTCCCTCAAAAATATATAAGTAATGTAGAACGGATGCACAAGATCCAAATAAAATTTGTGGAATCCTAGTTCATTTCAAATATTTTACAAAATCGAAAAAATCATTAAATAAACTTAAGGTCTTCTCACGTGACACGTTTTTTTCTGGCTATTTTTAACATGCACGATGAACTTGTAGAATTGGCGATTATCATTGCAGCAGCAGGAACTAATTGACATCCAATCCCGTGTGTTTTTGAAAGAAGCAACAAATAAAGACTCGATAAACAGCTTACTCATTTCCTCCCTTCCTTTCTTATTCAAGAGGAAGGATTAAAACGAAAACAATCATACAACATTGACCTTCGCTGAGCATATGAGAGGTAACCGGGAGTCAAAGCGGAACCGGACTACTGAAATATCCGAGAAAAGGTTGCCGTGTCATCAGATGGCGGCGAAACACGTGAAGCGTGCAATGAAAACACGTAAATGGTAATCGTTGACATGCTCCAGGTATACGTAGGTGGGGGAGAAAAGTAAGAATCGCCTCCCTTTCCTTGTGACGGAGGTGAGAGACACAAATCCAGATTTAAAAGGGGAATGAACCAATTCTATAAACTTCTAGCCTCAAAGTATTAAAAGCGGCGTTTGTTTTCTGTCTTGTTCGTTTTGTTTTTTTTGTGGGGGGATGATTTTGTATTTCATTACTTAAAGCAGATATACACCATTCGTGAACCTTTTATGTTAATCAATAAGCATCATAAATTGTATTGTGCTGTCTATTCTTACAATAAATAAAATACGCTGAAAGACAGTTACAATAAATATCAATTCTGAGTTTATCAAATAAACAGATATTATCCTATTATTTTACCAGTTCGGTTTAAACATCAGGAAATTTCGTCTACGTAAAATTTAACAAAATAATGCACATATTCCCCTTTTGTAAAAGCTTTGGGGTCTGTGTTTGATTTCATATATCGCTTCCCGATTTAAAAAAAAATCCTTTCATTTAATATCCAGTCATTTTAATTCAGTTGTCATCGGTTCCCAAAGATCTTTTCGCACTATACCACCCTTTTATCGATATCTTTCTAGGCCTACATTAAAGGTACTATGTCCCATTTGCAGGCCCAAAAATGAAAAGGTTAAATTCCAACGGAATTTGAAAGACAATACTAATTTAGAACTTCCCTCAAAACGAAAGGGCTTGAAAATGGCTTTTAGTTGGAAAATAACGACCATTAGTTGTCGAATCGACTTAAGTGATTGCAATCACCTAAGTAATAGTCTGATTTTCAGACCCTTTTACCGAATGGTCGTACGTTTTGTGCTGCACAAAGATTCAATCAGTTTAATTTTGGCCATTACAAGTAGTGGGTTATTGATGTAGACAAATGCTCATGTACCTGTTACAGCTCATTTTATGTATGTTATTACCAAATAAAAAAAGATGTCAGTCAGTCACTCAATAGTGTCTGACAGTGAAGTCTAGAAGATAAACAGGTTTCCTTGCATAATTTGAATACTAGGACACTGCTAATGTTTAAATTTCACAGATAGGACATACATGACATATTCATAATTCCTGCAAAGTTCTACAGAATTTGATGTTGGCTGCAAAAGGGACATAGTATCTTTAATGGATTGGAAATGAAGACCTTCAGGTTATAGTTATTTAGTTAATGTTTTTCTTTTGCCGGCATCCATGTGACTCTCTTCAAACCTTACTGTTGTTTTGTATTCACTGTTTACTCGATTTTGTCTGTGTCGAATAGAATGATAATAACAATAATAATAATGATAATAGTTAATACTTACAATAATAATAATAATGATAATAGTTAATACTAACAATAATAATAATAATAATAATAATAATAATAATAATAATAATAATAATAATAATAATGATAATAATGATAATAATAATAATAATAATAATGATAATAATAATAATAATTACAAAAATGATAATAATAATGATAATAATAATAATAATAATAATAATAATAATAATACTAACAATAATAATAATGATGATGATAATAATAATAATAATACTAATAATAATACTAATAATAATAATAATAATAATAATAATAATAATAATAATAATAATAATAATAATTACAAAAATGATAATAATGATAATAATAATAATAATAATAATAATAATAATAATAATAATAATAATGATAATAATAATAATAATAACAACACTAATACTAATAATAAGAAGAATAATGACAATGAAAATAACGTTTGTTTTATTGTTCGATGTCGGTTATCTATTTTAATATATTCAGATGCAAGGGTTGAACGATGACTATTCAGAGACGTGCTTGAAAAGTAGTCCACACTCACATAGAGCAATGTGAACGTTCCTTTTAATAGGGCTATGCTCAATTTCAAGTGGAGTGGGGAATTGGGTGTTAAAGATCCGTCTGGCCTTGATCGTGAAACTAGCCATGTTTTCTTGACGGCTTCTCCGTCGAAATGCTTTAAAAAAAAAAATCCAAATAAATTCGGATGCCTGACATACAACCTTCCTTTGCCAGGATAGGTAAGCACAATGGAAAAGCATTTGAATTTTTACTTTTGAAATATTATACACATCTAAGGTTTTTCACCAAATGTATTACATTAATAAAATAAAGAAGATATGTATTTGTCTTATAATGGGTTAAATGTTTTCTTTCTGCCGAATAAACAGACAGAAATAAAAAGAAAACTTCTTTTACTAATACTCTGTTGATAACGTAAGGCTTTTGGGTGAGAAGGTTTATAAAACAAAGCAAAGCAAAATGTGTCCTTCTTTCTGATGTAGATGTAAATAGCAGTCCAGACACAAATAATGACATGTGGACTGGTACTCTTCTGCAAAACTTCAGCAACAATAACAACCAAAATGTCGGTGATTTTTATGCTTTCACTCATGACTTGTGACCCAAACAGATTAACACGTAAACTTTATGAGAAGAGAGCAGACAGCGAATAACATAAAGGAAAAAGAAAAACATCACTGTAAAATATACAGAAGGACGGAGGAAGAGCGCAGACGAGCAGAAAAACAAGCGGGAACTCTCGGGGCAGGATGGTGAGTCAGTCCAGCTATGGCGGGAACCACCCTTATTCCAAACATTGGCCACCATCTTGTTTTAACCTTTGAAAATACAAACTCGATCAACATCTAAACTTTTCTTTCAAGAGCGCGCCTTAGCCCAGATGTCACTCTGCGGCCTGCCTTCATGAATCCTTTTTCGTACTTGCTTCTCTTGCATCACCATCACTCCTCGACTTTCTTCCCTTCATAAGTACGCAATTAGAAGCCCTCAACGGAAGGAGTAATGTAATTGGATGTCCAACTTTATTATCATCTAAGTTTTAAAAAATGATAAAGATTATTTCCTACGCTGCGCTTTATTAACTCACAGTCTTATTTTCTCCAGAGGCCCTAATTACCCTTATCAAATCATCGTATACGACTATTTAAATTTACTTATCATAATTTCATAATCCTGCCAGTATCAAATACTACAAGCACCAATTTTGAATTTGAAGTCAAATTATCAATTGGAAAATATGAGACGGAAAAAGCGAAACGAAAAAAATGAATAAAGAGATAAACGGATAAATGAAAGTTAGAGAGACACTGGATGCGGCTGACTGAGAATACTGTGTATTTGAAGCAAGTTTATAGATTGTATGCATGTCAATTTAATAAAATTCTTACTAAAAGTATTTTATTTCAGTCAATATTTTCCTAAAGTAAAGATTGATTCTTTGGTGCGATGATACCATTTTGAGTTTGCACCTTGACGTCATACTTTCGTGAGAAAATAGCATAAGGCATGCGATTTAAAATCAAGTTTTCCTATAAACCATTTATTCATAGAATGAGATTTCAATCGGTCCATGGTCAGAAAACAGTTATGACAGCACTAAAACTCCCTTTAGTGCGTTGTCCTTCGAATAATCAATTATGTCAATATTACTGACAATATAATTAACAAACTTTCACAAACTCTTCCCCGTTATCATGTTAGGTTCCTTGCATCGGAATTACTAATCGGGTTACAGAATGTTCGATAACTTAACGTTGAACTTTAAAAGCATAATTTCTGTCTCGTTAATGTCCTAGAAGGATTATAAGTCAACCTCCAATTCCTTCCGTCTCGGGGGTCCGTCACAACCCGGTTTTTCCCCAACATTATATCCCTCAGCCATTACAAAAAGTGATACAGCCCCGCCCCAAATTCAGCACTCATCCTTCCGCTCCGAATTCACCCATCCCATCTCTCAACGAAGCAAGCACTCATGATATGATATCTTTAACCTCATTTTATGTCTGGGAACCTTTTATTTACTTGTTTACCCCAATTCGTCTCATCTTCCCCCTATTGCTCTTCTTCCTCTCCGAGCCCGACCAAGACCCTGAGCCGAACGATCGCTATCTCCCTGGGATGACAGAAGCGGTAATCCCTCCTTCTCGGAGGTAGTCTGGGGATTAAGACCACGAGCAGGAGGAGGAGGGGGAGATGGTGCATGTTGTACGAAGAAGATTAGATCGATGTCTATAATGATGCTGAGGTTGATGATCATCATGACGATGATGGTGTTGCTGGTGAGCAGTAGATGATGATGATGATGATGACGAGGAGGAGGAGGAGGAGGAGAAAGGGTATTATAGTGATACTGATCATGTTAATGATAATAATGAGGATGAGGATGATGATGATGATGATGATGATGATGATGATGATGATAATGACGTTGACGACGATGATGATGATGAAAGTGATGGTGATGATTATGATTATGATGATAATGATATTGATTTCGACATTATCATGAGATGACGATGATGATTGTGAAGATGATATCGATGATGACAGTGATATTCTTGATAATGAAGATATTGATGATGATGATGATGATGATGATGATGATGACCAAGATGATGTCATTGCAGATCAATTCAATTTAGGTTTACATTAAAAGTATGGTACAATACGGCAGTCCGGAAAATATTGATGACATTTTTGAAATATAGGACACAACGGATGAAATAAAATAGCATAAATATTCAACATCGAAGTAGCAAATATTAAGTAAATACACGAAACTAAACAGGTGAAATTGATATTTAAATTCATAATTGTAATGGGTTATTACATTGACATTTAAGCGGATCTCTACAAAAGAAAACTCTGCTTAATTATCCTTCATGATTTCGATTGCATCTACGGTAATAGAAAAAAAATGGAATTGTTAATTTACAATTACATCTTTCAAAAAAATCAGAACTTTCTCATTTTTTTCCGATTTCATTTAAGCTTTTACCAATCTACTTAATCTCTGATTGTTCTGCTTGTAGAGTAGTTTGCTATCAAGGTAGGATTTCCCGTTAACACTAATCCACGATATGGGAAATATCTCAGGAGAACCACCCCACCAGAATACTTTCCCAGGACAACTACTCCTTTAGATCAATAGTCCCCGG
This sequence comes from Mesocentrotus franciscanus, assembly GCA_037976565.1. Taxonomy (NCBI): domain Eukaryota; kingdom Metazoa; phylum Echinodermata; class Echinoidea; order Camarodonta; family Strongylocentrotidae; genus Mesocentrotus; species Mesocentrotus franciscanus. The sequence goes on along the minus strand of CP137674.1, from coordinate 19,940,936 downwards.
ACAATTATCTCCTTGGAGTATACGCCCCGGACTTCCCCTGGAACAACTAATAGATACAGAACAATTTATCCGCATAAATAAACCATTTGTTAACTCTCATATGATATCCGCTTCCTAGTAGTAAGGGGGTAATTAAGGTACATTCTAAGGGAGAGTTATCCGGGGTAATTTTTCTGTCTTTCTTTCTTTATGTATTTATCTATTTACTTTTTTATTTTTTTTTTGGAGGGGAGAGATTACCGCAGTTATTGTCTAAGGGGGAATCTTCTGGGGTATTTATCCGGGGAAATGATTGTCCGATGGTGCTCAAGGTGATATCCGAGCTAATAATGGTCCTGTCCAGATACTTATGCAAAAGTAGATCAGAAAACATCTGAGCGATTTCATTTGCACTTAGGTGGAATTCCTTGAATGTTCCTCAGAATTCTTCCATAATCTTCCATAATAATTCCATAATATTGTGGTTGTATTCATTCCAAGATACCATACATTTTATCTTCCATTTAGTTGTTATTTTTTTTTTGCGACACAGATTTTCCCTCTAATGATTGTGATTTATTTAATAAGTTCTTTCTTCCTGATTGTGATTATTTTCGTTATCTCCCTGTTCTGTTGTTTTGCGCATGTCCTTCTGAATTTTCCATTATTGCTGTTATTCTTGCTCTTCTTTTCTTATTATTTCTCCTTCACTCCTTCTTCTTCTACTTCTTCTTCTTCTTCTTCTTCTTCTTCTTCTTCTTCTTCTTCTTCTTCTTCTTCTTCTTCTTCTTCTTCTTCTTCTTCTTCTTCTTCTTCTTCTTCTTCTTCTTCTTCTTCTTCTTCTTCTTCTTCTTCTTCTTCTTCTTCATCTTCTTCTTCTTCTTCTTCTTCTTCTTCTTCTTCTTCTTCTTCTTCTTCTTCTTCTTCTTTTCGGTTTAACTTCTTAAAATATCATCATCATCTTCTTCTTCTTCTTCTTCTTCTTCTTCTTCTTCTTTATGTACACTTTTCCTGTTGTTTATAATCTCAAACTTTATAGGTCTATTTCCTCTCATCAAGGTCTGTTTCATCTTTTGATTATCATCATCGATCAACATAGCTTGTCATCAGTAGTGACATCGTTTATTCGTGTTTCTAGTCTCAGGAGCGGGGTTGGGGGACAGAGGGCAACTGCCCCCCCCCCCCATTAATAGGCAACCATACCCTTAAAATGACAACTTGTATTGTAATTTATTCATTTGTTTCATTGTATTATTGTTGCCGTAATTTGTTTAGGCCTGGGCCCCGTTTCAAAATATTATCCTGTCGCCCCTGCCTAGTCTTCTCAGTAGATGTCACATTAAATATATCAACCTCCGCATCGTCGCCTTTGTCGAAATCGCCGTCACCATTCTCATCTTCAACACGATCACCGCTATTATCATCATTATTGACAAGTTTATCTTTTTCAATTCAGTGATAAATCATTATGACAGCATAGATAAGAAAGATAATGGGAGATGAATACCTCGTCGATCAGGACTCGAACCCCCATCCCGGCTATGAGTTAATTATCTGACCACTAAACCGCGATGGACTAACGTTATATTCTTTATAATTATGTACGCAGTTTGTTTTTAAAGTACTCCTTGATATATATTTCAGTCTATATTGTATACATTCCTTGAATTATTCTTGTTGTTTCTTCAAAACTACATTTTAATTCAACTAAGCTACTGACGCTGATTTATTCAAGTAAGACAAAGCAAACGGTCAAGAGTCTTTTTTCGAAGACTACGAATGCGACATCGCTGAAATTTCGGATCCTCCGCCTCTGTTGATATTTAAAAGTATGAAAACCCCGAAAGTGAGTCTACAAATTTTGGCCTGTTGTCCCTCTCAACTTGTACTTTTTGCCCCCTTGAGCGTTACTTTTCCCCCACAAAGTTCAGGGAGAGGGCGCTCACGAGCAGGAAGGGATGATCATAGTTGTCAAAGAAAGAAGTGATTATCTTTTAGACGCTTTTCTAATTTAGCACCCGAAGGTTTATTGTCTACTGGAGAAAGGTAGACGAAAGACTATTAACCAAAATAGAATTTCAGAAAGATTCTTCAATTTCAATATAGTTATAATCTCGCCATATTATTTATATCCTTTCTGATTCCTACATATATATATTGAAGAACTGCTAACCTCTCACCGCATTTAAGAAATGTCTTCAATAAAACGTCTCATTTGTAATAACTGTATATGACTTCATTCGAGAGCATATACAAGCCTGTTAGAAAGGGGCGGAATTAATTACCCGGAAACCTGATTCCGACAACACCGCCGCACCGCCCTTTGCAGACTCGCTCAATCTGGAGAAGGGGGTAATAATAGTTAAGGGTGGACAGAAATTCCGAAATTAAAACTTCCCCTTTTTTCAATATTACAGGGGCGACTGTTTGACTGACGTATCATTCCTTGAAACTATTTTCTTTTTACGTGGTGCCGATTCTCCTGAATGTGATGATTGATATGTTATAATATTTGACACTTACTATTTATGTTCAGTATGATAATGATAAGCTATCATGTAAGGCACACTAAAGAAATATGCAAAAGTATGAAGAATATGATATTAGGGAACGCAAAAAATGTTGTTTTCGAATACCATTTCTACCTTACTGTTTAGGCAGAAGATATTTTCTCATTAATGTAGCAATTCACATTTATTGTGATATGACACATATCAGGGCAGTTTATTTTAAAACCTCATTTCCATATTGATCATGTGGATGTATGCTTAAAGATAAAGTTGATTTCTGGTCATGCGATTGCATTGTGAAAGAAACGTTGTGGAATCGATCAGAAAAGGTTGATCATCTAGCATATAAATATTGGTGTGTACTGCAAGGTTCTGGAATCATCAAAATTGATAAGAAATTTGGCCCAGTCTTGGTAAAGTTACAAGCACTGTTCACAGAAAGATGTATATGGGACTACACGAACATGTGGCATAAAAATCCTTCCCGATTTTTATGATGTTACATGCCATATTTACAAATGTAGAATAATAAGGCATTTGAAGAGCCATGCTTTTCAGGAACATTTTTCTCTGATGTTCTTCCACACTTGCATAATACAATGATAACGCTCACAAATTATTTTTCACCTCTTCCCAGAACTCAATCTTCTCTTTAATGACTAGAGAGCATTTAAAGGTGTTACTCGTATGCAAAACAGGGCGCAATGACGATGATAGTGGCATTACTTTGAAATGTAGTAATTCCCGAGGAAGACCTACAGTGAAAAATATTGAATTCTTACTTTTGATTTTGAACAGATTATACATGCGTCACTATGTACATATGTTGGTTTTAAAGACAAAACAGGATGTTGGATTGAAGGACAAACGTCTTCTTATTGAGGTCATTATTAATTTGTTTGATTCGAAAGCGAGAAAAAGGTGGTATTCCGGATTGACGCACGGACGGACGGACGGACGGAAGAACGAACGGACGGAATAATACTTCCATAACCCTCCGCGCTGTGTAAACCATTCGACAATGGAGGTAAATATAAGCAGTGTACAATTGAATCATAGCTAAATGAATTAAATTATCAGAAAAGGGTCAGTATCAAGGGATAGGGGTGCCTTCTCTGTCGAAACTAACCAGATTTATTTCCAGGGCAAATTGATCCCTTGCGACCCGCAGGGTGGTTATATTACAATAAGCATTAGCCCAGTGTGCGAAACATGAAGAGTAGAAAATAGGAAAGGGGTATGATAGATATATATGATACACGATGATCAATATAGATAGGAAGTGTGGTGAAGTGTGGTGAAGTGTGGAGAACGCAAACAAGGACGGACCAGGGGCAGGGACATTGTGAGAGAGATAGAGAGATAGATTGATATAATTTTAGAGAGAGAGAGATGGGAGGAAGAGAGGGGATGTATAACGGATGTGAGAGGTGAGAGGGAGAAAGAAAGAGAGAGAAAAAGGAAGAGGATGGAAAAATAAAGAGTATATGACAGAGAGGGAGATATATATATAAATATATATATATATAAAGGGGAGGGAGGAGAGGGAAAGAGAAAGAGAGAGAAAGATATCAACATGGAGAGAGAGAGAGAGAGAGTACATGTATGTATATGTTGGCAGGGAGGGGTAAGCCTAGACGAACGAAAGAGAACTTGAGCATGAGAAATAATTGGAGAGAGATGGAAGAAAAAAAAAGAGAAAGTGCGAAATAGGAGACAAAGAAAGAAAGGTTTAAAAAGAGAGGGGAAAGATGGAGAGTACGGAGGGGAGCGAGGGGCAAAGGAAAGAGGTGAGGAGGAGAGAGGGCAGGGCGAAAGGAGAGATGGAACGGAGATAACGAGAGAGACAGAGAGACCAAGGAGAGAGAGAGAGAGAGAGAGAGAGAGAGAGAGACAATTTGGCGAGAGAGATTCTTCCTCCATTGACGATGCGGCAATAATATTTATGAAGAAATTATTTGGGTTACGCCAGTGTACGCGCTCGGCATGAAAAATTACAAAATAGATAGAATTGGATCAAGTACCGATGTAAAATACATTGATGATTGAATCTTTAATGGCATGACTACAAGAAAGAGGAATGAGAGTAGTATAAGATGGGTCACTCGTTAATCCCACAGAGGATTAACGGAAGGGTCACGTTAAAGTAAGCCGACACCTCACCTATCGTTTGTAATCCCACAATGGATTCTGGGGGAATAGAGTGCGTTATAATTATCAAACTTTTGTCTTGATCTTCGAGAAAAGCACCTCTGAAACTTACACGCCTTATATATATAACGGCTGGCTTTTTAATACACATATTTCTCAAAGAAATTGAAAAAAATAATACATGAGCTGTGGACCTGTATTGATTACAGTAGCTGGCTAGATTTGGAGAATGTCAGTTCTTAACTCGAATTAAACCACCAACGAGAGGGGGCGATATCAAAAAAAACTTCGGAAAACAAAAGTGTACAAGTAAAGATCAAATGGTCCAGGAAATTAATTACCAGGAAAATTCGCTATACCAAACATATTTTGGATTGTACTGATTGGGTTTTAACATTTTTTTTTTCTTCACATTTTCCATGCCACATTGATTGCGCGATTTTCATACATCTATCTGCGGAATTTAGATCCACACAGGGTTATTTTATTTATTCTAGAAAAGACTCCATTTTCATGTAGTATTCGTAGCTACTGTTGATTTCAAGTATTTTCGTGATGTGATTCAAAATGTGTTATTAACAACAAGGAGAAGGATAAGAAAATGTGCGGTCGTGGTAGGTTTCACGACTCACGACTGTTTTTCATAAAATACAAGAATATGATAAAGACATATTATAAGGATGAGTAGTACATTTATGATATAAATGGAAACAGAAACGAGTTCACTGCAAGATGGCTTATATTAAAGCTCGTATTTGAATGATGTATACAAATATTGATTTTATATTGGTTGTATAAAATGTACATGTGATTGTATTTTTTTTTTTATAAAAATGAAAATTGCCGATTGAGGCAAGGATATGAAAAATAAAAAGAAGAACAAGAAAATTTGCAATCTACGACGATAGTTAGTGGTGAACCCTTACAACTCCTCATTATAATTGCTTATTGTCAACGGGTTGCACGCAATATTTTGCATTTCAATATAACTAATTAAACAATAATTCAAGGACTTTCATTTTACGTAAACAACGTCGACTATTCAAGATTCAAGATTTAATATTTATTAAAGCATATCTTCGCAGCAGGATGGTTGAATTGTGACAATGTTTTACAGATAATAATTTCTTCTTTTTTTTAAATATTTTTTTAAAGATTTATAATATACAAAGTACAATTACAAAGAATAAACACATGTACATGTATATATAAATACAGAATCAAGAAACAGAAACAGAAATATAATGGAAAAAAAGTTTAACCAATTCCAATTATGACTAATGTTGTTTGTTCTCGTATTGTTGTAGTCGTTGTCGTTGTCAAAGGAAAGAAAAATAAGAATTTATTCGAAGTAATGGATATATCATGACGGTTGAGAGTGGTAATATAGTGGAAAAGATCATAGATAATTTGTAATGGAGGGAGTGTGATGATGATGTGTTTCGTATGCGCAATCACGGCCAGGTACTCCAGTAAGTGGTGCATTTTGCGGGCCCTGAATCGTTTGGGGTCAAGAGTGTCATGCACTCGAGGGCCCCCACGTTCTACACCGTTTACTTTGCTTTGATGCAATGGCGTAGCCCCCTCGTTGAAGGGGAAGAATTGGGGGTTCTGGGACCCGAGACCCGGCCCCCATGTTGTAATATGTTTGCATTACTTGGAAAACGAATTGTTTTGTTTTGTGTGAGTGTGTTTGTGGGGTGGATGTGTTATGTTCTTATAAATAGTATTATAATTATTAGGAGTAGTAACAGTAGTAGTAGTAGTAGTAGTAGTAGTAGTAGTAGTAGTAGTAGTAGTAGTAGTAGTAGTAGTAGTATAAGTAGTAGTAGTAGTAGTAGCAGTAGTAGTAGTATAGTAGTAGTAGCAGCAGAAGTAGTAGCAGAAGTAGTAGTAGTAGCAGTAGTAGTAGTAGTGGTAGCAGTAGTAGCAGTAGTAGCAGTAGTAGCAGTAGTAGCAGTAGTAGCAGTAGTAGCAGTAGTAGCAGTAGTAGCAGTAGTAGTAAAGTAGTATTAGTAGATGAAAAAGACGTTGTCCTGTGTTTGCATTGAGGGGGGTGGGGGTAGATCTTTCAATCACTACTATATATCATTGAAAAAGAACATATCGAACAAGCACTGATATCGAAAATAATATAGCTAGTGATATTCGTTTGTCTCGCAATGTGGTCAATAAGGGATCTAAAAGATCACGACGTTTCGTGCGCCGCTGCAACACTTCGTCAGGATATGTTTCTCAAACTGTCATCTCCTATGGGATATAGGTGCATCTACTAAGACTGGTTGGACTATTAAAACGAAACCATATAAGGGTTTCAAACGGAATTAACACTTCACATCCCTCCACTTCCGTCCCGGTAATGGTTACGCATGGATTATCACAATCGGACGGACATGGAAATGTTTCCTGCGGAAGCGGGTGCCCCCCGTGGGCCTTTCGGCATGGCTACGCCATCATCCAGACGCGACGCCATACCCGTCTTTCCACCCTCTAGATCACAATTCAGAAGCTGTGATCTAATACCCACCCCGCTCTTGATCCCTGGCTGTGACTTGAAGCAGAAATGCCCCCACCGTTTCCTGCCATTCACAATAATGTTTCCCATTAGCATAATTCCAAAGCAACAAGGAACAACGACTTTTAATATCAACATTTTTCCACCACTTAAAAAGAGTATGCGATTCGTTTCACGTCTCCATTTTTCTGTTCCTTTTTTTTCTTCCAAGTCTGAGTCCTGATTCCTTTGAAATATATGAGACGTTTATTATAATAATATCAAGGCGACAAAGAGAAACCTTTTTAATATCAATATTTATCTACCTCTTAAAAAGAGTATCCGACTCGTTTCACGTCTCCAATTTTTGTGTTGCATTTTTTTCTGAGTCCGATTTGTTTGAAATATAATATGTAACCTTTTCTATTAGCATAATTGCAAGCCAATAAAAAGAGAACGTTTCAATACCCTACTTTTTCCCACCACAAAAAAAGAGTTTGCGATTCGTTCAATGTTTTCCTTTTGCATTACCCCCACCTCTCTCTCCCTTTCTCTCTCTCTCTCTCTTTCTCTCTGTCCATCTTTCTCTCATTCTCTCTCTCTCTCTCACACTCACTCACTCTTTGTTTTTGTCGGATTCATTTCAAGGTTTTGTGACCTTTTCCTGAATGCAGATATAGTTATTATACCCACCCACCTCCACCCCTCCCTCTCTTTGGCCTTCACTTTTATTTCAATCATGTTATGTGGGTGTTGTCTTTCCTTTTACACCTTCTCACTCCTGCACAATTATTTGAATACAAAAAAAAATAGCCTTGTTTGTATCTCTCATAAATAACTCTCTTTCTCTGTCTTTCTCTCTCTCTCTCTCTCTTCATATCTCTTAATGTTAATCGTTCCCTCTTCCCTTTCATTTTTTGTACACTATCTCGAGTATTTCGCCTACGCTCTCTACGTTGTATCTATTTGGTCTCTCTCCCCCCTCTCTCTCTCTCTCTTTGTCGCTCTGTCTTCTATTCTCTCTCTCTCTCTCTCTCTCTCTCTCTCACGTCCTTATTTCCTTGATCTTTCACACTGCAGAGACAATCTACGAAGGTTTAGAAATAGAAATCAGAAATGGTACTGATAAGTAGGGCAATGTAAATCAAAATCATTAATTGCCTCAAAGCCTAAAAGAAAGCTCATAAACGAATTGATTTGTTGTCAATTTTGAATGTACTGCACATGTTATCAAAACTATGTTCATCTGTCACACTACGCGTTTTCATATGCAATCTTTCTATAACTGTTTAGCATCTGGAATAACTAGTCAGATTAATGATAGTTTGCCTAATTTACTCATAAACTATGAGGAAGAAAAACATGTTGATCTTGTATTGAATATCAGCATACAACATAATCTTTCTACATCTATTAATATCACCATCGCAAAAGCTTTCCAATCAAAATAATTCAATAGCTTTGTGCGTAATATCTTAAAATGTACGAGCATTACAATGACATATTACACAACCCGAACACGATTTATATTAGCATCACAATAGGGTATTGAATTTGCCCTCGAGTTGGTTTCTTGAAAGTTTTCGCTTTCCTGCCTAAGTATGCTTAATGATTCCTTGACAAAAGTATTGTTTCATTGCATTCGAGCTGCAATTTATTCTATCTAACACTGAAACAATATCTTTGACCCATAAAATGTAAGCGAAATACTCTTACCATTGATTCGATATATAAACATGTGCTTCCACGTATAGGTGAAACTAAGATTTGTTTTTGCAATGCATGAACTCACTTGTTAAGTAATTCATCTTACATGCAAAGCCCAGCACTCCGTAGAAGGATGGACTTGAATTTTTATGTCATATTCTTATAGCTATCACTAGAATTGTTTACAGTTATAATTAAAATGATCTAACTTCATATTTCATATGAAGGTAGATCATTCTGTGTAATAGTTTCTAATAGTTATTATAATACGTTTACATTGTTGTGCCATTAAGGGCCATTGCTTGGCAAAGGTATGCAAAACAAAGGTATGTTTTAATGTTTCAATATTTTGATAGGTTCGTTACAAAGATTGGATGTGTTTTTCACAATTCGCAGTTCGTTTACACCTTTGAGCAAACCAAGAAAGAAAAAAAAGAGTGAACGTGAGTGAGAGAGAGAGAGAAAGAGAGAGAGAGAGAGAGAGGGGGAGAGATAGAGAGAAGGGGGAAGACATGGGAAGAGATGACTATTAAGAGTGAATAGATGGAGAAAGAGTAAGAGAGATTGAAAGAGGGAAGAAGAAGAAGGAAATTGTTGGAGAAATGGAGAGAGAAATAGACTTAACGAAGAGAAGTATAGGAAGTAAGAAAGCAAAAGAGAGAGAGAGAGTGTGTGACTAAGAGAGAACTTGGCCCCTTGGTTAATTGAGAATATGAACACGTCGTAAGGCCCTTGCACTCTGGGCCATGATAGTGTATAGTAACTAGGGCGAACACTCGAATATTTAGTCCAATTACCCTCTCTCTACCTAACAGCTAGACATTATGAATGGAGCATCGACGATCATCCCAAGACGGAGAAATGGATCAATGGGGTAGGAATTATTGGCTGATATTTCGGGAGAAATAGTCTCAGCAAGTGTAATGTTTCTCCTGGAGTTAGGCTGTAATTGTTTGGGCTAGAGAGCGTCGAGTTTAGCCCCCAGCAGTCGGGGGTGTTCTGCTGTGTCTTCAGCATCATTTCGATTGACTAGACACTGCTTGAGATGGTTTCGAGTGTTCAGCTTGCCGCGAGAGGTTGTTCATTCCCTCTTTTTATCCTTACTTGTTTATCTATATTAAGTCGTATTTATTTGGAATCATTTCGGTTTCATCCACACTTATGATACTTCTTTATTTTCTCTTGATAATAGTTATTATTCAATATGATAGTATATATACGTGTATGGCATGATACAGAGCATGAAGCACAAAAGAGGGGTAGCCCCAATACCCGCCCCTATCTTCAGTCGCCTCGTTGTTACTGGAATTGTACAAGTAGTTATTCACCCGCTGATTTTATTTGTTTTTTTTTCTGTGGTTTATTTACTGTTTTGTATTAAGTCTTTTTAATCTGATTGTTTTTAATATCTTAGATTATCGTATTATCAAACGATGTATGCATGTATATTTTGTCAAAATATAATCATTCATTTTGTGATCAAGTTCATTAGATATTCATTCTGCAATACGGTTCACGAATTTTGTATATTTCTTATGAATAAACACACACTCTCTCTCTCTCTCTCTCTCTCTCTCTCTCTCTCTCTCCTTTTCTATGTTTCTCTCTTTGTCTCTCCCTCTCCCTTTATCCCCATTTACTCTGAGTATTCCTCTCTCCCCGCCGTCTAAATCAATGTTTATTTCAATTTCCCTCTCCTTCTCTCTCTCTCTCTCTCTCTCTCTCTCGCTCGCTCCCCTTCTCCATGCATTACTATCATCACCCTTACTCCTATATACGTCACGATGCAAAGATAGACACTCTCTTACAGTTTCACAGAAACAATGATTCAAACACCAATGTTTTCTTCGGATTCAGCATCTTTCGAGAGCAAACAAATAAAATAAAGAAACTAAGCCCCCAGGCCCATTTCCCCTTCTCCCTCGAGGCTGATGTCTCATGTTTTTGTCCATCACATTACCTTAATACCCTCTCACCGTCGTCATCATCATACGTGGAAAATCTTATATATCATGATCACTTTTTTGCCTTGAAAAAAAAAAATTACACGAGTTATGAGAGGTTAAGCGGAAATGGACAATTGAATACACGTGGCGGGCTGAACCGTGAACCTGCCGGTCCATCAATCAACACCACACCGGTCACGTGGGACTAAGAAGGGGGTTATCCGTGCGCCCCTCCGAAGACTTTTATTACCCATCCCCCTGATCGTCCTACCTCTGTGTTCGAAGTTGCTCTTATTGTCGTCATCGCGTCACTACGATAATTAAAGGTATTGAGGCAGTGATTTGTATCAATTTGGAAGGGAAAAAAATATATATTTTCTTCATATTTCCGTGGTATGAACAATACTATTCTGTTTGTATTATTTTGCAAAGGCGCAAAATAAAAGAGATATCGAACTATTTAGCTAAATCCGGAGAAAATGTAAATATATTTTTATAAGAATATAAAAGTGATATTATCTGTGTACTTATTATAAGGTTGGGTTCAACTCTGTCTGAGTCGACTCGAGTTTTACCGAAAATATATATAACTTAAACTTTGGGTCTAATTCACTTAAAACGATTGGACCCGATTTAGACCGAAGTTATGGAGCGTTTGGTTTAATCTTTCCTAGAAAGTAGACATGTTCAATTTTTTTCCTTGCTCTCTCTTTCATTTGCTTCATTCATCGCACCCTACAGTCTCTCTTAGAGTCCACTAATTTCTCCAGACAATTGACTCATCTACTCGATGAAGATGAAGGAGAATATACTTCAATCTGTTTTCTTTTTCTTTTAAATTTGACTTGCCCGGTTGTCGCACACACACACATGATGATTATTACGCTCTACGTCGAAGAGGCCCTTGCGGTTAACTTTCTAGAGATGTTCCAGAAATATCCAAGGGAACCTTTAATTCTTGCCAGGAAAAGAATTGATTAAATGACACACAATACCATGTACATATTACCGTCGAGTTCCGTCAACATGTGTTTTCGAAGTCCGCCCTCACCTCGGGAGGGGAAATTCAAAATGACAGCTCAGAACTTCATCTCAAAGAAGTCGGAGAAATTAATCGAAGAATCATAGTTTGCCCCGGCGAAAACTTGGTTACATGCCCGCGGGGCACGGTTTCACAACAGTCGAGAAATATTGTTTTAATTTCTGATAGGAATCTCCTTTTAATCTTCTAAAAAACGAGAGTAAACGTTAAAGATTTGTATAAGATCGTGGAATCTTGCATCGTTGCGTGTTTGACACGCACTATGACCGTTCGTTAACCTTGCTTTTCTGTTCTTTTTAAATTTCATTTTATTGTCATTGTTTACCAGATTTTTAAGCTTGGAAGATAAAATATTTCTCTCGAGGTATCTCTGATAATTTATCCTTGCCAATCTTTACAATAAGACAATAATGATAATAATAATAATAATTACATTTATAGTGCGCTTTATACAGGCGTTTCTAAGCGCACAGGTGGTACTGTCTAACTAAGTATAATTATTCCACATGTTCAATTGCTTAAAAGCAAGTTCTTCGTCATTACGCACAGCGAGTTGAAGGTGGCGAGGGATGATCCTAGATTACAAAAATTACTAATACATACAATACAATTCAATACATTAACTACTTGTGTGCGCCTCCAGTATGCTATAACTGATTAAAAAGGTGGGTTTTGAGAAGGGTTTTGAATGATTCAATGGATGGGGCATTTTGAATATGGGGTGGGAGTTTGTTCCAGAGGGCGGGGGCGATCGATGAAAAGGCACGGTCACCATAACGTGTTTTTGTTCGTGGGCCGTGAATTAGTTGCATGGAGGAAGATGAACGATGAAGATGAACAATATGACTTGAATGTCTTACAAATACACGAATATCAAATATTACACTTTGATGACCTGTAATTTGATTCATTCAGTAGTACTGGATTTATATATTGACATTATATCATGTGCAATTTATTTTTGTTTAAATGTGAAGCTCACTTTGCTTCCGTTACGTACACTTTTACGAAGATAACATGCTTTAGTGAGCAGGAACAGCGTCAAAACAGAATTTACGTACAGATTTGAAACTCTTTCTTATCTCATATAGCATCTTCATTCATATGACGTCATTTGTCTAAAATGTGCGTTTTTTAGCACGCCGAGATACCTGTAGCCCTATACATAGACATTCGAGTAGACCAACGGTTCTCGAGGCCCACAGCCCACAATATTATTGACAATGTCGGTCTCATGGGCCTTCTGAAACCTTTTCTCAGGGTTTTTTAGACCGCCTATATTGGTCTCTTGGCCTGTTAGTCTTCTCGGCTATAGCCATTTTGAAAACTGAACTTCTGTTCAGTGATTGGGATTTAATCTAGCTTAAATCTGCGTGGGAACATAGTTTTAGGCCATGTTTAGATGTATATTTTACACGATTCTAATCACGAAATGGCATGATTTAAATCACTAGTGATTCTTACTTACTTATTGAAGTCCACCAAGGGTTAAAACTTTGCGAGGACACGGTGATAGACCGTGTCTAGACGCACACGTTCCACTTCTTTTTTTTTAATACTAACAAAATAATTCAGTCGTATTCAGAAACAATATACTTTGTTGTTTCCATTATCTTTGCAGGAAAGTTAAATTTTGATGTGTAACGGTGGTAACGATCCGCTAAGATGCCCTACATAACGCTGTCCGGGGTAGCGCGCGGCGGTAGTCGTCCGAGTAGGCACTATGGTTGTACTTTTGATGTGACTAACTTGAATGGAATGCTGTTGAAATGAAAACTTTAACAATCAATGAAACAGAGAGAGAACAGTGTCATCATCTTTGAGGTCTTGGCGACACTTATTGACTGGTGCACGACCATCATTATGCAAAATAGGTCTTTAGACGCAGATGAAATGATCATGTCCGACCTACATGTACTAAGTTGCAAGCGACAGAAAGATAGTAACAGTCTGTAGTTTGAGCAGTACGTTTTCACTAGCCCGGAAATAAAAAAGACGACCGGGGAAATTTCGTCGTAAGTTTCTCTTACCTACTATTAACTATATATGCTCACTAGGAATGTGGAATAATTCCGTTATCTATGATAGTTTTTTTTACAAGATAATGCGGTGAAAAAGAAAGATAATAGATGACAAGTCAATGACAAGATCGTAATAACTTCGATGCGAATAACATTGCTAGTTTTCTTTCAAGGGATATTCTTCAGTATTGCAATTAGAATTCTAAATAAATGATTTTTTTTTTAATAGTAATAATGCATCTCAGTAATTTATCACCTACCGCATAATGGCGTTTTCTATCAGATTCAAAAGATGCACGCATGTTAAAATTAACATGTTGACTACCGATTCATCTCATTCCCATAGACTTAATACAGGACCCCCCGGTTCCAGAAAGCAGTGGGTTATTAAGAGAGAAAGGTTTAGTACTGGTAAATGCGAAGAAAAATAGTTTGAGAGCTTTTCTCTTTATTTTACCCCCTTTGGAAGATATGATTTAAGCACTGTCAAGTGGGAAAGGGTTGTTCTTGAATGTTGTCATATCTTAATTGTGACTATATAAATACTTGTACTTTGAATCGTTGGACAACATCTTAATGTCAGATGAAACTTTGAGCGAAATCTAGTCATTTCTTTTCTCGAAGCCTGCATTATTTACTACAGAATCTACCATTCAATATAGCTAAAGGACGATTTCTTTCACAATGCAATTGACTGACAAGTACGCGCCATCACTATTAAGATAAAAAGAAAAGCGAACAAATAAGTCTTCTTTTGTTTTACTCTTACTTTTACGAATATACTTTCATTGCTTGAAGATCAGGCCGGGCACGAGCACGGCAACATGACCACGCGGCTTAACACGAAACCCTAGACGAAGGGGACGACGATGTCCTATCGATCCACCTAGGGTTCAGTCACGAATTTAAAGGAATTATCAGCATTTGAGATGTTTGGGGGATCTCAGAATGAAATTTCCAAAAGGCAGCGCCTTGTTTGTTACGACTTTTCAAGGTGAAAACATACATGTTGATTTATGTATGTAATTAATATCACGGGCAGGACTAATGAATAACTACAAAATACACTAATCCCTTTTCACGTTAATTATGTTGTTGTTTAATTCAAACTTTTGTTTTTTTGCCTAGTACGCATGATGTAGGTTTTTCTAGTACGCAAAACGTTGAATTTATTTGGTTTTCTTTCGTTGGATGAATGTCAAGGGCACAAATATTTTCATCATAAGATCAGTGTTGAAATGTTTAGGTCTCATATAACAATAATGATAAACATAATCATAACAACAACAACAACCACAACCACAACATTAACAAAAATAATAATGGTAATGATAATATCTATTATTCTTATAACAAAAAGACCTTATCATTGTGCGATCTTCTATTCTCTTTTCTCTTAATTTACTGAAAGTTTTCAAATTATGCATCATTTCGGTTTTGTCATTCATTCCACACCTTTACCTCCCCGCTTGATCTACATTCAGTTAATAAACTAATAAAGAATAGTTCATTTCATGAAATTAGTATTGTGTGCGAATACCCTCATTAATTTAATGTCAATATAATGTCAATATTAATTTTACAGAATTATTTATCACTCATAAGCATGATCAGCTACCCTTTTCATTATCTACAAGCATTTTTTAAAATTTCATCTGCGTCTAATGTATCCATCCAAATATTTATATGTCTTAAATATTTCTATGATTTCAATCGTCAGATATGAACTCCCAAAATCACATATTTTAGTCTTTTACTGAATTTGACGTTGTACATGTTGTATGTATTAAATCTATCTTTGTTTCCTTCTCCTCGGTGAGTAATGCGTGCTCTCTGCAGGGAATACAATTGTTTTATTAAATTCTAATTAACATTACAAATCTTGTGCTTTTAGGGAATTTCGCCTCCATCCTACATTGAGTGATTTTAAGTTGGGTGTTAGTGTTAGTGTTAGTGTTTAGAGCAGTCAAGAGCTCTTAAATCAAGCTAAAAATTTGCTGATGAAATTAAGAGTCCGATACTGATATCAATATCGATAGCTTAACACTAACACCGAACTGGAAATCAACATTTGCTTAATCCCTAGGGGCTAGTGTTAGTGAATAGGACATTTGTACGTAAAATATTAACACCAGCCACAAAGGTCGGTTCAGCAGATGACAATTTTGCAAAATCGATGACACTAGCTACCGGAAGTTGACGATATTCAGAGGTCAAAGCCTTAACACCAGCTGATTTCCATCTCGGTGTTTATGGCTGGTGTAAGTATTTATTAAACACTAACACCAGCCATAAACACCCAACTTGAAGTCACTCAATGTAGATATACATTTCATATGTCCATTTTGTTTTATGAAGGAAATAAATGTTTATTATTAAATTGAATTGAATTGAATTACAAATTAGAAATACTTGTTAAATTACTTTTAACAGAAGAGTTGTGTTGTAATTAGGATAAAAATATTATATAATTATTTTGGGAAAGGGATACTCAATGATCCTTGTGGTTTAGCATCGCTTGTTATCTGACGTGCATTTGTTTTTCTGGAAGTAAGCAACCATTTTAATGACGGAATCTCGTCTTTAAATCGAGTGTGTGTGCGGCGCATCCCAAGGGCATACGGCATGATAGATCCGTTAGCTTTTCCCGCCAAAATCGATGGGAGGTTAGCACATCAGATCATGTGCAAGTCTCAACCAAGAATAAACACTAAACTCCCCTTCATTTTTGGCGGGCAATACTATTCCTTCTCGTGATGGCGGGTCGCCTTGCAACCTGAGAGCGTGAACTCGCCGGTCGGCTCCCGCACTGGCGCCGGCTAGCTCGCTCCGAAGGTACCCCTACAGTCGCGTCGGTGTTTAGTGGAAACATCTGGATCTTCCCCCAAAATGTACAACCAACTTGCTTCATATCTGCATCTGAAATTTGACGAAATATTCAATACGGGGAGGCCCTGAAGGATATTTCGGCGCTGCCAAGTCGCTGAGGATAAGAGCAAGAGATAAATAGAATGGGAAAGGATGGACGAAGAAGAAAGAGAGAAAGTAAAAAAATAAATGCATGATGCGACCTTTCTCCGTACATCAGTGCATTGATTTTTTGTTTCTTCTCTCCAGCGAGGCGGGCGGATGGTTCATCCCCGACACTTTGGCTGGGTAATGGTTTACTCCTCCCTCTCCCCGCCTTGGGTGGCATACCACCATATGCATTATTTTCCCTCCTTTCTCCGTTTTTCGCCATTAGTAATTGTTTCCGCAAGCCCTTCTGAAAGTCTAAACCTCATCCATACCTCATAGTACAATTCTTGATAATTACTTCGAAACCTCCCACATAGATTCGCCCCGGAACACAATGCATAATTCAGCGAGTTATTAGAGACACCGCACCAGACACAAAATATAATAAAAATAAGCCGTCTTGTATTTCGAGGGACATTCGTCAGTAAAAACGAGAGAGGGGAATATGACGGGTTTATTGATTGCCGGAGAGGAAAAGATTTGTTAAATCTAATTCAGATTAGACGCATAATGAGAAAACATCAATTAGGACAGAATAAATTGAAGTTCTGGAGAGGAAATCCGTCTTAGATGTAAACCAATATTCCATCCTCCTTTTTCTACTAAAGAAGTTGTTGAAAATGAAATTTAAAACTACTTCGTTGTTGAAATTTCAATTGAATTGAAGTTTTATTTATTAACAAATCCACATGGCACCTCTAGGGCTGAATTGCATAGAATGTGCTGGAAAAGATAAAAACATACTGTAAAATACAATACATTTTTTCACGGTTACAAAAGTGCGCATGCTCAGACATGGGCGCCATCTTATTTAAGATAAACAAACCATTGACCTCTAGAGGTCAGGGTTTACGCGTAATTAAGATAGCGCCCATGCAAATATGATGTGAGCGCACAGCGCAGGCATCTGAAAACATTGATGACATCACTGCCTGCGCTGTGCGCTCACATCATTTTTGCATGGGCGCTATCTTAATTACGCGTAAACCCCTGACCTCTAGAGGTCAATGGTTTGTTTATCTTAAATTAAGATGGCGCCCTTAACCTTGAAAAGGTGTATTATGATTACATTTGTATCCTTGAAGATGGGGATTTGGGAGGAGATGTAAGGACTAGAAATAGGCAAATATCAGAAGATATAGACGGTGAATGTAGTAAGTAATGATTTCTCTCCGTGAAGAATCAAAATGGCGCAAAGTCACCTTGTTTAATATTCATATTAGGCCGACCCCTGTAACATTGCCCTTAATATCTATCTATCCTTTATTTCGTGGTTAATATGTACTTGGTCATGGTCTTTCATTATCAATAATTCGATTCTAATTTTGAACAAATATACTTAGCAATACAGGGGGGAGGGGGTGGTCTTAGACTCTCAGTTCGTTTTAAACTCGGAATGAACACGGAAGATTTCAGGTTCAATTAGTATGCATTCATTATAATAGGAATCGCTTCAATGAAAGGAGGGTCTTTCCAGTACTCACCAATACTTAGACAATCATAAGGATAAAATAGAATTCAATAAAACTTGTCTTTCATGTTAGTATCTTTTGTTTGGACACGAATAAAATTCAACATTCCTCAATTATTCATTCATTATTTAACCCCCCAAAACGATGAAAAAGATCAGAAAAAAGTGAGAAAAACGTGGTCAGCGCTAAAGGAATAATTGAACAGTTTGACATGACATCTCAATATCAATATACTTAGTAATCTTAGTAATGTTTGGTGTTCTCTATTCTGATTTTGACAATCATACCGTTTGTTTATTAGTAATAATATTAATAATAATAATAATCTTTTATAGTCCACTCAAAATTTTATTAAACCGAAAATGGAAATTCTTTGTGCCCAATTGATCGTGAGCCCGGCAGCCACTGAGCAGCGCCAGATCGACATTGCTCTATCCCCTTATTGTTGAACGCCAAACAAGGTAGCAGCGACTCCCATCTTTTAACGTCTTTTGGTATGACGCGGCCGGGGTTCGAACCCACGACCTCCCGGTTGTGAGGCGGACGCTCTACTGACTGAGCCACTAACACTACAGTGGTGCTTACAAGACGATTTTATTTGTCGATTGCACGTCTTCATATTTTCATATACATTCGGCATCAGTTTAGTTTAAAAACAGTTTCAATGTATCGTTCGCACATCAGAATAAACTACAAACTGATAAATATGTCTAGCCATTGTGTTTACATTAATGTATTAATGTTGCAGCAAATAGTTGTTTGACCTTCAAAACTCATTTTTAGATCAAATTGATATAACTTACTTTTGATTCGTCAATCTAGATCATTTCATTAAAGTTATGATCATGTCGGCAATTTCCACTCAGTAATACATATCGAAGAAATTCTGTTAGTGTTTTTGCAGATATTTGGATCAAAACATAATATTTCAAAATCATGAATTAGTGCATATATAGGACCATTGTATACATCACAATTTGCCCAGCTTTTTACTTTGCACATCCAACGTGTTTACAGAAACGTGAATGATAATTTGAAAGCTTTCTAGCGCGTGGATGAGCTCACTCTCCGAGTTGAAGGAGACGGAAATGGATAAAAATTATTGACATGTAGACTTAATAGATGATGCATATGATATCATCCTTATAAGCACGTTTTTCACGAAATGTCTTTAACAACACACTGTACTCTGTAGTGGTGTGATCAATTGCATACTGCAGACAGCAACAAAAAAACAAGGGAACCAAAGATCCCTATGTTACATGCATGAACTGAGCTAATATAGGATGTGAGAACTCAGGTTAGACTTTAAAATATTTTATATTTTTCATCCTGTTTTTCTTTATTTAATAATTATTTTGTTGTTATTGCTGTTTGTTCCTTTTTTTAAAGTTTTGTTTTAATGTTAAACTGTTTATAGCTATGGGTTAATAGAAAGAAGGGGTATTCCTCGCTGTTTTTGGTTGGTTAATAGTGCACTGATCATGCTGATGGGGTGGAAAATAGTATGGTAGAAAGAAAATGGTATATCTTACTCACTACGTGAAATGTCGAATGTAGAAGTTTTAAAAACCGCGGTGGGTTGGTAGAAAAGGGTCAAGTATGTCAAAATTGGCTATTCTAAGCTAATATATGGGTTAAGCAAGCAAACTGCCTAAAATAGCCTCTGTTACAACATTTGGGTTAAATGGTGTTAGCGGATTTTGGCGCCGAAATCGAGGTTAAGAAGTGTTAGATCTTTAAGGGGCCCACCGGAGAAGTAACCCTTTTTAAAGTGGGGCTCGCGTGCGACGTTTTCCCAAAATATTATGGTTAGACTTTTAAAGACGGACTAGCTCGGAGGTGAGACCTTATCTATTTGTAGGTCCTGTGAAATAGAGCGTGAAAGAATATCATTTGTCTAAGCATATCAAAAGGGTCATGGTGAAGAAAAGGAATGTTTGGAGAATAGAGACGGCTTTTGCAATGTTGTCAAAGCGCTAGTTTATGTGGGTCAAGCTAACAATGTCGAAAAAGCATCGAAAAGTGTTCCATCTTGTAGTTCGCGAAAGCTGACGTTTCAATTAACTCCTTACCAAATATTTTCTTTAAAAAATAGAACAGGTTTTATTCGCCCTGCTCTAGATTTTTCTAGGCCAAGCATAAAAGAATCGTGACTTTTGAATGACGGAAAACTTTTTTTCTTCTTCGGAGGACGAAACAGCTGGGCAAGGCTATAAGGATATAATTCAGAAGGCTGTTGATGGTGTATTCGCACCCCTTTTCAGCAAAGACGCTCATTGATTGTCTGACACCGTTGGATATCATTGTGCTTTTGATGGCGCGGTAAACTCCATCAGAGATTAATTGCCTCATAAATCAGACCAATTTAAGCACCAAAATATCCCAATCACCCAAAGAAATGCTTTTTAGATGAAAGTCACGTTATTCGACTCTTTTGTCGATTAAATTTTCCGCCACCAAGCGTCAAACAAACCACGGAAGTGCGGTATGTTCACGAATTCTTCACATGCAAACATAGGACAACGCGATTTAAAAAATAATGGTTTTAGCCTTTAACATGGCTCCCCATTCAAACCCCTCCATTGCATTCATGCTGTATTTATCCTCACATTGGGGGCGATGGCAGATGAACTTTTTGCCCTCTCTCCGTGCAACATCCACCCTTGTCTACCAGCGGATACAGTGCAAACAAGTGCGTGCGCCTGGTTCTCTAGGCGCGGTATACGAACCCCCTTTAATCCCCCTCCCCATTCACCCCCTCACGCTTCTCATGAAGGGGCGGTGTTAATCACTATACCCCCAACGGCTGCTCTGGTGTACATCGACGATTACAGCTTCTCTTAATCGTACCCTGAACCAAAATTCGAGAACCAACTGTGAAAATCATCTTAGATTCTCGGATAAATCTTAATAACAGCTTCGAAGATGTTTCCCCCTTTCTTTCTCACTCTCTTTCACCTTTCCTCGTTATGATGAGGTCAAAAAAAGTACAATTCTGTTGTTAATGCATGTTGCTGAGAGCAGGGGCCCGTTTCATAAAACTTGTTATCTATAACAACTGCTAAATTTCTATGACAAATTTGCTCTCAGCCAATCAGATGCCATGATTTCAGTAGCTTATAACAGTAGCTTGTAACTTGTTATTGATAACAAGTTTTATGAAACAGGGCCCTGATTCATTGTTTTACCCATTTTAACACCATTCGCTTATATCTCCTTTTCTCTCTCTCTCTCTCTCTCTCTCTCTCTCTCTCTCTCTCTCTCTCTCTCTCTCTCTCTCTATCTCTCTCTTTCTCTCTCTCTCTCTCTCTCTCTCTCTCTCTCTCTCTCTCTCTCTCTCTCTCTCTCTCTCTCTCTCTCTCTCTCTCTCTCTCTCTCTCTCTCTCTCTCTCTCTCTCTATCTCTCTCTCTCCCTCTCTCTCTCTCTCCCTCTCTCTCTCTCTATCTCTGTCAATCAATCGGTCCCTCTATAGATTCAGTGCCATCCTTTCCCTTCCTCTGCCACTCTTCTTTTTTAGAAGAAAATATAGACTGAAGAAATTAAATTACATAAATATTTCCATTTTTGTTCCTATTTAAGAATTGTTGCTTATTCTCTTTATGACCAGTAGAATTCCATTCATACTTTCCTTCTTAATGCATACGTAAAAGGTATAGTAGTTATTATGCTATTAGTATTCAAGCAAACAGCAACTGTATCTAGCATGGCGCTTCAAATGTACATCAAAGTTCATTTCAGAATGGCCATAATCATTTCATAATTTCAATCTTTTCAATCCAATCAAAATAACGCTCGCTTAAAAATGAAGAAAAAAAAAGAGAGATGAAGAGCTGCATATACAGTTAATGAGTTTAGGCAAACTGATCCTGCAAGCGTGACTCAATAGCATCATATGCGGCTTATCCCATGTCAATGTTCCGGCAATTACAAATGTATTTGTTTTCTCAAATGCGCTGTGTCCCGTTCATGTGATGTACTAATTCTTCAAATAACAATAATATGAAAGGTGCGCGACAGTTGAACAATTAAGCTAAAAGCTGATTTTCGCGAAAGAGTGAAGAACGGGGCGCTTGACAAGTAGGCGTTACAAGGGCTATGTTTGCTTATACCTTTAATTCATTATATTTGATCATCTGCATAACATTTATGTTATTTTAAACCATAAATTGCCATTTGAAAGCGAAGTTCATTTTATATTGTACTGCGATTTTTTTTTCTTCTTCGGGATGTTATGCGGAAAGAAAGGTGTCAGTTTGTACGTGGTTGTCATTGTCTTCTATGACAAAGACGACTGTGCTTAATACATTGTATCTACTTTCAAAACGATATGATTTGCAACTTTTTAGTCTAAGTATAGCAGATCACAGTTCAATAAAAAAAAATATACTGATATAACATTGTCATTAATTCACCCGTGCCACAAATGTTCTGACTGTTTACATTGAACCATAGAGTAATTAGACAGGGGCCCCGTGCCTGAAAATAACAGATGTCTTTTCATCCATCGCCCTTCTTCCTCATCTTAAACATTTTTTTCTATTATTAACCCTTTTGTTTTGCTAATTTACCAAATTGATCGAAATATTTGCCAACGACGAACCAACGAAAAAAGAGAGATAAAAAGTACAGGGTCGTCAATGATGACGATTTTATATCTGCTTTATTAGATAAAGGTTGTCTTTCTGACGTTACCATGGTTACGGTGATTGGGAAAGCTCAGATGATGGATGATGACTTGATGCGGAGCGTGTGAGTAATGCTAGGCTTCGTCAGATAGAAGATTGATGGCTGATGCTACGGATCGCATTAAGAATTGTCTTTGTTTGCATCCACATGGTCATAGGATAATTACTTTTTTGTTGTCGCTATATTTTTGTTCTTGGGTCACCATTATTACCCCATGATTTTAACAAAAATGTTGCGATTATTCTATTATAGATGAATTTAAAATTGGCATATTCGTCTGATAATCGATAATCATTGTTATGGGGGTGATAAGTATTGCGATAATAAGCATACATGTAGATGTTTTTTCTCAGTCATTCAAAAAGTAATTTCGATACATTCGACGAAAATATTAACGTACATACTAATTCAAACAATCATATTCTTTGATTGGTCGCTGATTGTTGCTACATTGGTGATGAGTTATGTCTAAATAGGCACTGGTATTATATACAATGTATACCGGCTATTTAATAGATCAAACGAAATATTTGAATATTTCGACACATACGACGAAGAAAAGAAAGAGCAAATCTAAGTAGCCTGCATAAAACATACCATATATCACTGCCACTTATCAGGTAATAATACTCCTCACTGAAGGGGAAAAAGCGCACACCGTGTGTTCAATTTTGAAATCAAGTGAAGTGATCAACACGAACATTTATTATCCATTATCATCTTTTATCATTTTCAAAATGATGTTGCATACTTCCACCGTGAGCGCCTTACAACTTGAAAGATGATTACAAACCCTGTTTAAGTGTCATCCTTTGAAGGAGCACCTTCTTGTCTCCAGTCAATGTTTAAGAGTGTGTAGTAACTATAGTTACAGTATCAGACAAGGCATATGATGTTGTATATATTATTTTGTATGAGTTATGTCAAAAAATATATATTTGTGTTATGCAGAGTCATGTGGAAGGCCAGTACTGTCGTCTTATCTTTGAATTGTATATGCTATTTAATTGTTATGGTAAATTAATTTTCATGCTTATATTTTTTCTTTGTAACGGTGCTCTGAAAAAAATCGAATGAAGAATGAAAGCATACAATTATGTAACTCAGTAATCTCTTTTTAAACATTTTCTACGTTAACTTATGAAATGTAGATGGTCACATAGGCGTCAGGAACCATTGAGAGAAAGAGGTTCCTGGTTTGTTATCAAGATGCATCAAGCTCCTAACTCCACATTCCTGTACGTAAATCACTGAGTGGACTGTTAGTTGAAATTATGTATCATGGATGAATGTATTCAAGTAATGAATATCATCGTGATCACGATAAAGATTAGGATTGTGATCATTGAGCATGATCAGGATTATGGTGGAGAAGATTAAAGGTATTCATAATGAGACTGATGATAATGATAATAATCATTATCATCCTCATCATCCTCATCCTAAATATGGGAATCATGATGATGAAGATGGTGGTGGTGGTGGTGGTTGTGATGATGATGATGATGATGATGGGTGTGGTGATAATGATGACGGTGATGATGGTGATGGTTATGATGGTGACGATGATGACGATGATGATGATGATAATAATAATGATGATGTTGGTTGTGCGAAAGATGATTATGATGAAGATGTGGTGATGACGACGATGATAATAATTATGATGGGAAAGGACTGTAATGATGAATATAGTGTAGCGATTCTCGCAGGTAACAGTTTATCACGGGTCGCATTTCTTTTCTCATTTACTCCCATTGCCAACGATCCACTGAGATTACGATAACATCTTAGATGACTAATATTTACATCTTTACTCGAAATTTCAAGTACAAAATTAAAGTACTATTTATAACAAACATATCTATCTTTAAATGATCGTGCATTTTAGGAAATTCCATCATCCTTCCTCTTCCATCTTGAACTCATCTTCATATAGGAACGCCTGCTCCCCTCCTAGTTTGTTATCTTTTCAAACACAGAGAGTGACAGGTAAATCGATGTTCTATGGTAATTACATCATCCGATATCGTCACATCTTCATCTTTGGTATTTTCATCAACCTTGGAAAATAAAATCAAAGACGCCACAATCCTACGAAATCCATGACAAATCAGTCAATGAGATGCAGACAAATAGGAAAAGTATGTGTTTTTCCTTTTCTTATCTAATGTTTTGGGAGAAGGACGAAAAATATCGACCGCTCGCAAATATTGATCTTGTAACGCAGGCAAGGGTTGATTGAGCGGGGGGCTGGCTCAATATGATGATGATAATATTGTGACAGTGATGGAACAAATAAAAACAAAGGCGAAATCGAATCGTCTCGTATCATGTACTAAATATACACAGTTGGCATAAGAACCCCGCGCCCGCGGTGCTGGCTGGCTGCTGAATTTGCAAACGGCCGTGCGTTTGTCTCCGCCGCGCTGGAAAAGAGTCTGCTGGCGGAGATGTGCCCCGGTCGCACTTCATACACTCCAAAAATGTGAATAAATATTGGCGCGCAATTAATACGAACTGGAGATTTTGCCTGACGAGGAGGTGGAGGAGAAGGAGGAGAGAAAAGAGAAAAGAACATTGGATGGATGGATGGAAAGAGAGGAGAGTAAAAGTAGGAGGATCGGGGGAAGAGACACTGAGATAAAAAGAAGAAGCAGCGACAACATGCAGTCGATATGAAGTAAAGTTAGCCCGGGGTACGAATATTCGTTACACCGAAATGAATGTGCAATTATTACTGCGACCTGTCGCTATTCACCCCGCAGTCTGTAAATGTAGATTGTTAGTACGAGTGTTTAGCCGGAGAAAAAGAAATATGTTTGTTAGAAAATATGCATCCTAATGAAGGTTTGATGTTTGTTAGACTGCAATGCCGAGACAGGCGACATTTTTTTTCTTCTTCAAAGGATTGTCTTGATTGTGTCTCGGCCAGAAAATGAAGTAGGTTAAAGCAATATAGTTGAGTCTCTCTCAAATGGATGTAATTGCATGAGAGAGCATGTCTTCATCAATTCCGGGCTTTCAGATGTTCATTTTATGGTAATAAAAACTACGGCTTGTAGTATTTTGTCAAACTGTTGAAGTAGGTTATATACATAATTATAAAATTATACTGATCTATTAGTGCTTATATCAAACAACGCAACGGACGATAAACATTGCTAGGGGTGTTCCAATATTGCCCAGCATCCACTAGGCTACCATAATGGTCCACCAAGCATTGAATAAATTATTCCTTACCAAATACATATTTACTACTCCTGAGTCGAGAGTGGTAAGTAAAGATTGATGTCTTACCAGTGCCGTGATGAGAATCGAACGCACGTATACTTCGAATTTGCAAAAATGAATTATATATTCTACATCATCTGATATTATTTTACCACTGCTGCTACGATTACTAAGACTACTATACTATACTACTACTACTATACTACTAAGACTACTACTATACTACTACTACTACTACTACAACAACTACTACTACAACAACTACTACTACTACTACTACTACTACTACTACTACTACTACTACTACTACTAATACTACAAACAGGAAAAAAGACAGGGAGAGTATGTATGTGTGTCCGTGTCTCTTAAAAATGCAAAATTGTCCTACTCTAAAGGGGACAGAGGTATAACCCCTTCCGGCCTGGACATTCAGCTCTCTTAAATTATTGACCATCTAGTACAGCGTTTTTCCACCTGGCACCCTGGGGTGCCGCGAGAGAATTTTAGCCACATTAAAGATGTATTTTGGAATAACATCAACTTCATAAAAACTAAGTATAAGAAACCGCAAGATGCCCATATATATTTTTATATATTATTTTTGGGGTATTTTGATGAGGAAATAAAATTTTAGAGATAGTAAAGTGATTTCTTTTTCCTCGCTCGGTTCGCTCGCTTGCAAAATTTAGAAACGGGATAGTTTCAGGCAGCGACGTCCATGAATATCCCCATTCTGGCACCTCGCTGCCCGAACATCGTCATGATACGGACAGTATGACGCCCACTTATAACCTTATTTATTATTATATATATATATATATATATATATATATATATATAATATATATATAATATATATATCATCAATACTTACTACTCCGATTAATATCATACTACTACTA
The DNA here is from genome assembly GCA_037976565.1 of Mesocentrotus franciscanus. Lineage (NCBI taxonomy): Eukaryota > Metazoa > Echinodermata > Echinoidea > Camarodonta > Strongylocentrotidae > Mesocentrotus > Mesocentrotus franciscanus. Next base: position 19,913,770 of record CP137674.1, on the reverse strand, counting down.
CGTTACATTTCTACTCTCATGAACACTATCACTTGTACACATTTATCGTCTTCTTCAGAATGTTCAATACCGCTCTCATCTCCATCATCATCATTGTGCCTTTACTTTATTCTTTATTTTTATTTTGTATACTTCACATGCTCTTGTTGGTCTAACTATAGTACAAACCAGAGACTCACAATCTTGACAAGATATTTCCCTCCTTCCTGTAAAAATCGATAATATACTTAACCCTTTCGATTCCTCGAGACCCCATCTCGACTTCAACATCTACCTAAGATGGTTAACTATGAAACGATCGCGTAGCACACCACCAGCGGATCAGATGACGGGCCGAGGCAGCAATAACCGCTTAATTGCGTTGAACTATCAGTATTCTTACGCTTGGACTAATCAGTGACATCATCATTTAATTTTCTCCCGGGTTTATTTTTCGCCACATCAAGAGTAGGAGTGGATTGTAAAGCGGAAGAGAGATAACCGATCCGTCCGTGCGCTATTGGGTTCCCAGACGGACAGCACACCCCGCCGCAACCCCGCGTGTTGCGGCAGGTTTAAACACACACATTGGGTGCCCGCGGGTCAAAAACTATATCAAGAAGATGCGTATACACCGAAATATGATCTTTGCGACATATTTTGTAGGAGGACGGACCGATAAAATGCATGGCTTACAGTGATTTAGCGGCTCAGGTGGCGACGAGTTGTCTGTGTCGATATTTTTTAGGATCTCTTATTTTTCTCTTTTTTCTGCCTCTTCTCTTTCTCTTCTTTACTTAAACGTTTCCGTTTTTGCACCCATAGTTTAAGTCTCTCCCATTTTATCGTTATACACTGATACTTTGTGGATTCTTTACCACAAAATATTGACTTGCCCTAGCAGACGAAATATTGATGTTTTTGGCTACCGCCCCCTTCCACCGTCTCTATCTTTCTTTTTATCTCGTTCACTCTCTTTAAAAAAGTGCAACGCACGTGCACTTTTGAAGTGTATAGTGTGAGCATTTGTTTTTAAAATTTCGGTTGGAAACTTGAAACTTCTCTGAGGTTATTTCAAAAACACCAAACAGACCTAACAGCAGCTGTGTGGTCTACTAGTAGTGTTACTTTCCTTCCATTGCTTTAATGAGCTCCATTGTTTTCCGTCCATGAAGGTGCATTGTACTGAGATAATACTTGCATGTGAAGTTTGATAACAACAACACGTATCATTTTGCAGATGTTTCTGCATTTATTGAAAAATCAAATACAAAATATTCAAATAACAATAATAGTATATAATATAATTGATTTACATAAAATGTGACAATTGAAATACACACAAAATATACATATCGCTGCTGGGGCGACAAAACCTCGTATCTCAACAAAAGTTAAATGTTCAGGAGAGTAAAAAATATGGCTGCCATAACACTGTATCCAATGGGATAGGCTTCCCTTTGACTTGGTGTAGTGGCTTCATTTTTGGAGATAGAGAGCTGGGATTAGAATAGGTCATCACTTGACGGATTATCTAGTCATTAAAATAAAAAAAAGTGATTTTCCCCAAATTTTGAGATACAAGGTCTTGTCACCCCAGCGACGATATATTATATATATAATTGAAAACGTGAAAGTATGGAGGTAAATCAAATAATCAAGATAAATGCAGAGGTTAACTATCATAAGCACACTCTAAAAACTGAAATGTTAAATTACCATTTAAAATGGCCGAGGAGTGACCACGTTTTTAAAATGGTAGATTAACACTTTGAACATGCTGGATCCAACACTATAAAGGTTGAATCCAGCATGTTAAAAGTATCAATCTGACATTTTGAAAGAGTGGTCACTCCTCGGCCCTTTTAAATTGAGATTTAACATTTTGGTTTTTAGAGTGCATGAATGCTTGAGTGGATAGCAGCTGGGAGTGGGGGGTGACGCTGTTATAGGAGTATTTAGGAGAATAGAGTGTCACATATAAATATTTTTTTCAGAAAGTATCTAAATAAAAATTGGGAAGAAAGAAAAGAAAGAAAGAAAAGAAATTGCAAGTGTGTGCAAGTGGGTGTGTGCAGGTGAAGTAAGTGTTCGATTCGTTTTGTTCATGAACTGGTCATCCTAAATTAATTCATATAAACAACAATTAAAATCGTTAAGACCCTTATAATGTTTATGAATATTTAGATATTAAATATTTTTTTCATCGAGGCTTTGAATGAATAAAGAGATGCATGGTGTTTGATATTGTCAGGTAAAGCATTCCAAATATGGAAGAACAGTAAATAAAACTATTGATATTCCAAATGATACTCACCTAACAACAGTTGGGTGAATTTGTACCCATGTTCGGTAAAAAAAAAGGTGAGTAAGCGTGTATTGCTGCATAACATTTAAGCCAGTATTAAGTAAAATGTACCCAAATCTCGGAATAATTTACCCTATGTCGGGTGGAACTTTACCAACAAAACTTGGATATTACCTTCTTTGGTAAACATTGGTAAAGTTTAACTCAATTATGTTTAGAGGGTAATAAATATCGATCCCTTTCTACGAGTGGGGTAAGAAATTCCTTGCAGGTAATGACAAAGCGAACTTTTTATTTTATTTTAAAGAAAACAAAGAAAAATTATATTGGGAGTCGTTGAGATCGACTCATGTGTATTAGGTGTGTATTTATCATGTTGTGAATATCAATCGAATTAACTTATAATTTGAAGTCTTCTTGTATCATTCCAGCTGTCTTATTGTGTCATTTCCAATGCAAGAACACGATTGCAATAAACTTCACGCGGTTCGAATACTTAAAGACTTTGATAGACATGAAATCTGGTACCAATTAAAAGGGGCTGATGCGCAGTTTTGCTATTGACCGGTATTTGTGACGTAGCGGTCAATAGCATATCTCATGCCCGCGGTTTAAACAATCAGGAGTGTAGGGGTGCTGACATGCAGCTTATAAGGTGATAATATGAGTTTGTTTTATTCATGTTATTTACACTGAATATCTGCAGAGGCGATGTTATGTGTGTAGTGCTTTATAATTGATATGTTTACCATTATTTTCTGGATTCACTAAAATTAAATTTATTACAACTTTAAATATTCCCTTCACTTAATAATGAACCTACAATGGTGTTCATATACCAGAATATAGAATGATATACAAGAAGCCCTATATGCGTTCATAGTTTAACAAATAAAACATTTATTCTGGTCATCCATGGAAAGCAATTGGATTAGTTCTACTTTTCTGAATGATATTTCACAATTATCATCTTTCTAATGTGGTTTAGGATAGGTGAAAGTGATATACAACGTATTTACATAATGTGAGCGTGTGATATAGAGCAACAGGCAGCGTGTAGAAACGTTCAGATCGAAACCAGACAGTTTTCAAGAACTCCCAGTCAGGTATTTTATCTTCCTTTTTTAAAAGTGAAGAAAGGTCGTGATGAAAGCAATTAAAACACATTTCATTAATTAGTAAGTGTTGTTCGTTATTCGTGACTTTTGTAAATGGTTTCACTTATTTTCATCTTCTTCGTGACTTTGATTATATCTATATAAGGATAGAGCCCATATAAGTTCACTCTAAAACCCTAGACAATCTAATATATTAGATAAATTACAGATATATATATATATATATATATATATATATATATATAAAACAAAAAAAAAAAATTTTGATAATCCTCCGTCACGGGAATATACAAATAATAATTAAAACAATTGAAATAAAAATCCTTGAAAGTTCTCTTCTTTACTATTTCTGGTTATAATGAAAAAGAGAACTCTCACGGATTTCTATTTCAATTGTTTTAATTATTATTTAAATGAATAAATAAATATATATATATATATATATATATATATATATATATATATATATATAGTCTATTTTCTCTCTCTTTTAACGGAGAGCCATCATCGCCATTTGGTATACCTGTATTTAGGCCATCTGCTAATATTCAATGTCGAAACTGTTAAAAATCACATCAAAATATCATGCAAGGTGCTCAAGGCGCTCCAATATAACCCCGACTCTGCTAGGCTACCGATTTCGGCGCTCACAGCATTCAATGAATTCCTTCCTACCGGTTCCCATTTAACACCTGGTGCCGTGGAAGGACTCGAACCCCGAACCATGTGATTCACAGTCCGAAGATGTATCAACTAGACCACGACACCTCTACATTAAAAAAAAACATCATGATTTAGACAGTGCCTATTTTGCCTGTGGCGTATAGCAACACGGTTCATGAGGGCAGCCCCCCACCCCCTCCTCTCTCTCTCTCTCTCTCTCTCTCGATTATGGCGAAGAAATGGGGGAAATGATGAGATAAAAAGGAGATAAAAAGAAAGAGACTGGGATTGGCTGTTTATATTAGCATAAATTATAGTAGAGATTGACGGCAATTGAATGTGCAAAGAAATCATGGAATTATACCTCGATCAGGACCCTGTTTCATAAAACTTGATATCAATAACAAGTTACAAGCTACTGTTATAAGCTACTGACATCATGGCATCTGATTGGCTGAGAACAAATTTGTCATAGAAATTTAGCAGTTGTTATAGTTTTTGTGAAACGGGCCCCAAGTGAACGGAAAGTCAATATTAATATTATATGATCCCATGATACCTTGATTCCATGAGTCCCCTATATTCATTTCAAGACAGTACTTCTGCGAAAAATGTAGTTTAGCTATGTAGAAATGAAAAGGAAAAATTAATGTAATAATAACGGTTTTTTTATCAAATTCATTTCTGAAAGAAAATATGATCATTCTTACGAGATGATGAGGTAAGTCCTTGTAATTCCAAAACTTCTGTAGACTGATACTAACTCTGCCCAAATAATCGAGGGTTAAACCCGGCTTAACGTTATTTCGCAGTCACAACGCCTAACCGACTCCGCACCGACTCCCGACAAACCGTTTTTTTTTTTTGCCATTCCGGAAAAATACGTCAGTCACAGCAACGAGGCCGCTAGATAAACCTGACCTACCAAAAAGGGTAGGTTTTGAGTTGGTCTCGAGTCGGTTGGCGGTGTGATTGAGGTATAACGTAATATTTTGTTCGGTCTCTTGTCGGTCTTGTGTCTGGTTGGATGGTGTGACTGGGGTATTACTCCGCTTTCAATAATGCATACCCAGCGATGTCATTCACCTTCTTTCGAAAGTGCTTCTCTGTCGAGTCAGGGCATCAATAGATCTCGCTGACAACGTAGGTTGTGATTCACATCACCACAAAACAAACCCGAGCTTCCCAACCGGATAACCGCTACCAGAAACAACCCTAATCCCTATCCAGGCCCACCCCTTATCCCGGGCCAGCGGACCCGCTTCAGGAGTCTTCCCCGCATCATCCAGGGACGGTTTTGCGCCCATCCGTGAAATCCGGCTCTTCCTTGTTTATTTCCAATTTCGGATTGATATGATATGCGTGGATTTAAAACCTAAATGTACACGACTGACCATAATCATGGATTATCGTACAGTTTGGGGTTAAAGCATGCACGAACTTTTTGTCTGTTTTTTTTGTGCTGTCCTTCGCTTTTCTCTTTTGGCTCGTGTGCTCATATGCAATCAATAAAAATTGATATGGTATTATTAACCTGACAGAGAGCAAAGAAAGGTGAAATGATAATTGATATGAGGTTAAGAGAAAGGGTAAGATGAATGAGAAAGGATAAGGGGATACGAAGGACGGTAAATTAAAGAAAATGAGGAACAATTTGAAGAAATCAATCAATTAAATAATGAATCAAGAAATAATAATGAAACCAGATAATTCATTTTACCATTAAGAGACAGGTGTTGAACAACAAAAACTTGTTTATGCCCAGCTTTCATTGGATCATAATAATAATAATAATCGCTACATTTATATTGCGCACGTATCCATCCCTGGAGATGCTCAATGCGCCCAATGCGCCTACAAAGCACTATTATCACCCTGTGTTTAACGCAGCTGCCTTAAGGCCCTCATCGAGGAATTTCTTCCTACCAGGCACCCTGATTTACTACACCTGTGTGGAGAGTGTCAAATGCCTTGCCAAAGTACAGTAATTTGTACTGCGGCGAGACTCGAACCGCGAACAATGTGACCCACAACAGTCCGGTAACATGTCCATTAGGTCACGCCGCGTCTGTGATTTGATGTGTGAAATGGAAAATCATTGAAATTCAAAACTTCTTTTTCCTCGACCGTCTACCCATTACTTAGTGGTACTTCTACTATATTTCAGAAGCTCAAATAATTATAATGGGGTGTAAAAGAGTAGTATAGTGCGGAAGAAGGGTGTCAAATGCCATTTTAACAGCAGGCCTAAAAGGTGGTAGCGAGGAAGCCAATGAACGAAAATATCTTAATGAACACAACAGTAAATGGTAATCATTTCAGCATGGCAAAGAATTATAATGATATAAAAATCTTTCGCGTTTATTATGTTTCTATATCAATTAAAAGTTATTAGAGAGCAAAGAGGAACAAATTATTTTGTTTTTAAATGGGAAGGGATTGAATAAAAGGTTGAGATACAATCTTCACCTTCCGGTCTAAGTACCATACATGAAAGTGGTACTGGTGAGCGTTGTTATGAGAAGAAGCCCGAGAAGAAGAAAAACAGTTTAAAGAGCACAAAACTAAATAAAAGGTAAAAATCAATAAAGGGAAAAGGATTATAACGAGGTGAAAATAGCGTTGCAATCCAACATATATGCGAATACCCTGTACGGACAGCGGGTCACCATTAAAATTAGACTCAGAGGGTGTGCCATATATTAAATTTAGTTTAATAAAGAAAACTAATATTTTAATGAACCATGAATAATGGAAATCAAACATCTAGGCGGCTATGGGCGTAAAAAGGGACGATGCACAGCACTAGTGCACTCCCAATTGTGTATTTGCATAAAAATAACATACTCTTTATTTTCAACTTGTTATATTTTCTGAAGTATCCCAAAGCAGACTTCTGATTTTGTATTTTATATATATATATATATATATATATATATATATATATATATACACACAAACATAATAATATGAATCCTCTGGTTAATAAATACGGCTTCTTACTATTAATAGTGCATCTCCTAATTACATATACTGTTTTGTTGACCGTCTCTAATGATATCAATATATGTTTTAAGCAAAGCTCATTTGAGAAATCTATATCGCTGTTCTTCTTAACTTTATATTCCCTGATTGGAAAGCATTCAAAAGTACCAAAATAACTTTGAGGAAAAAGTATGAAGATGAAAAAATAATAGTACGAGTCGTGCTTCCGAGGTTTTTAGGTTTATAATAATAGCAAATTATTAATGAAATCAGAAATCATTCACAAATTCAATTTTATTTTTATCAATTGTATTACCATCTATCACTAACGGTTCTAGAGGGGGACTTCGTTTGCGGGTTTAAGCCCCCCCCCCCCGAAAAAATATCTTCATGCCCTTCCCCCAAAATATATTTATAACTTCAAGCCCCCCCCCCTCCATATTCTTCTACAACCGCGCCCTGCCATCTATCATACATTCTTTTAATAAAATGGCATTTCTAAAAATGTATTTATTGAACGATGTTGTTTTTTTCTGATGTACTGCTCTTGTTGTTGTTGTCGTTGTCGTTGTTGATGCTCTTGTTGCTGCTGTTGCGGCTGATGCTATAATTTATGCTGCTTCTATTGTTGATGCAATCTGGTGGTCCATCCTCCTCCCTTGACTACACCAATTTGACACCATTGATAGGCTTGATCTCATATCTTAGGGGGGTTTATTTTGGGGGTTTTAGTTGTCAATAATATTACCGATGAATTAATAAAAAGGGTGTGGGAGCATTAAAGAAAAGAAATACATCGTTTATAATATATGCATACTACGTTCAGACTACAATATGAAAGCTGGTCCGACGTCTGATTAGATTAACTGACTAATTAACTACCTTGTTGCTGTAATGATAATTGAATATTTTCACACGTATATGACCTTGGCCAACTGAAGTTAATGGATGCGTTAGCATTTTCAATTGTTTGAATTGTCGTGAAAATAGAATTGAGAATATTAATTTATTGATTGTTAACCTGGCTATTTTATTAAGATCTCGATTTATGTATAGATAAGCAACCAGAGGCTTTTTACGGCTCTGGTCCTATCCAGGGACAGGGGAATGAGGATTAATGCCTTTTGGTTAGTTTATTAATCGATGGTTGAAATTTACCTAATGTAAGATGTCGAGTATCATCATGCTTGTATGGAAGCTACAAGGGGACCTACGGCTTTAAGACCAATGCAGTAGGGGCTGTATAATGGATAAGGCCCAAATGCCTTACAGGAGGGCACCACATGTATAGCGCATGTGTTATGAGCCCAATATCATGTAGAAGGAGGGGGGTTGAGAGCATTTTGTCACGGAAATACAACTATGGGAATCCCCCTCCGAAGAACTGAAGCAACTTTTTGCCCTGGAAACGGTTATTTTCGCCTCTTCCTCGATTTCTAAATTCACATCTGCATAGAGTTTGATTAAACAAAACCATAAACGCAGTTCATGAAATACGTAGCACATTTGTTTCTCCTCTCTTACCCCCCTCTCCCCCGTCCTCCCCCTTACTAAAACTCCGCCACATGGGTTCAGATAGAAGCTAATATTGTTCTATCATCCGCAAACAAAACTATGATTTATATCCAAATATCACATCCTGTCATGGTTATTCTGATTAATATTGACTCTGGCCTAGATCGCTTTCAATAGGTATCATGTTAGACCATTGATTGATACATGTGTTTCCCTTTTGTTTGCGTTTCAAGGGCATGTATTCTTGTAGAAAAGACAACCGAAGTCAAGGTACGAATCGATGAGCCGTACAACCTAGATCTATCATTTGGAAGACTGATAAACATTTATCTTTGATGAATAAGAACGAAGCATGAAGCATGGCGTTAAAGACCAGGCCTTGACTTTGCTTTTGAAAAGTGATGAATGAGCCATCAAGTTTTCCAACTTCAGAGTGGTTCAAGAAAAAGTCTGTTTTGACTTTTTCTTTATTAGCAAAGGTGGAGTCCTAGAATGATATGTTTTTCTTCTAAACTATTCTTCATGTGTTCAGTTGTCTCTCAATACAAAATGACAAATGTTATAGAAATTGTTTTTTTTTTATGTTATTGTTGTTGAAGTTGTTGTTGTTTGTTGCTGTGTTGTTGTTTGTTGTTGATGGTGGTGGTGGTGGTGGCAATTGTGGTGGTGATATTGGAGGTGGTGTTGGTGGTGGTAATTGTGGGGGTGGTATTGATAGTGATGGTGGTGATGGTGGTTTTTGTACCGAGCGTGGTGAAGATATTCATTGTAATTTCTTCTGCAATGTTGAAAAAAATCAAGACGTCGACAGACGTAAATTCCCTTACTTCATCTGAGAGATGTCGTGGTATAGTGGATCACTAGCTTGACTTATAAGCGTGAGGTTCAGGGTTCGCATCCCATCCTGGATCTAATGTCACATGGCAAAACGCTCATAAATATTTGCAATTCTCCACCCAGGTGTAAATGGGTACATCACATGAGCTATACAAAAAGCCGCTATTGCCTTGATGGAGGTGATAATGGTGACGCTGCTGCTACTAATGATAATGGTGATAACGAGGACGATGATCGATGATGATGATGATGATGATGATGATGATGAAATGATGATGATGATGATGATGATGGTGACGATGATCGATGATGATGATGATGATGATGATGATGATGGTGATAATGTTGATAATGATGATGATATTGATGACGATGATGACGCTGATGATGATGATGATGATGGTGATGACGATGATGACGCTGATGATGACGCTGATGATGATGATGATAATGATGATGATAATGATGATGGTGATGACGATGATGATGATGATGATGATGACTAGTAATAGTAGTAGAAGTAGTAATAGTAGTAGTATCATCATCATCATTATAAAACATATTTTGTTTTGTTCTTACTACTACTACTACTACTACTACTACTACTACTACTACTACTACTACTACTACTACTACTACTACTTCTACTACTACTGCCACTACTTCTATTAATGATAATAATAATAATAATCATTATCCTCATAATCATGTATATTTTTACCATTTGCAATTATTGCATTTTATGTATTTTCAAAACTTTGCTTGTACAATTCAGCCATCGGCTGCTAATCACGATTTGTATAATACCATGAATAAATCTAAATGAATAAATAAATATTGAATTACCAACGTTATCCTAGACAAAGACAGCTATGTGTCTTGATTCTTTGCCCTCGAAATGTCATCATCTTATTTCTTTCTTTTTTCACCTTCTTGCTTCAAATACAGAGGACAACCTCATTAGTTGGCAATATAGGTCGAATAAACCAACCAGAAAGACCTATTCATCTAGACACGCAGACTATGAATGTGATACAGTATCTCTCTCTCTCTCCTCTCACTCTCTCTCTCTCTCTCTCTCTCTCTCTCTCTCTCTCTCTCCAACCAGAAAGACGTATTCATCTAGACACGTAGACTATGAATGTGATACAGTCTCTCTCTCTCTCTCTCTCCCTCTCTCTCTCTCTCTCTCTCTCTCTCTCTCTCTCTGTCTCTCTCTCCAACCAGAAAGACATATTCATCTAGACACGTAGACTATGAATATGATACAGTCTCTCTCTCTCTCTCTCTCTCTCTCTCTCTCTCTCTCTCTCTCTCTCTCTCTCTCTCTCTCTCCAACCAGAAAGACATATTCATCTAGACACGTAGACTATGAATGTGATACAGTCTCTCTCTCTCTCTCTCTTTCTCTCTATCTGTCTCTCTATTTCTCTCTCTCATCCTTTCTTTTTTCTTCCCTCCCTCCATCCCCCCTTTCTTCCCTACTCGCTAATTTACCTCATTTTGTCTCTCTTCCTCTCTCTCCCTTTCTCTCTCTCATTCTCTCTCATTCTCTCTGTTCTTCTCTCTCTGTCTATCTCTCCCTCTCTCTCTCTCTTGTTCTATTTTTCTCAGCATACATACATCCGTTTCTTACTCTCTTTTGTTATCACGGGTCCCTGCCGTTTTGTCTTTCCTCTTTCTCTATTACGTTCCCATCGATTTTCGTTTCTATTACCTCTTTCACCGCTACACCTCATTAATTAATTCACCCCAATGCTGACATAAGCTCAAAGTCAAATTTACTGAGAATGGATCATTACGCATCCCCCAAAAAAAAAAAAAAAAATATTTGAAAACCTATAATCCCTTCTGACGATGAGAACTAGACAGGTCTTTAAAGAAAAGTAATATTCAAAACAGATCGATAAATCATCCATCTGCTATAGATAGACATGGACAACAATAGATATAATTATCATAGAAATGATAAATGTTTGCATAAAGACAGGAGTATAAAGGAGGCCGTGTTTAAAATATGGTATACCCTGTCTCTCATTAATCCGATATTACATTAGCCAAAGCCCGTGGGATTTGAAAAATACCATCCGCTTCTGGTTATTTGTTGGATTTCTCTTCTTTCATTTTAATTAATCATGTTGATGATTCGTCATTCCATTGTTTAATATGCCAGGTATTTTTGTCATAGTCTGCAAATATGATATGTTTTCAACAACAACAAAACAGTACCATGTGTGTACAAACATGACAAATGTCGAGGTTATTCCATTGTTAATAAGTCATGATATAATGTTTGTAGACTACTTCAGTTTTCCGGTTCTTTCATTTCTACATTCTACACCAAGCTCTTAGATGTTCAAGATTCCTATGCAATTCTTTTCGTTCAATTTTCTTTCTTTAGTCCTACCTTCTCTCTCAATCATATTCTGTTCTTCTCTTCACATCATTTATTCGCCTAAGTTCACTCTCACTCATTCCCATTTAAAAACTGAAATCTCCTGTCTATTCTTCCTCTATTAAACGGCGGAAAATTGGAATGCGATGACGCAATCGAGACGATTCAACCTCCCATCTTAGCACGAACAATAATTATCAGTTACATGACAATTAATGTACATACGCCGTTCCGTTATAGCCCAATAAAACAACGTATTTAGGGGGCAAAACCAATGTTTGCCTGTAATTACCATTTGCAGTATCATGGAGATCTAAACTACCTGTGGACGTGAGCCTTAAAATCGGACAGATTGTAATATCAAGGATTTATACTACTTGGTGATACACTCCTGCTAGAAACTAATTATCGGCTATTATGGCATTTATGAGGATTGATGTTTGTTTGAATTTATTGCCGGATAGAGTCCAAAAAGGTATCCAGACCGGCATGGCCTTTAAATAACGTGCAGAGGCGGTTTCGGTGTGTTCATGGGGTCTCTCCCCCTTCTTCTTTTTGCTTTTCAGAGATTTAGGGGATTCTGACCCTACCCTTGCTTGACAGACAGCTTGTGAATCAACACCCCAAATCCAAAATATTCCTGATTTTGTATCAGTTGATTTGTTTCATTCCTTTTCCCTTTTCCCCCCTTCGGTAGCATGACATACTTTTGCAAATGTGACCCCCCCCCTTCACAAAATCCTGTTTCCCCCTCCCCCTTAAAATATAACGCTACGTTATATCAAAGCAAAAACTACAGTTTGTTCAATACAGACTATTCCATTTTCAATGAGCGGTAATTTTTATGGAATCGCCCACCATTTTGCTTGGGTTGAGTTGAGCAATAACGGGTAAAGACATCAAACCTATCTGCACTAGTTTGGCCAGGAGGGATTAGACCTCCCTGCATGGTCATTGACAGGTGGTTATCTCATCAAATCAGCTCTCAATTAACATAAGAAAAAGGGGACTAGGGGGGAACAATGGTCACCGATTAGGCATTGTTTGCTATATAGAGGGCGCAAGTAGCTACAAGTAGTGCAGCGGGGCTTTAAGAAATGTTAAAGAGATGATTGGTACTACAGAATCGAAGAACAGCAACGGATACAGACTTACCAAAGCTTTTCGTCTTGCACTAATCAGATTAAATCGCAAGAATCGCAAGAATAAACAGAAATAATTGCAATACGCCCACTCTTAAGAATGGGAGTGACTTTCATTACATGAAAACTACATTCAGAACTATTACTTTGTAATAAAAAAAACACACAAGAAATTCCTTGATTAATTCTTACCAAAGTCACTGGTCACACCATGGTATGTCTTTCTGCTCAGTTAACAATTTGATCAGAAATGCTTTATTGATTAATATCTCGCATAAACTCATACAAAGATAGAATTCGCCGTGTTAGATATTTCATTTCTGCTAAATGTTTCCCAATAATGTGAATTCTGTGAAAGCAAAAACAATATCAGACCAGGAAACTAAAGAAAACGAGGGAATCGTAGAAATATGTAAGAATTATGCTTAATTTTATTGCTAAAATTTATATTCAAATTAGAACTACGGATATTCAAACGTGTTCGGAAGGTTTAAATACATGTACATGGACTTACAATGCATTGCAAAGGCCGATAATAATGAGGTGAGGAGGAAATGGTCTTTTGCAGCCAAATGGGGGCGCGATTGTAGTTTTAGCCACGTTCCGTTAAATTGGCTTTTAAAATTGACTCACCTTGCTTGTTAAAAAAATATCATCGGTTCATCATGGAGTCATTGTCAAGCCATTTGGAAAGGGCACACACATTAATGTTCGTATCTCCCTTGGACACGAAGCGTCTTTTCCCGACGTACGACTGCGTCAAGAGATGGTGCGGTTTCTGACGCGTCGAATGAAAGTGATAGCGTATACAAGAGGTGCATGTCAAATGAAAAGTGCAGATATTGCTTTGAATTACTGGCGCTTTGGCTTGTTGCCCTCATAGGCTTGATTAGCGCAATGAATGACACAATTAATGACGCAATTAATGACGCAATTGAAATGACGCCTGGTGTAAGGGGGGGTTGTGTATTTTTTTTTTTGAGGGGGGTTGCTTTCTTCACATTCGTTCTTCAGCATTTCCCTCTTTTCTTTCCTATTTCGCTTATTTCATTTATTATTTGGGGTCGAGGTTAATTGACTGGAGGTATAGCGTCCATGATGCCTTTAAAAAATATATATATAACTCGTGTTTCCTAAGGAATTTAGTAGATGAAGAAGAGTTGGTGCATATTTTCAGAAGACTTTCCTATCAACTCTTTAACCATTATACCCCCCCCCTTCATCCACTCTTCTTAAACTTTCACACACACCTAAAGCCTCTTTCAGATATGAGGCGGTAAAACCGCGGCGGATTTTTTTTAATTTTTTTTTTAATGCTAATGATGATGTCAAAATGTAACACGTTTCTCATTTTCTGTATCTTACAATACGGAGCTAAGTGAATTATAAGCAGGACCTTGTTGCGCACAGTGGCTGTTTATTAATTTTACACGTTAAAAAAAGCGGTGAACCGCGGCATGTCTCAACAAGCCTTATACATTTTACTGCATATGCTGGGTACAAAATCGGGCTACAATTATCAAGATACTTTGCGTAAATCAAAATTGTAGAAATAGCATGACGAAAGAACATTTTACACATAATTTAAAGATTAAAATCATAGGCTGTCATTGCGACTACATACACAGATACACAATTGGCATTATAATACGACGGACTGAGAAGGGGGTTACAAATCAAATATTAACCCAGCATAAAGTCATGGGGTAATCATATCATAAAAGTCTAATCAGCGAAGAAAATATTTGGATAAGATGGCATTAGGGCGGCAAAGGGGAGGCTCACTGTAATATTAACCGAAACAAAGAACAATATAAAATCATGGTAGAGAGAGGTTATCGCATGTTTGACGGGTTATATAAGTATTTATCTAAGGAACAGAGCCTCGGCTGGAAACACAATGCACCGTTTACGACAAATAAATGTCAATGAGTTGTTATAAATCTGCTCAAGAATTTAGAAACTTTATGACTGTTATGGCAGTTAAACGGTTTTATTCACCCGTTTGTTCTTTTTCGTGCAAAAGTAACGCACTGTTATCACTCAAATCGTGTTTTACAGCATAGGCCATTCGAGATTAGGCGATAACACAGATGTGATTTAAACCTGTTAATTACTTTATGACTGCTTCTTGCTTGCACCCCAGAGCTATTATTATCTCGCGAACTGCGAAATAAAACACAATCAGACTTCCATTAATGCCCTTTAATTGCTGCGATGTTGGACTCTGTACGGCTAATAACTGCATTAAATTCTTTCAAACATAACGATAATTAGTCGAATTTTATGATTTATTTGTGCTTTTTTCGATTATCATTATTAGAGTAATGATTTTTACGCTATCCTTACGATTTTTTATGAGTCTGAATTTAGCATATTTATCCAAGAAGATTAAATATATAGGTTAGAGCAGCCATTAAGAAAAAGGAGGTGTTAGTTCGCGCAGGGAGGTGGGAGTTAGGGGTTCGCGCAATATATTCCATGCAAATTATTGCAAAGGGACTCCCAAGCAATCTCATATGAGGTCAGGAAAACGCAGAGCATTTGTTTTAAATATTTTGTACTCACTAGATGCATTTACAGCATCTATTTTCATATCGTTTTGCTCTGAAAAAAAATGAAATCTTGGTGTAAATCTTATTTCTGGCATTCTAGAACATCGTTTAGCATTTTTCGTGGAAATAGATATCACAGTATCACACAAGAGACAGACTTGTAAGTGATTGAATTCCGCCCAATTTTTGAATTGTCAAGTATCATGGATTTTCAAAACTCCGAAGTGCAGTGCAGTAGGCCTATATAATAAGACACATATTAAAGTACAGCACACATCGATCAATACGTTGCATACATCTATCAATGGTGCATACATTCATCCTCCAATGAATTTTAAAGGCATCGTTTCACAATGCCAAATCTGAGATGCATGGCCCTACGTGTTATCAGCGTCAGTGATATGGTGTAATATTGAAGCCCTAAAAAAATTAAGTGCCTCAAAAACGTAAAGTTCTTTGAGTGACCGGTTTTACCATACTTATTTTCCCCAATAGACTGTAATGTTATAAAAACCGTTGGGAAAACGGCTTTGAAATTTCGAATTCCAATCATAAATATCTTGATAATCAGACGGGCGATCGGCTTGTAAAGGTCATGGGATTCCTGACTGACCTAAAGGTTTATAATTATGATTGCAGCATGAGCTAAATCCAGGATTTTGTTTAGAATCTGAGACAAAGATACCCAATCCCTTTAAGTATGAAAGTGGGCGTTCCTGAGACATGACATTTCACTATTAAACAAAAATGTGTCAATCTCTTCTTAAATTGGATAAATCTCAGAATATATTTTATTTTGAAATTACTCTCATTACTCTTTCCCTATTTCTTAGACTAGAGTATATTTTGATGATTTTCGTTTAACAAAAAAGTACTTGGTTTTTGCTGACTCTCTTTCGAATTCATTTCACCCAACCCGGGAGTAACGCTATAGAGAGTGTATTTGAAGGCATTTGGCAACGTGTAATTTTAGATTTACACTGTCAGAATATTTTTAAAAATCTCTATTCATGAAGAGAATATGTCAATATGGTTTATTCTTGAAGTAGGGGTGTCGTGGTCGAGTGGTTTAAGGCGCTTGACTGGAGAGGCGAAGGTCGAGGGTTCGAATCATGATCATATAAAAGTAAAGTAATAACTGCAAAGCTTATTATAAAGAATTTATACACAATAATGACATTCTTATTTACAATACAGTTACAGAATATTGTCATATAAATCTTACATACAGTTTTACAAAACTATTGTCCATGTAATAAGCGATAGTGGTATTGTTCGTAAAGAATTCAGAGAACTTCATAAACCATCGGCTATCCGAAAGAAGGCCGTTACTGCCATTAAAAATCCATAGCTCTTATGGCCTTCTTGCAGGCAGTCGACGAAATTACCCAGTTATATAGGATGTTATTAAATAGTTTGTATATAGTGGCAATCGCCCCGATGATGGTATTAACGGTAATAAAATCATCATTATTATCGTGTTAGATAGATAAGAAAACTATTAAGATAATGCTTATATCATTAATAACAACAAATGGATATAGTTTATCATTGATTTTAAAAAAATGGATATATAGAACGGTTTTCCATTGTGATTGAAGTTGCTATCTCTAATTCGAAAAGGAGGGTACATGAATGATCTCAGAAGTCCTTTGAAGTAGACTAAAATAAAAAGTGTTATTTTTTCTTTCTTTTTTCTTCTTTCTCTGTTGCTGGTTTCGTTTTCTTTTCTCTCTTTCTATCTTTCTTTCTTTCTTTCAGTCTTTCTTTTCTCAGGAAGATGTGGAGGAGTATTAATGTTAAGACGATGGCTAAGAATACGATTGAATTATTTTAAAATCGAATGTCTTTCCACGAGATGATGAAAATGATTGCATCATCAGTTCGTCCCCTCTCTCTCTCTCTCTCTCTCTCTCTGGCTATCTCTCTCAATTTTTTATTATTTCTCTCTCTCTCTCTCCCTCCCTCTCACTCTCTTTCTCCTTCTCTAAATGCTTCTCTGTGTTTCAATTCGTATTCCCTTCATGCGGATTGTTTCACTTTGCTACCAGATCCGGAAAGGAGTTTCTTTCTGCCGTCCGTCGCACTTTTCTTCTAACCGTTATGCATTGTTTCATTACTCGAAAAGTGCAAGGGGTCATGACATGGCAAGTCTTCTTTTTTAAGCGAGAACATTGTGGGGGGAGACAGACCTGAAACAAATATCGAGTTTGCCGCCCAGAGATCTCCAAGATAGGGATGGAGGGGGTAACCAACAAAAGGAAGGAGAAGAAAATAGGAACGGAGAGGAGGGCATATCCCTGAAGAGCTAAAGACAAGATAGAGTACATGGGCGAAAATTTAGATGTGAAGATCGACTTGTTGATGAATTTGACACCTCAACAGTTGTCAAGTTGAAACGAGAAAGGGCGAGAGAAGACTGGGCATGACCGGGCAGTGGGATAACGGCATGTGAAAGGTGGGGGAGGGGGGTAGTCATGGCATGATAATCAATACCAGGGCAAAGGTACATCTATAGAGGTTGCGTTGACAAGGCGTGTAGTAGGCGAACAGGTGATATTATTATACACGGGTGGGACTAAGGGCATATTTTTGTGTTGAGGTGCTCGGCAGTCAGTTGGCGGAAGGGCAATGCACTATGCTGAAATCTCGGGTTAGATTGGCAGTGAGATCTGTTGAAGGCGAGGTGGTGATGTATCATTATGTATCCGTGGATGGAGCGTGCGTGTGTATGTATGATATGTGTCCAGTCTCTCGCTTTCTTCTCCCTTGATTTTCAAGCCCCTTCCCGCGACTCAAGATCAATCCAATGAAATTGTAAACGTGTCAAACACGGATCCACGTCCCATATTCCAAAATACTTTTGCACTTTCTTGCCCTATTTGCCCTGTTCCTCTCCATTCCCATGCCTACGTGAAACTGGGGAGAAAAAATGTGATAAATGGAGTAAGCACTCTCCCTGACCCAGTTAACTTCATAGAATCACGGTTTGTGAGCAACCCCAAACACGCCTCGTTCTAAATTTTGCCGGTGTTTCACGTCAGCTTTGGATAGCTTTCACCCCGGAAAGGGATTATGGGTAGAATCGATGGGAATGAACGATCCGCATGATTTAAGGCATATCGATAGATTTATGGCTTGATACGTTGTGATTGTCTGACGGGAACAGAATATGCTCTCCCTCCTTTCGCGCCCAAATCTAAGCAGTGCCTTGGCGGTAGAAAGTGGAAGAGTGTAAACTCCTTTGCAAGCACGTTCAGGGATTTCTTCCTCCTCCTCCTCCTCCTCTTCTTCCCCCATCTCTTTCATTTTCTTTCTTAATTTTATCTTTTCTTCCTTTATATTTACCTCTTCTCTTCTTCGAAAGTATCTTTGCATGAGATTCTTGTCCCTTGCCATTTCTTTGTCATTTTCCTTATCCCGCTTTCTCTCTCTCTCTCTCTCTCTCTCTCTCTCTTCATGCTTCCATTGCTCTCTCTCTCTCTCTCTCTGTCTCTCTGTCTTTCTCTTTTACTATAACATTTCTCAGTTTTTATTTGGCATTGTCTCTAGCTCTCTCCCTTCTTGGTATCATCTGCATTCTATCCCCATCTCTCTCGTTCTGTTGTCTGTTGTCTCCCTCACTTTCACTCGTCGTTGTTCTTTCCCCTCCCTGCTCGTCTCCTGTTCATTTTCCGCGTGCACATCTCGTCGAAAGCTGCAATTTGCAAGTTCAAAGATTAACTACCAAATTAATCATAAAAGTACTGCAGAACCAGCACACGCTTTTACCCCCTCATGA
Source organism: Mesocentrotus franciscanus (assembly GCA_037976565.1). Lineage (NCBI taxonomy): Eukaryota > Metazoa > Echinodermata > Echinoidea > Camarodonta > Strongylocentrotidae > Mesocentrotus > Mesocentrotus franciscanus. The sequence continues at coordinate 19,894,492 of CP137674.1, read as the reverse complement.
ATAATTTAGAATACATCATTTTTTAGGATTCTTGAAAGATAAGCATCATGTTTTCTGACAAAAGAGCGACCAAAAAGCGCCGAATGAGACAAAAGGTGAAGCCGTAACTTGAATGTATTATTGATACACTATGCAAAGGGAGGGCGCATCAGTATTTTTATACAACAGTACACCAACCCCAATCATAGTTTGTTTTTTCTTTGTGAGAATATATGTAGATTTAGATAAAAGGGTAAACTCCTAAGAGGCTTTTATCAAAACATGTTTGGCTCATTTCAATTAAAATGTGAAAAGGGTTCTTCAACTTTGTTGTCGGTTACTAATCTTAGAAATACATTCACGACATCATCTACCTCGATAACATCCTAACGAATATTGATGAGGATTTCTGTTATCGCTGTGATCTGCATCAATATAATCATCAGCAAAGCTACTATGAGAAGGACCCTAACAAATCAACACCAGATCCTCACATTGCCTAGGCGATCGCCTTGATACGCTAAAAACCTTTTAATAAAAATAGCTTAACACTAGATACAATTTCATTTGTTAATAGGCTTCTTATCTAGTAAAGGGACTGTACAACACCGTTCATGAAACAAAAGGGCCAGGACTTTGACTTTTTGCTCAGGTCATACGTTACTTTATTTCACGATAACATGTAAGTGATGACGAGAGGTCTTGTACTTTCTGTAACCTCTCCTTTTTTATCGTCCCTATTCGTGCAACGAATATGCAATTAAGAGTAATCTTGGTCTATTAAAGATATGAGCGGGGGTGAAACTCATCTTGCACTGGGGTTTCCTCTTATCAAAAGCTGGCAGCTATTGAGAACAAGTCCCAACTGGCGAGCTGAGGCTAAGAGCCACTCGAAGTCCTCCGAAATTGTTGTCGAGCACGCCAAGACTCGGGCAGTGTATCAAGCTCGTCAGCGAAGATTAGACCGCCCGCGCGCGACTTGGTCCGCGAGGTGAATCCGGGTGCTGCGGGGTGCGATGGAGGAGCAGTAAAATGCCCCCCTTTTGCTCCATGGCTCAACCCCTGGGGTATTGTATGAACTGGCATGCGCCAGACGATGCCAAAGCTGCAACGAAAGCGATGATAATCAAAGAAAGGAGATGGGGAGAAAAAGTATCAGACTTTATGCGCCATACATATTTTATCGAGGAATCTTGGGTTTCGGGAAACACGTGAGGATTCATCTTTACTTAAAGAAGGCTCGATTTCATCTGTCTTTGGAAGAAGTGGAGGAAGAGGGGAGACCAGGGAGCGAGATATCGGGAGTGAGAGACCTCAAAAAGGATGCAGGAACACGGGCTGTCGCGCGATTTTGAAAAGGTGCAGGTGCACGGGGACGTGAAGAACGGCACCTCAAATTTCGGCAGTTGACCGGCCAGAAGATGAGGCGTACGTTAAACCCGAATAACGGGCTCCAATGGGCTAAAGGAGGGGTAGCAGGCCTCCCATGGGTCTTACTCTACACCCTGGTTCCCTTATTTCCGTTGTAATTAGAATTTCATATCAGTTAAGCAAGGCGATTGGGTGGCAGTAGCGAGGTGGATGCGAGCGGGAGGGGGGTGACGAGAGGGTGCCGACACGGCTAGACGCCGGCCGAATCCGAGTATCATCCCTGTCTTCGATTTGCAGGTGGGACCTAAGACGTCAACCAATGTGTCAACTTTCAGACACAAAATTATCTTGATAAGAACAACTACAATTGAATATCTTCAAACATAAGAGGCTCTCAGAGATATTGACAGATTCATCAGAATGAAAAACAAACATCACTTCGTCGTCAGCTCTAGTGTGTGATGACGTTATGCGTCCGTCAGCATAATCAATTGGCATTGAGTGGCAGACGACCCTCTATGCTCCCAACGCTTTACTAATCAAGAGCATAAGGTTTAGTCGAATGCGTGCAATTTACGAGTTCAACAAAATGAATCTGAATAGAAGAATCTCAAGAACACACTAGGACATAACGATGATTGTAACGAAATAACATAAAATCTGCTTGTCCGCGAAGTCTTTTATTTCAATATCTTACGTACCGGCCCGCTTCTGTTGTTAGGATATCAATTAAGCGCATCTTTCGCATTTGCCTTTTTTTTTATAAATCGCAATTATCTTCAAGATTCTTGTGAGTGTTGGCTCTTGGAATATTGCAGTTATGTTAGCACGTGCTCTGAAGGGGCATTTGACAAATGATTGCGGAGGAAGAGAAAAGTTTGTCGTCACAGCTTTTAATCTTCAAGAATGAGACAAAAGTCATCTGACTTTGGGTCGACCGCATACACAAGTGCTTGTTCTTGTCTTCTCTCGGTAATCTAAAGTTTAAGAGACTCTGTGAGCGGACAGCAAACGGCTACTCAGATCCAAGAGCAAAATTATATCAAACAAACAAACATCCATATTAAAATATAGTAGAATCGTGGGTGAATTGATCGTGCCAATGACTTGTCATCCGTTGAGGAACGGGGGGAGAACAAAGAAGAAAAAACAAAAGAAAATAAAAAAGGGGGTAGGAAGGAAGTAAAAGAGGAAGAGAAGGGAAAGAAGAGGGGGAAAAGGGAGGAGAAGAAGCAAATGAAGAAGGAGAAGAAGAGGTAGATGAGGAGGAAGAAGAAGAAGACGTGGACAGAACAAAAGTAAAGAAAAAGAGAGAAAGATAAAAAGAAAGAAAGCAGAGTAAGATAAAGAAGAAGATAAAAAGAAGAAGAAGTTTTAGTAGAAAAAAAGGAAGAAAGAAAGGAAGAAAGGAAAAAAGAAGAAAGGGAAGGAGAAGAAAAAAGGAAAGGAGGAAGTAGGAACAGAAGGGTAAGATAAAGAAAAAGGAGAAGGAGACGGATAAGAGGAAGAAGTGGAAGAAAAAATAAAAGCGGCTAATGACAATGAGGACTGGGTTTGGTGACGACGACGATGATGATGATGATAATGATAATGAACTCTTTTCTAATATACAAAGGAAGCTGTCGACAAAAAAATCAAATTAATGTGCAGTTCTATGACATCGTTGTGTTTTATGTTAACAACGTACACCATCCAATCAGCATGACCAGTTGTTTTGCATGATATGCGTGTGACCTAATTATAGCACCTAATAACTATAAACACTGTATGGTTTCGGAAACACTATAAATATATATATATATATATATATACGATAAAAATAAGCCGAACAATACATGTTTGAATACATATATATATAGGCAGATATAGATATCACATCGACTGAATAAACACACACGACAGCCCAACACACAAGCAAGGTAAAACACTTTGAAATTGCATAATCATTTCTAAGTTTATTCCGAAGTATTTCTCGTAGTAATTTTTGCTATGTTCATGATGCTTGACTATATGATTGAGAGATATTAAGTTTTTATGCCATGTATATCTGTTCATACAATGTATTTGTTTCTGTATGTGTTTGCACTTCAGAACCTGAAGAAGGCCTCACAAGCCGAAAGCTCATAATAAAATTGTAAAGTAAAGCTACGTCTCACGTTCCTAGACCATTTTCTTTACGCCTACATTTTCTGGAACACCCGTTGTCATGTCAGAGTTGAGAATTCTCGCACTTATATATATATATATGTGTGTGTGTATTGTTCGTCTTATTGTTATCGTATAGAAAGCAGCTCAAGGGCTCAATGTGATCATGGTTTAATTTCTTAAATAAAAAAAAAATCCATAAAATAGAAGACAATGATTTGAGATGCAGCTTAAGCATCACTGGGTTTATTTTTTTGTTTATTTCATATTTCCCATTGTATAGATCGTATCATTAAAAATAAACGTAATCATTAGGATGATATAAGACGCATATTCAATACATGTATATCCATCATCAATTGATCCACTATGGATGCTTGTATTATTCATTTTCATAGCAATAGATATTAGGAAGCGCTTACTGGATGAATAGCGATCACGTGACGTTCTGAATTTTAGAAAATAAAGAAATGAAACAAAAAGATGCAAAAAGATGAGTATGTGTTTGTTTCCTCTGTCCCATAATTTGTTTCAATTTGTATCTCGGAAAGCCCCCCTCCTTCCTCCCTCCGTGCGGACAATCCTGGATCCACCCGAAATCCGTATTTTATACCATTGCGATATAATAGGAAGCATGTAATGTCTGCGTTTTGTCAGGATTTTAGTGAAACTGCAGAAGAGAAATTTAAAAAAAGTTGGACCAAAAAATGAGGTCAAAATGAGCGATGATGTTTCACATACAGTGACTTGAACACGCTCTAGCAATGGGGAGTTTCGTCTTTTTTCGTCTTACTATAAGAGGCTTTATAAGGATATGCATATACGAATTCACTGGCAAATTGTACTTTATGATAACCCACAAAAATATTTCTAAAAATAGATAATAGGTTTAAAACCGGAATGAAAACGTTTAGATGCCACACTTTCACGTGCATAATATGACTAAATAAAGGTGAGAGAAGCCATAGCATAATGATGTGATGCATATAAAGGAAAATGAAACCCAACAAACTTTAGCTGATTGCCTCATGAAAGAAATTATGAGCCAGTTAAAAATATCTTGAATTCATTCCCATTTGATTACTTAGCAAAGAATGCAATCTCTATAAAGTTTGCAGTTTCCTGCTAGCAGTCTACCATGGTAGTCGCCATTTTGTTTTAAATAGAGATGTCAGAGTAGTAACACCTGTGAGACACCCACTGACCTGTAGTTTAGTTACAATGTAGGACACTCACCTGTGAAATGAATGACATCGGTTTTCTCATGATAGACTATTTTGTAATGCATTCAAATGAATGGATGTTCTCTCAAAACTTATGGTGTCAAGCTCTTTGGGTCAGCTGTTTTAACAGGTGATCATATTCTTTTGTTAAGCAATATTTAGCATGTGTTAAATGTTGTTTTCTTGGGAAGACCAAGGAGTTAGGATTTAAATCCCAACTCCTTGGCCAGACAAAGCTCTGCCAATATATTGTAATTCAAAAGAGTGACAAAAAAGTACTTTGAAATGCTCAAAGAAATCACCGGTTTGAGATGCCGGAGTAACGAGATGGCTGATGTTTGCATTGATGGCTCTAGGTTTACAATACCCAGTCATTATGCGACACCCTATCCGTTTTATGCAGGTCAATGGATATGTACTACTCTGACATCAAATTTTAATCAATATGGCAGCTCCCATGGGAGAATGGCTAGCAAGGAATCTGCAAACATTGAACAGATTGTTTTCTCTGCTAAGTAATCAAATTGGAATTTTTTCAAGATATTTTTAACTGCTGGTAGTAGTAGTAGTAGTAGTAGTAGTAGTAGTAGTAGTAGTAGTAGTAGTAGTGGTGGTAGTAGTAGTAGTACTAGTAGTAGTAGTAGATGTTGTAGCTAGTAGTAGTAGTAGTAGTAGCAGTAGTAGTAGTAGTAGTAGTAGTAGTAGTAGTAGTAGTAGTAGTAGTAGTAGTAGTAGTAGTAATAGTAGTGGTGTCAGTAGTACTAATAGTAGTAGTAGTAGTCGTAGTAGTAGTAGTAGTAGTAATAGTAGTCGTCGTCGTAGTAGTAGTAGTAGTAGTAGTAGTAGTAGTAGTAGTAGTAGTAGTAGTGGTCGTCGTAGTAGTAGTAGTAGTAGTAGTAGTAGTAGTAGTAGTAGTAGTAGTAGTAGTAGTAGTACCAGTAGTAGTAGTAGTAGTAGTAGTAGTAGTAGTAGTAGTAGTAGTAGTAGTAGTAGTAGTAGTAGTAGTAGAAGTAAGAAAGAAGAAGAAGAAGAAGAAGAAGAAGAAGAAGTAGTAGTAGTACTAGTAGTAGTAGTAGTAGTAGTAGTAGTAGTAGTAGTAGTAGTAGTAGTAGTAGTAGTAGTAGTAGTAGTAGTATCACCATTATTGCCTTATCTATCACAATTTCAATCCCTTTTATCACCGTACTCGAATAAGCCTTCCCGCTTGATGAGGGCATGACCATCACACCATTCTGGCTCTCAGAAGAAACAAATTGATGTGTCTCTTGTTCATCCTGCTTCTTTGATTTCATAGTTTTGTCATTTTGGGGCTTAATATCAAACTTCATTATTCTCTTCTTGCAACCTGGTTAGCTTTCCTTTATCTCTCTTCTCTCTCTCTCTCTCTCTCTCTCTCTCGCTCTATCTTATCTATTGATATTTCTTCCTCTCTTTCTCTCCATCTTTATCTCTCTCTCCCTCTCTCTCTCCCTCTCTCCCCTCTCTCCATTTGTATTCTGTCTTTCTGTCTGTCTCCCTCTTTCTCTCTCTATCTATCTATCTATGTTTCTATCTATCTATATTATCTATCTGTCCATCTATGTTCTGTTTGTTCAATTTCAAGCTATTTCCTTCACTGCCCAGTACAAGAAAGCCTTCGTTTGTACTGTTGTAAATCCGACTATTGCTTATTACTGCTATTTTATTGTGAATCGACATGCAATTCAGCTTTCGGGTTGCTATATAGGTCCTATCGTTTTTAATAAACCATTTTCAATTCAATTAAATTCAATTATATCACTTCTACCTCCTACATCGCTCCTATTTCTATGTTATCATCTTTTTTAGTATAATCTTCTCCTCCTTATACTCTTCCATGTTTCCATATACAGTTTTCCAATTCTAGAAAGTCTCCCAGCGAGTACCCTCGCCATGCCAGAGACCGGGCAGCATGGATAAGAGGTAGCTCTTGACCGCCCCCTCGAAAGACGGAGACGCAAGACGCGTACTCCCCTCTTAATCAAGTTCCATCAAATCATTTTCTTTACTTGGACAAATCAATTATTTCGAATGAAGCCTCTTCGTATCTTTCTGTCGCCGTGCAATACCTCATAGAGCACGAGACAGTCGTCTGTGCAAGAATCATATATATAATAAGAGAAGAGCATTAATATTTGAAGAGTGCTCTCTTGGTTGTTTCCTTCGTCTTCAATACCGTCATAAACAGAAGATGCTTTTATTTGCTTGGAGAAAAGCCGTTGACCTGGCAAATGGTTCTTTCATTCTCCTCATCCTCCTCCTATATAAATTGTTGAGTGGATGGTGAACTAATAATCAAATATGAAAATAACAATTTCAATAATCAAATTGATATATGTCAGGAAGTAAACCTTGTTCATCACCTCGTATTTGACTAAGAAAGGAAACGGAATTGTGATAATTTTGGGTCGGAATTAGGATGTGTTTAACGAGTTAATTGAAGGATGGCAGGGGTGAAGCTAGTATGCTAACTAAATAGATGAGCTATGGTGTCACTAGAGAGACAAACTGCAGGAAGAGCAAGGGTGATTATATTTTAGCAAACAGATACATGTCACTTCTTCTTTCTTGAGCCTTGATGACAAGTCATGGCAGATTAAACGATTCTCCTCTCTCTCTCTCTCTCTCTCTCTCTCTCTCTCTCTCTCTCTCTCTCTCTCTCTCTCTCTCTCCCTTCTGTGTGTCCCATCTCTCTTTCCCTATCTATCTTCATCTCTTTTCTCTCTCTCTCTCTCTCTCTCTCTCTCTCTCTCTATCTATCTCTCTCTCTCTCTCTCTTCCTTCTGTGTGTCCCATCTCTCTTTCCCTATCTATCTTCATCACTTTTCTCTCTCTACTTCTCTCTCTCCCTCTCTATCTCTCTTTCCTTTCATCTCCCTACCATCATGTCCTCTAATTATCCACTCGTTCATCTAGATTATCAAACTGCAACAATCCGTGTCTTGTCGGCTATTTTCATTCTCCGTTTCCCCCAAACTCGCACCTTGTCTAGTTTCGGCGGATCCCCAAATTGGTCACGCGCTTTTTCCCGCCAAAACTTTTAATCGTGCATTCAAGCAGACAACCGTTGCAATCGCGAAATGTCACACTTATTTCCAAGCCCGATCTCCGCAAAAGAAATTATCACCTTCTCGATTCGTTGTGGCTATGTCCATCACTCCTTAGTCCATCCCTGGTATACTATTCCATGTACGATTGCTACTTCTGTAACCGCCCAAAAACATTTTTGTATTCCACTTAGTCAAGTGTGAACCCGGGTGTATCTTCTGACAAGTAAATCGTTCGGGATAGAAAATCGAACTTCTTTGAAAACGAAAATCACCTCTTCAGATCACAGAAGAAAGAAAGAAATAACGGAAATACAACCATAATGGAACCAGGAGAAAATAGAGTGTTTTTTCCCATTGCTTAGCTAATTACACTTGTTATATGTCTTGTCATGGTAATGTAAACCTAACGAGCAAATCTACCCTGTCTTGCCATTTATTTCTTTGATCCTCGACCAGAATTTATATACCAGGCTTAATAGAGAGTGTACAGGCATATTTAGATGGTGTAGTTTATGAACACATAGTCATCGAGAAGAGACCCCCCCAAAAAAAAAAAAAAAAAAATTACTACTACTACTACTAATAATAATAATAATAATAATTATAATAATAATAATAATAATAATAATAATGATAAGAATAATAATAATAATAATAATAATAATTAATATTAATAATAATGATAATAATAATAAAAATAATAATAAAAGAATAATGATGATAATCACTGATGATATTTCTATAAACAACGTCACCATCAGCAACCTTAGGAATCCGAAGCATCCTCATGATAACTCATGTCTCTAATATAGTCACTACTAGTAATTATCATTATTGCCCCCTCTAAAGCCAACTCTCTCTCTCTCTCTCTTTATAAATATTATATGTACAGTTGTATATATAAACACACACAAATACAAGAAATAATGATGCTCCGTACACAAAGAAATTGTTTTACAAATTTTCGACCTGAGGGCCTTGTCAAGTAATGATTTTATTTGACTTTGAAAAATGTTATTTTTATGTATCAATGATAATGACAATGATTGTCATTGTCATTTTCAAGGAGAGGGGCGGGGGGACACGAATTATTACGTCACAAAGAAATAAGAAGGCAGAAAGTAAGAAAAAGCGTGTAGGAAAGAGGTATGACGAAATAATACGTCATAAAGAAACCAAAGTCATCGGGCTGCTTTCAGCCTATGGACTCAATGTCACTTTCCACTCATTTCCCCGTTCTTGACTTAGGCCTATATCTTGGCTTTCTCTCTCTCTCTCTCTCTCTCCCTGTCTTACATGTTTTCTTCCTCCTTTTCTGACGTGTTTATTCACGTCCTCTCTCCTATACTTTCCTTTTCTGTCGTCCATCTCTCACCAGACAAGTATCTCGCGTCTTCTTTTGAAAAAATGCGACCATTTCTTCCTCGAAACGATTTGATAATTAAAATTCATGTTCAATTGCCTGAATAGCCACGATTCCCGATGAGGCAAGACGCGCGACAGATAAACTCCGATTTAAGAAATACATGTAACTTTCTTTTTCAGAAAAAATCAGGACAAACAGAGAAATACATGTGTAGATCAACAAGCGGTCTAATTTCCGTTGCACACAAGGCGTCATTTCCCTGACGTACGACTGCGTCAGCGACTTGCGCGGTCTTTATTACGCTATAATCATGCGAGTGACAGCGTAAACAAAAGTGAACGCAAAATGTATAGTACAAACACTCATTTGAAATATTGGTGTATGAACTAATTCTCTTCACAGGCTTTATTGGCACAGGGGATGACGCAATAGATATAACGTAGCCATGAGGAAAGTCACACAAAAGTAGACTAATAATTGTTGAAAAAAAATTCTGAAGTTTATATGATATGATTTGAACCGTGGAGTCAACAGTACGCCTAATCCGAATTCTGGTCCTAACCCTACAACAGTCATGTATGTGTTTGAAGAAAATAAAGCTCGGATTCCGATTAAATTTCGGATCACCATTAGGGTATCTTTGAAAAAAAAGTGTTTGTAACTGTCTGTTGCACACAGGTATAAACCACAGCTCAAACTGAATATAAAGAGCTTCATTCGCAATGATTTAAAATTAGAACCAATCAGTCTGTCATAACCTCCTTTTATATTGTTTTAATTCTCCCATCTCTGTCATCTCGGAGCTTAATACTTGGGAAGTGATAGCTACCCGAGCGGTGTCGGGTTACAACGGCAGGGAAGCGAGCTCTATCCCCGCCCGTCTAGAGCCGAAATCCACTAATTCCGGTCCCTACCACCCCTCCCCCTCTCTCCCCCTTTCCCCCTCTCCCCCTCTCCCCTCATCCTTTTCATTTGCTTTTCACATGTCTATAACATAGAGAAGACAACTGATTTTTAACAGGTTGCCAGGTTGCATATAAGGTATGTGGTCGTTTATCTTAACTGACTTTATAGTTTTCTCGTCTCATATTTGAAAAGAAAAATATTTTTAGATACCTCCTCTTTTTCATCGACAAAAAGAACATCTTCATTTGCCTTTTTGCTCTTCTTCTTCTTCTTCTCTTTCTTCTTCTTCTTCTTTTGCTTCTTCTTCTCCTTCTTCTTTTTCTTCTCCTTCTTCTTCTTTTACTTCTTCTTCTTCTTCTTCTTCTTCTCCTTCTCCTTCTTCTTCTTTTACTTCTTCTTCTTCTTCTTCTTCTTCTTCTTCTTCTTCTTCTTCTTCTTTTTCTTCTTCTTCTCTTTCTTCTTCTTCTTCTTCTTATTTTCTTTCCTTCTTTGTTTTCTTTCTTATTTATTTACTTTACTTTTATCTGTATTACTCTTGAGTTTATTCAATAAACATTTTATTTTTTTTCATTTTCGTCTCCTCCTTCCCCTCCTTGGCTTTTATCTCTATTAGCTTTTTCTCATTTCCCTTTCTAATTGATCAGATTGATCTAGTTTCGATTAGCACCTCCTTCCTAGTTTTCTTATTTTTTTCCACTTCTTTCCTTCATAGAGGCGCCTCAGCCTCCCCCGCTTTTCCTTTGAATGTTTTCTTTTTCCAACCACCCTCATTATCAGATTATCAGCTCCGCCCTTCGCATATATTTATTAAAATTAGAAAAAAAGACAAATGGTAAGCTTTATATAGACTACAGGATGTGACATAACATTATACTCTACAATCATTATCATAATTATTATAATCACCACCACAACCATTAGGACCGTCATCATCATCATATTCATCACCACCATCTTCATCATGATCATAATTGTTGCAACCAATTACCCACATCTGTCAACTTGTCTCTCTCTCTCTCTCTCTCTCTCTCTCTCTCTCTCTCCTCCCCCTCTCTTCCTTTTATTTCTGATCATGTTCGTGATACGATACAGTTTTTTTTTTCTTTATCCAAGTTACTTTCGTTCTCATTTTTTCAAAGAGAGATGATAAATAACATGGCGACAGTCCATGCACCAATGGATTCGTATTCCCATATACCTCTATCTGTGTTGCTGTTTAAAAGTGTAGCCCATGCAATTTTCGGCAAGTTTTGATCATGCTATACATAAATCGCTCATTTATACTGCTTGCTGTAAGTGATTAAGAAATACATTAGGACAGTTCTCTCCGAATAAACTCAACCAAATAGAACCCAGAAACATCCTTAAAACAAAATATTCTTGCAGTTCAGCTACAAGTCTAAATTATTATGGTTATCAATTGTTAATTGAACCGGAGAAGTTCATACAAAGATGGTTCATTCTTTTTCTTCTATGCTTCACATTGGCATGAAGCCATTTATGAGATTAAAAACATTTTAAGCGAAGACTTTAGACAAACCTCAAATCCACGACACAATCTTGTTTGAAAAAGCAACAACAGTGGCGTAGCGTGAATCCAACCAGTAAGGGGACACTGGTATCATGGGGGCACCCGTCATACTAGAGAAATGAAGTGCTAGTTTACATAGCCCCTGATTAGTGGAGAAGGAAGGGTGTGGGATGGGGCCCAGTCGTCTTCTTTTATCATCTTTTTCCCCGTTTCTCTCCCTATTTTATCTTGTTATCTCCCCCCCTCCCTTTTTTAAATGTCATTCGATTGGGGGTACGTGTCCCTGTTCTCCACGTAGAAGATAATACGCTACTGTGCTTGCCTACATGTCAACCCTTTCTGTTCCCAGTTTATCTCTTTCCTATTTCTTTTTATCTCTTTTTCCTTTTGTCCCCCTTTTTTTTATGTCATTCGATTTGGGGTGTCCCTGTGTCCCACCCCTCCCCCCATATACTAGACCTACGCCACTGTGCTTGCCTACATTTCAACTTGGATGAAATAGATTTCATATCGTTTTGAGAGGAAAGGTGATAAATTCTCGCCAAGTCGTAAATGTCAGACGATGCTTCGATGATAATTCGAGGTCTTTAATAGTCTGTATGGCCGATACAACAACATTTTGATAAGACTCGTAATCACAATGAAAAAGCAAGGAAATCCATCCTTTTTGTTATTCTTTTGAGAAGGCGAATAATAACTCGAATGAATTATTCGTCCTCGAATTTTTGTCAAGACTTTCTAAAGAGTTATTCTCTAGCTTGCTAATCATGCGGATACTAAATCAACAGGAGGATAGTGTCTGTGTATGCGCTAAAGAAATCAAAATTATGCTTCGGTTTTGTTTGCTCAAACAAGATCAAACAAGCCCGGGGCAAAAACCGCGTTATTATTCTTATCTAGACCAACGAGCTCTATTACATCTTTTCGCACTGATAACTCCAAATCAAAGTTTGGCATTCAAGCTTTACAAATTCATCGTTTTATTCTAATATGAAATCACTGCCCTAGCTATTCCCTCTTCTTTTCTATAGCCGCTGCACCGAAAAGTACACACAGGAAGTCGCGGGACAAAAGTAACAATATAAAACCACAAACAAGTAACTGGGTTAAGCTGTAAAGACTAAATGAATAGAGGGAAATTAGGCAATGGGGTCGATTTGAAAGCATAACTGTGTTCTTAAAGTATTTGTTTTCTTATCTGGGGATGTACTGAAGAATATTGGGAATTGGTGAATTAAAGAGACGGTGGTATGTGAGAGACCTTTTGATGGACTATGAACATACGTAATGAATATGAGGTCATGGGGAGGCGAACATATTACCATTGTGGTTCCTCTCGGTCACTCATGATGCAATGAACGCGTTTATATATTAGTGCGTCTATTGTGTTTTAATGCATTCTCTATGCTTTATTGTTCCACTTTTCTAAACCATCCTATATACAATTATATTATAATGTTTTGTTTTAATACGCCTAGGGTCCTAGGCTACGGTTATATTCATGAATTTAATTAATATTTACACTACGATGCATGGTCTTAATTTCGTTATACTGTTTGTTCATAAAGCATTTATTGCATGGAACAATCAAGTTTGTTATAATTGGTTAACATATTGATTAAAATGATATTTACTTTTTTTTAAACCAAAAATATTTTTTTTTTTCTATGATGAATTGCAACCTTGATTTGTAATTGTCAATAAAATGTGATAATGTAAAGTTTCGTGGTATTGTGGTTCACGCACTGGCCTCTCAATCAAAGGGCTGAAGGTTCGAATCTCAAGCCGGCACTAACGTCCTTTGGCGAAACATTAATCCACCTTTGCCACTCTCCACCCCGGTGTAAATGGGTACCTGCCAATCGCTGGGTTAATGATAATTGCCGGGCTCTCAGGAAGAACAGCACTGAATCTGATAAGGCTTCCCTGGGAAACAAAATCATAATTATCATCATACTAACCTCATCTGTAGGTGTGATGGGAATCAATACAATATTTTGTTTTATATTTTAAATACGTACACGTGTGCGACTGTAATATTTTAACAAATGAATTAAAACGAAGTGAAATCAAATTATTTGCAAGAGATGTGTGGCTTCTGGAAGATATTTATGGAATGAAAAGTCGTGAAAAATAGATTCACTTATGATAACAAAAATATTGTGTTGTCCATTATGAGTTCACGCTAAATAGATATATAACTATTAGATTGTAAATGTTTACTTTCCCTAATTAGCCCATTTTCTTGTATAAGAAAATTAAATCAAAATAACCTTGCACAAAAACATGGCATGAAGTGACACGATTAAGAATTGATTTAAATCGGGTTTTGGGGCTATATGAGACAAAATTCACAAAGTGACAAGGCAAATTTTATAGACAAGACAGATAATTCGAACCAAAACAATCATACTAACTTAATGTATACTACATCCCAATTCCCAGGACTATAAGTTCTTTCATTCATTCATATTTTGTAAGTTTTCTTTAAATATCATATCCTGTATAGATTAAGACTTACCAATATCATGAATATGCAGTGTTGAATAACTCGAGGCAATGCAGTGCCGACATCGGCCTTGGCTTCGCCTCCGAAGGTCCCGGCCTCAGAAATGCTGGACTCGGAGTCGGTCGGTAGGGCCGAACTCGGACTCGGATGGGGTGGACTCGGACTCGGAAGGGCCGCACTCGGACTCGGACTCGGAAGGACCGGACTCGGACTCGGATGGGGTGAACTCAGATTCGGAAGGGCCGAACTCGGACATAACAATACCGACGAAGCAGCAATTAGCATGATAATGTATGTTGTTGTATGAGAAGTATCTGAGAATACGGTTTTCAAAAGTAAATTTCAATGATGTAACATCATCGGTCCATCAAATGTATTTTCTCTTCTAAACAAGGTGCACTCTTTGGTAATATAGGTACTCTTTCTGAGGTTCGACTTTCATTTACGCAATAACAAAACTAATACGTATTGTAACCTCACAAAATCCTTTTTTTTCTTCAGGAAACAATGTTAAATTCTGAAAATAAATCTCTGAAGTGAACCACATGAAAAACGAAGAAATTTCTGAAGAATGTAGCCATTCTAATCGACCTTTCGTGGTTTTACCCTCAGAATTTCTTTTTTGTTATATAAAAAGATATTCGGAGAAATTTTTAAGTGGGATTTTTGCTTTGCTTGTGCCTTTGTTGATGCATGGGATTACTGCTTTGTTTATAATAACTGAAGAATTGCGATAGAAATAATATTTGTTTTCCATAACCACAGAACACGTATTTGTTTACTCGTTTACTTTTTCATTTGTCATAGAGGGATGATTGTTATGTGTACTTTTGACAAGGTAAATTCCCAAACCATAATATTTTTTTGTTTCTTTAGTTACCTTTCATACAAGTTGGAGAGATTTGTTTTCATTCATTCGATCGTTAAAATTTCATTCTTATTATCATTTCATTCGGCAACGACATTACAAACAAAACAGTCTCGGTAGTATACAGTACAGGAACAATTCGACGACGTGAATCCTCCCACCCCCATCAACTATTTACTACCGTTTTTCAACAGTATAATGGACAGTTATGTGTTACATCCTGAGCTACAGTATATATGCAGCATTCAGGGAAAAAACGATTAATTGTAGTCCAAAAATTATCGTAATATCGCATGTTAAAGCCCGAATGACTCCAATGATTTTTTTTTGTTTAAAGAAAGAATTACGTCTTGTAGAGTCGGTGTCTGAAGCAGGCACATTCTAATTTGAATATGATTTGTAGAGTTAGGCAAATTTTCCCTGTCCTGTAAAATTGAGCCGAGCGCAGGTTTTTGATAAGGCATCACAAGATGGCGCTCTTACTCTAGTATTGGTGACTGTTGTCATGGTGCTGGTTGGTTTACATGGCTTTGTTGTCATGTACAATCTCTTGGCGGATATATAATTTAGAACACCAGATAAACGTGACATGACAGGTATCTTTCTTCCTATGCTGATCTAAAGTTTAGCCTTATTTACCTTCCTCACACCGATTTTAATCTTCAGTACATCTTTGTGATAGGCTGCGTAGCGTGAAAGGTAACATTATTGTAAAAGATTATGATTATTTTGAAAAGCTTGAAAAATGTGGTTGTCTCCAACTCCTTGGTTGTCTTTTTAATGTGTGGATCTACTTTGAGAACGATAATTCATATTACAAGTTAATAATTTCCAAGGCTTTTATTAAGTTTAATTTTTCTTTTCAATTTCAAACTCTGAAATATGAATATACTTCGACAGTTCTCTTCACCCCTTCACTTCTCTCTCTCTCTCTCTCTCTCTCTCTCTCTCTCTCTCTCTCTCTCTCTCTCTCTCCCTCTCCCTCTCTCTCTCTTCAGAATGCCCCAAATGAAATATTTTTGTAAACTAAACAAATTGGAAGAAATATCATGCTCGGTTGGAACCCGGTGAGTCTTCGTGTCGCCATTCTCAGGTTCGCGGGGATTCCTAAGACTTTATGGCCCCATCCAAGACAAGAATTGTAAATGATTAGAGGTCGAAAACGTGCTGCTTGTGCCCCCAAAACTTATCTCTACCTTGTTTAAATAGCCTCAACTACCAAGTACTAAAACAAGGAAATCATCTCATCTTTGCTCGCTACGCTCGTAAAAAACGAGCAGTGAAAAAGTTTGGTTTGAGGGTTAAAGAAACGTTCCTGACAGCTTTTATGCTCATTTCATCCTTTCTTTTGATAGCCCTAAAACTTGGGGTAGTTGAGAGAGCAATAACGATTTGGGTTCTGAAGTCTTCCGTTGTGTTTTATCTTCCATTGCCGTGAACATAAACCGCATGGGCGCCATAAATCATGCTTACCTTGACAGAGCGAGAAGAAAAATGATTCTTTACAAATACCTTTCCCAGCACAAGCATACATTTCGTTCTTTTATTCTTTTAGCACCGCGACACTCTCATTTGAACCCCCGGTTTGTTCTACATGTCAACATCAATGCTTGCAGACGATTTATGACGAGCTCTTAAACGAACAGGACGTGCTCAACACCACAAATTCGCGCGCTTTTTACGAGCCGAGTGGCGAGGGGAGCGATTAATTTACGATAAATGTTTGTCGCAGAGTCTCCAATAATTTGCTGACTTTTGACATTCGGTCAGTTCACAAAACTGTCAGGTTTTAACAACTTTGGTAAAGAAATCTAGAAGCACTAAGGAGAAGATTTATGACTATAATGCTTTGCGGATGTTTCTTTTAATACCACTGCACAGAGGAAAAGTTTTCACAATCTATTCACGTTTGTCATCAGCCAAAACGTTATCGTTTGTCGCCACTGGATGGCAGTATTTCATTTCAAGCCGTGGCGAGACTCAAACCCAACCCGGTGCCAGCCTACAAAGTTACTTGCCTGTCCAAGCTTTTCACTTTGTCAAAAAGGGGATAAATGCTTTTAATAGTCATGTTGGCTTTTACTGCATTATTTGTTTTAATCCGCTATCTAACTAATATGCTCTTTCAAGATTCACAGTCCTTTACACGCTCAGTAAACGCAATCAAAATATCTATATTATCTATAACCAAGAAACTACTAAAAAAGCAAAGTGAAAACTTTCTCATAAATTATTTTAAAAATTTGTTTTTAACGTTGCTTTCATAACAGACTATGAAAGCATTATGATGGACTGATGGACATTACTTTGTTTTCTTATGGCAATTTTTCCAAGTTATATTTCAAAGATATTAATTTATCAACGTCGTTCAGAATGTATTATTTAAAATACACATTATATCACTGTTATGACAATTCAATTAGTAATACCATGAAAGGGAATTATTATGTATTGTGTAGCGTGTTTTTTCTTCTTCTTCTTCTTCTTCTTCTTCTTCTTCTTCTTCTTCTTCTTCTTCTTCTTCTTCTTCTTCTTCTTCTCTTTCTTCTTCTTCTACTTCTCTCTCATTCTCATTCTCATTCATCTTCTTTTTCTTCTTCTTCTTCTCTTTCTTCTCTTTCCTCTTCTTCTCCTTCTCCTTCTTCTACTTCTCTCTCCTTCTCATTCTCATTCATCTTCTTTTTCTTCTTCTTCTCTTTCTTCTCTTTCTTCTTCTTCTCCTTCTCCTTCTTCTACTTCTCTCTCATTCTCATTCTCATTCATCTTCTTTTTCTTCTTCTTCTTCTTCTTCTCATTCTGCTTCTTCTGCCTCTTCTTCTTCTTCTTCTTCTTCTTCTTCTTCTTCTTCTTCTTCTTCTTCTTCTTCTTCTTCTTCTCCTGTTTCTTCTTCTTCCTCTTCTTCTTCGGCTTCTTCTTCTCCTTGCCTTTTTTCTGTCTTTTTTTCCGTTTTTGTATTAATTATGTTGAAGGAGTTATTTTTAACCTTATCTTTTCCCTTTTCAATCTACACATCAAAGTCACCAACGAAATATCTTTGCGTTTTTAGATTCCACCTACCTTGTTGCCCATAAAGTTTGAATAATTCTTTCTTATCTCTTCTCATGAAATGCTTGTGACCATATGATTTCTTCTTGATATACAAAGTTTGTATCTTCTCAGAACCTTACTGATCAATCTAAAGGGTCGTAGAGATCGCTCAATAAAGATCTGAGAAGATGTAACCTTTATCTATCAAGAATAAACGATACTGTCCAATCATATAGGCGTTGTGGCGTGCGCCTGTAAGCCAGTTAACAATTGAAGTTACAAACTGATTCAGCTGAGGACGCAGGTTCGAACTGAGTCACGTCTTTCTGATGGTGACGTTTACAGGTCGGTCCCCAGACGTAAATAATCATATCTGATTGATACACGTCTGTAATAACACAATATACACACACACATATCATGAATAGAGGTAAACAATATTTATTACAACTTTATGGACAACAATGTATCCAAGTTTGCAGGTGAAGTAATTGCATGATGGTCATAAATTTCGTGATCTCCTTTCACCATCATTATGCACTGTACCTTGAATATTGAATAGATTTAAAGGCATCGTTTAACAATGCCAAATCTGAGATGCATGGTCCTACGTGTTATCAGTGTCTGTGATATGGTGTAATATTGAAGCCCTAAAAAAATTGCGCTTCAAATGATCAAGAACTGCCTCAAAAAAGTAAAAATCTTTGAGTGACTGGTTTTAACCATACTCATTTTCCCCAATAGACTGTAGTGTTAGAAAAACCGTTAGGAAAACGCAAAATTTGATTTCAATTTCCAATCATAAATATCTTGATAATCAGACAGGCGATCGGCTTGTAAAAGTCATGGGGTTCCTGACTGACCTAAAGGTTTATAATTATCATTGCAGCATGAGCTAAATCCAGGATTTTGTTTCAGAATCTGAGACAAATTTACCCAATCCCTTTAATAGTTAAAGAATTGCACTAATGACATAAATAATAAATGTATGTACTTCAAATGTTGTGGGACAAGGCGACAACGGTGTTATTGGTTAGCTGTACCAAGGACATTCAGATAATTCGTGAGAAGAAATTAACATACTCATTTGAAATATAACCTCACTCTACGTGTTCTATATGCAATTGACGTACAATGGACCCAAACACTACATGGATTTAAACATGTCGGACCGATACAATTAATTTTATTTCCTATTAATCAGTATTATCAATGTTTCAAAGTCAATTCAACACCCTGATTTACTATAACGATCTGGTCCAAGTTTTAGGCAATTCATCTTATTCTTAAACAATGACATGTAACTTCGAGATTAATCAAGTGGATTTAGAATGGTGACAATAAGAAAATGCCTTATATAAAGTAATTAGTGCGTTCCTTTCACTAAACATATCTGTTTCAATCACAATTTTGAAAATTGTACCTTCAAGTTAATTATGTACCTTTCATAAGGTGATAATAAGAGCAAAACACAGTGAAAAGCAATTCATAGCTTCGTACTCATAAAATATTCAGCATTACATGTTGAACAGTTTCAGCTGAACATGGTTATAAAACAGAGTTAATTAGGTTCCTGTGATGATATAACAAGAACACAAATAGTGCGAACATCAATCTACGAGAGCAACCTCATAAAATATGAAGCCAAATTAGATTTTTGTATCATATATAGGAGTTAATTAGGTAGGCACTCCCATTGAAAATGTGATAATGAGGTCGTGAAATAAGAAAAACAATGTATACGTCCGTGCTAAGAAAAGTTGAATCATTTTATATCTTTTTGAAAAAGAAAGTAGCAACGAATTTAATCAGGTTCCTTTGAATAGGTGAGAATAAAAATGAAAGATATGAACAGCAGTGTACGTGACCTTGCTTATAAAATACGTGTGTTAGACAATGCCCTTTGTCATCATGTGAATAAAAATGCCTAACATCGGTATTAATCAGGTACTTTTGAAAAGGAGGCAATGACGTTATAAAATAGGAACAGCAACTAGCGTGACTATCAAATAAATCTTTTCATATCGTGCTAATATGAAAATGCAGAATCGTAATGAAAGACGGACGAAAGCAGGTCCTTGCTTATGCATTTTTAAGCAAAAATATATCGTCTACTTTGAATAGGTGAGAACGAGAACACAGACCGAGAAAAACAATCATCATTATTATGTATCATGTTTTTTGCATGTATGTGTGGAGATCATAGTTCTCGTCACGGTTTATTGAACATTGTATGATTAATATGATTGATAGAGAACCTGAAATAGAATATTTAGAACTTCATTCCTCAAGTGCTATTCATTTTACAGTTATAGAAATGGGGAAACAATTGGAGGAAGATGGAAAAGGGGGAGAAAAGAGAGAGAAAGCGTGAGAAAAAAAATGAGAAAAAAAAATGAGAGAAAAGGCAAGGATGGAGGAACGGATAGATCGAGTGAGAGAAGTCAGGTCAGGCATAGACAACTGCGGAGACTGGAAAGGCAAAATTACTAGGAGTACAGACTACCAAAATACATTAATTTAGGTACAGATATAACAAGACAGACAGATGTAGATATATAGATAGCTAGATTCAATGGTATTGAATGGAATAGATAAGACACAGATAGAAGATCAAACATATCGACCTACGTGATTTACGGACCCTGTACAGATTGACTGCTAATTGATCAAATTTTGTTTGTTTGTTTGTTTGTTTGTTTGTTTGTTGTTGTTGATGGGGTACTCCTGGGGGTTGTGATTTGTTTAGGTTTGTTTGTTTGTTCGTATTTTTCCCCGATGGTTATGTACATATGTAACTTATCCACATATTGCAGACATTGCAGACATTTTCTAACTGTAATATAGGTAAACCAGGCCAGCTTACTCGGTTGAGTCATATGCAGGCCAGGACTGACTACCATATCCTTTTTTTCACGCTCTGAATACCGCCAGAACTCAGACAAAGTTTTCAATTTTCATCTCTAGACAAGCCTATATAGGAAACTACCCCGTAAATCACGATCGTGTAGCGGAAAATTGAAACTTTCCTCGTTCTGTAATTCTTTCCATTTCTCGTCTTCTTCGTCACCTTCCTCCGTCCCCTATCTTCCCTTGTCTACCCCTCCAGGGGCGTCGCGAGAGGAGTTGAAGGGATGTGACCCTTCCCCCACCCCATCAAAAAAAGTAAATGCCTTCATAGTTAGATTTGTCATGCCCTTTCGTCAAATTGCTTGCTTGAAAACGAAAAACATTAAACCTTACATTTTCTTCTTGTGGATTATGTTGTTGTTGTGGTGGTGGTGGTGGTGGTGGTTGTGCTTGTGGTTGTTGTTGTTAATGTGTTTTTGCTTCTGTTCCTGTTGCTGTCGTTGTTGGTTGTTAATATGTTTGTGCTACTGTTTCTGTTGCTGTCGTTGTTGGCTGTGCTTGTGCGTGTGCTTATTTTAAAAAAATGGAATAGCTATCGGGCAAGCTCGTCTGTTATCCCCTTCAATTCACTTCTCTCATTAAAGATAACAACAAAAACAGCTATTGAATCGCAACATTAATTAACAAAAAATAAAGTGGAATAACTCATGTTCTCTTTTTCTAACCAAACACTCGTTTAAAGAAAAAAAATCAATATTCGACATGGACGTGATAGTAGTTCCAATTGAATTTATTTACCCGACGTATTCGTCAATTGTCAAAAAATGTGACACTTTTTATTCATATTCAAACAGAAAAGGGGGGAAAAGGTAGCCAACACTTGAGCTAAGCCTTCCAGACCACCTTTACTGAAGTAGATGACATCGAGAGGGCAATGAACTCGCACGGTTGAACAGGAAAAGAGGCTTGAGAAACCTTGAAAATAGTTTGCAGGTCTGTAAACGTTACATGAAGGGGTACGGTGCAGAATTCAGATACCAGTTCTCTCGAGCCAGTGATGACGATACGTGCATTATATAGAGGTGGTTGTGGGATGTAACATCCCATGAAGTATTATCGGTAAATTAAAACAAATAATATAAAGATGCATTTTATTGCAAATTTTCAGCTAGAGTTGTCGTAAAAGTTGGTCTGATGCCCCTCCCCCACTCTTATTTTTAAAATGGTCCAGCAGTTCACTCATTACAAACAAAGTTAATGTTTCAAGGGATAGAAATATTTGAAATAAAAAAAACGAAGGGAAACAGATGCCAAGCACGAGGAGACTTTATCTACTTAAATATCTTCAGAAGGACCAACGAAGGGTATAAATTAAAAAGAATACTACACAGAAAAAGGATTAAAGTGATAAGTTAGTTTTTTATGTCAAATTTTGTTTTCAGCAGCAAATATATATGCATTTTCCCATAGGATGCACAACAAAGTACCCTGATCAACAAAACAGCATCATGAAGCCTATCAAATAACAAAAACACAAATGGTTATTGCCCTACTAAACGGCAGGCAAAGGATGTAGGCCCTACAATGTTCTAGAGGATACAACTCCTTATACGACTCGAGATAAGACTATAAGCTTTTGAGTTGGTGGACAGGAGTGAACTGTCTCGGTCGGCATGCTTTGAGGAACCTGAGACTGGGTTTACCTTGGTACCCTGCCTAAACATATGGGCTAATGGCAGCAAGCAGGAGAAGAACGGGGTGTTCACCTTGATGCGTAACAAAGAGGTAAAGAGCGGAGGGACACGCACTTTTAACATTGTGTTACCTGTTGCAATGATGATAATCCATGTAGTAATATTTTTGAGTGATGAACGAATAGTTCATGTCTCATCTTATCATCCATAAAATTGTAATTGGTGTAGAAAATTAATTCTAATAATTTATCATTTATTATGTTTAAATTTTGAACGTAACAAAATAATAATGACCTTTGTTCGTTAACACCCCCGATCTCTCTCCTCGTTTTGTCTTTATTTTACTCTCACACTCATTCATATCTTCTTTTTCTTACACTTTACTTCTGTATTTTATGCCATTTTGGGGGGAAGAAGAGTGCGGTGTTACAAATAACCATTTCTTTCAAATGGTACTCTGAAAAGAAAGTACAAGTGATGGAAGGAACCGGGGGGGGGGGTTCTTGAGCGAGAAGCAAAAGCAAAAGTGCCCCACCCCCTCCTTCCCCACCCCTTTTCTTTTTACAATTACATGTAGTTTCATGTGAACGTTGCCGATGACTCGCACATCTTTTCAGAACAGTACATACATTTTTGTTTAAATCTCTGAAGAAAACGACAATCGCACAAACACTATACTGGCAGAAAATTTAGAGAAACACCAAATTGCCGGTCTATTTTCGATTGAAATGGAAGCATATCGACTAGAAACAATAGACAAAACTTCAAAGTCGGAGTGGAGAGGAGGATAATTGAACCATTTACACTGCTCAAATTGGTTAGTGACGAGAGATCTAATCTGAAGCCTGGTAGGAGAATAGGGTAAGATAAATAATTTACGATGAGGAGAGACCACCGCGCTTTTCCATTCTCCGCCTGCAAACCATCCACAAGAATAACATTTCGAGAACGAGAAAGAGAAGAAGAGAAAAAAAAGAACATGTTTGGTGTTTTTGGTTGGAGGACTCGAAAAAAGACAACTTGGTATACAGCGATGATGACGTATTTGTTTGAATGAGCCGACTTATTTGAAACACATTTTGTTCTCTCTCTCTCTCTCTCTGATTTTTTTGAGAATTTAAAAGGCATCTGCCCAGTAAGGTGCCCCCCCCCCCATTACCACTTTTTTGCGGCGAGAAATGCAGGCCATGTTTTCTCATGAATAGTAAGCATTGATATATTATCGTATCATTTGTGTTTTTATTTTGATCTACTTTCTATATCATCTCAATAACGATTTTCATCCAAACAATTCAAAAAGTAATATGTATATTATCGGGCAGATTATGACTAGTATTAAATTCCTTGTTGGTTAAAGTATAAATGTTTTGTCAAAGATCAGTACTCATAGTAAGTCTACCTATGTTTTTTTTTCTTCTTTTCTTCTTCTTCTTCTTTTCTTCTTTTCTTGGGGAGGGGGTAAACCTATCAGTGCTTGAAATGATAATGAAACTATATGGACAGAGAATTACTATTCAACAACCAGTGCAAACGGGTGACACGAATACAAATGTGAACAAGCTGTACCAATGTGAACGGGATGTACAAATGTTTCCGTGATCTCTCCTCCTTTCTTCCTGGAGTAAATCAAGAGAAAAATGTTCGAAGGCTGATGAGAAAAGACATCGAAATGTTTAGGTAACGGTAATCTCTCTCGGAGCAGACGACACAAATTTTGGCGCGATAATGGCGCTCGTGAAACACATTTACTTGGCGCGTGCGACTAATTATGATACACGTGTTGTCTTGATCAGCTTTGTAATTGCGAAAGCTAAATCAATTACGGTGTCAATTTCTGGAGTTGTTGTATCTGATTTTATGTTAACAAATGTAGCCTCGGTGTCCACACACCTCGTTTTGGATACCTGGCGAAAGTTAATGCGATGACATGAGGAGATAAAGCTGGGGATATGCAGGCATTCCGGGATGATATTTAGAAATGGGGTTAGAATTAGAAGTGACCAAGGGCGTGGGGCCATGCTTGGGTAACAATCCGTTTGGTTTATAAAAAAAGGGGTTGGACACTCGCGTCACGTTAGCCCATCTTCCACTACCGCCCCTCCGCCCTACCGCCCCCATCGCGCTCATTCTTCCACAGAATCGGAACACGGGGGCGCTGCTGCCTCGTATACGTGTCATAATAGGTATACACAACATTACAAATGTTTCTTCTGGTTCCCCTTTTTATTAGAAACGGACTAGTTCATGTTCTTTCTATGTAGGTGGGTTTAATATGGTTAAAGATTGCATGCAGTATATTCGAATTCACTAAAAATAACCGGAACAAAGTTAAACCCAATCATTCGGGATTGTTATTGATAAATATAAATTGCGAAAAAGAGCATTTTCATTGCACAATTTTCTACAAACTGATAAATACTTTGGTAATTTTATATTTATTATAGTATATTTGATGAATTTTCAATAAATCGTTTGTAATTGTTTTTCATTTAGAAATGGTATATTGATAATTGATGCATTTTCAGTGATTAAAATAATTTAAAAGTGTGGATTCCATTTCAATCAATAATTTGAATTACAATGTATATTTTAAAAAGAAAATGCAATAGCTTGGAAACAAAAACTAGATGGGAAACTGTTCCTCCAAGTTTAGAATAACAAAAATTGTTTCTCTCCACAATCACCAACTAATGCTTCCATTTTCCTTTCATCCATTAAACGACAGACGACCGACGCACTGTTTACAATCGGTACAGGCATGATTATTATACCGAAGATGAGTTCCCGTTCCGCGCACGTCTCACATAAGCAAAACAATTTATATAATAGAAGTATCGTTTCAAAATAACAAGCGGGGGATAATGCCGTAACGGATTGCTATCTTTAGGCATCTTTCAATAAGGCCTAATCCCGGATCATTTTCCTGAAATGGAATTACCTGGCAGAAGCAATACTTCCGAGGGCTTTCGGGGGCTTCGAGGTGGGATCGTTTAAAAGGAGTATGATAGGAGAGTGGCGTAGTCGGTATAGCCGTCACAGGGTCTGGGGTGCCGCCCCTCCCCCCTCCCCTCTACTCTCCCGTGGTGCCGAACAGAATATGAGGTGTAGAAGGGGACCCCACGAGACTCCATCGGAATTTAAAAAAAATAAGCGATTATTATTTCGACTACGTATTAAAAAAAAACGCACTTCCAAACTAATTACACAAAAATATATACATAAATCCTTATATACATACATACATACATACATAACAAAAATAAGTAGATAAACAGAAAAAATTAATAAATAGAAAAATAATTAAATAAATGAATAAAAAGATCAACTAGATTTGAATTTGTTACCAGGGAACAGATTAGTTGTTTCGCAACAAAAGATGGCGCTAGAGTACTATTACAAATGGCCAAAGGGGTGTGGCGTGGGTGTGCTAGAGAGGGGTGTCATAAGTTTGTTCGGTGCGAGTTGAGGGTGTGCGAGTGTGTGATTGGGTGGGACTATGTAACTTCATACCTTCCTCTATTGTTATTTTGATTATAAACTGTTATATGAAAGAAAAAATATACAATCATGTATAAGTTGAGATTTTTATGTTTATTGTTCATTGATTGATGTAATTCATGAAGTATCTTGAACCAAAAATTTTGTTTTATATTATATACTTATTGTGATAATTTCTTGTAATGTGAATTTATGAAGAAGGAAATAAAATACCATTAAAAAAAAAGTAAGAATTTTTTTTTTTTAAATGAATAAAAAACGCATGTGAAATAAAAGCAAAAATATTATTTTTTTTTAAAAAGCCATTCTGTCTGCAAATTCATTTACACCATTCATTTTCAAATTCATTTTCCCATACGATTTATACACAAAATGTGGAATACAGTGACTCATATACCACAAACGTCTGGAAATACGACTATAAATGTATCAGAAAGCGACCTTCAATGGGACACAAAATTTCAAGTTTGAAGGTGACCCCGCAAGAATTTGTTTTATTATGAATTTTTAAAATGATAAATTTGCCATTGAGTTTGCACAGGCGGCTAGATATGATATGTAGAAATGATTGATAAAGATTTTTTTTTCAAAATGGCGCCTAGATAACGTCACGGTTGAGTGATCCCACTGAAAAGAGGAGGTTCGCTATTCCTGAACGGAGGAAATTAGTGGTGAAAATTCCATAGTGATCGGACCTTGAATTTTTAAAGTACAAGTCCACTCCACTGAATAGTTGAGCTGATTGGATAGACAAAAATCGAAAAAGCCCAAATATACCTTGGTTTTGGAAAATGGTGCTCAGACTTATTTTTAATAATTTTGTTTTAATGAGCAAAAAAAACAAGTTAATGATCGAGCCGGTTAACCCCCACAATGCATTTTTGGTGACGCAGGGTCCTCACAACACAGATTCGTAATGTAACCAAATTTATTGCATACGTCTTTGTTAAGTGCCTCGATACAAACTATTTCATTCACCTGATAAGAATAACAGTATTTCAACAGTCAGAATGCAAACTGCATATATTAAGTGTTGCTCGGTAGGGCAAGCAATAATGTTTGTCCTACCTGGCAAAGATTCTATTGTCTATTGAAATACTATTATTCTTATCAGGTGAATGAAATAGTTTGTATCGAGGCACTTCACAAAGACGTGTGCATTACATTTGGTTACATTACAAAATAGCCTATTATCAGAATGTATACTGCTGGCACTTTCGTTGTGAGGAGCATACGTCACATCCGTACAGCAATTTAAATGTTTTGCTCGAAATAACCGAAACAAAAATCGCTCTTAAAAATCACCTGATTGAAGTACGCACGTGATATTTGGCAGTTTTAACCTTTGATTTATTTACAACATGCTACAATTTTTGAAAATTGGAGTGGACTTGGGCTTTAAGAAAAACGGGTCACAAAAAACGTACAGAAAGAAAGGATGAATAAATAAAGATTCTGACGAAATCAAGAGGGGATCTGCAGGATCTGTTGCAGATCACCTAATAAATCAAGATTCTGACGAAATCAAGAGGTGATATTCAGGATCTGTTGCAAATCGCCTAATAAATAAATAAATAAAGATTCTGACGAAATCAAGAGGTGATCTGCAGGATCTGCAGCAGACCACCTAATAAATACAGATTCTGACGAAATCAAGAGGTGATCTTCAGGATCTGTTGCAGTAGGTGATCTGCAACTTATTGCAGATCACCTAATAAATAAATAAGTAAAGATTCTGACAAAATCAAGAGGTGATTAGATCACCTAATAAATAAAGATTCTGACGAAATCAAGAGGTGATCTTCAGGATTTGTTGCAGATCACGTTATAAATAAATAAATAAAGATTCTGACGAAATCAAGTGATCTGCAGGATCTGCAGCAGACCACCTAATAAATACAGATTCTGGCGAAATCAAGAGGTGATCTGCAGGAGCCCAGCGAATCACCTAATAAATAAAGATTCCGACAAAATCAAGACGTGATGTTCAACTAATAAGTGTATTACATGTAAATTTCTTCAGTCTATACCAAAAACTATTTATGATTTCAGTGGCACAGGCATTCAAATTCCTATATTTCCTGAGAGAAAGCACAATTGATCAAAGATATACATTACTATTTTCAAATGTATTACAAGTAATAGTAATTAATAACACATTAATAACGCATACACAATTCAGATAAATATTTTCGAACAGAATATAGGTCCGTGTTTTACTTATTAAGTTAAACCCGACCCGGTACGGGGTCTATAAAGAAGGAAAACATAAACGTTAGACGAACTTCACTCGTTAAACCCGATTTTGAAAACACCTAAACCCAACACTGGGTTTTAATTTTTAGTAGAATACGAGTCAATTATGAAATAATAAATCTATTCTAAGACTATAACATCTTCTATATCTTTATATTTTGTTAAGTATATAAGCAGAAGTATATAACGTGAGTGCATCAACCACCTCGAAATGTCCAGCTCGTTGCAACGAATAAAGTGCTAAATATTTCCAATTCAGTACTCGTAGCCTCTCCAGGAAATTACCTATATCATATCCAGATATCATCGTCTGTAATACTCATATGATTACAGAAACAGTTACCATACTCATCAGACAGGCTTATCAATCTATAATTACAAATGGATTTGAAACTAAAAGTCATTACAGATTAAACGTCCGATTACATTTGTCACCTTGCGAACATGAGGAAATGAAATCATAACTATTTATCTCCTTTAATGTCCAGGTACATGCTAGTGGTAGGGATTCGCAACGGTTGATAACAATCGAGAGAAGTAAATTGTTTCATTTTCGGAAACAAAATAATGGGTCGGAAATGATTTGAGATTTGATTCGGACCATGATCTCGGAGTATCACTCGTCGCAAGTGTTCCCTGACAACTGATTCATTTAGATGTTGCCCTAGTTTTATAACCAAAACTTGGTCACTGAAAGACTATCTATAGGATCCCAGTGCAACAGGAGTCAACGCGGAGATTTGTCAACTATTTCTTTTTCAAAAAACCCTCTTCTTTGTCCTCTGAAAGGTGACAGAAAGAGTAAGCCTTGATAATAACGAACCATAAATCTTATCTGCTCAAAATCTGCCTCAAGAGAAAAATTATTTAACCACTTTAGGTAGAACTGTCACTTGTGGAGAAAGGAAACATTCACTTTAAGAGTGATCAAATCTAGATGTTATTTCTTTTTTTCCATCCGACTTTACTACTAAGATACATATTACTGTATAATGAATTAATAATGAATATTTTATTTTTCTTAAAAGTTCAACTGTAATTTCAAATTTTATTGGTGAAATTAAATGTAGTTTGATGAAAGCTCTATCTATTTCCTTTTTTTTTTTAATTATGAAAAATAATACATTCATAATATTACGTATTACAACCCATGCAAAAATTGTTATAACAATGACAAAGCAGGCCATTGTCGTTTTAATAATAGGGATTATGCAAATGGCATTGGTTGTCATTTGAATACTGACAAAAATCAAAATAAGAATCATGATAAGGAGATAAAATAGGAGAAGTCAGTCAAACAAGGAATATGTTTCCGGCCGATATCCCGTGCGACAATCATCATGATTATGTCTCTTTCATAGCCACTTTTCCTCCAAAAATGAACATTTCTGAATAATTATGTCCATGATCCGCTAATGCGTAACAATATCCTTAATTAATGAACAAATCAAGCGATTTCCCAGTCTTTGGTGAAATAAAATGTTGCATAGTGGAATCGCCTTCTTCCATTCCATTCCAATACGTCATCCAGTCCTGGCTCAATCGGCCGCGGAGTCGTCCGGACGCCGCTTCGTTCCCCGGTCGCATTGCTGTGATTGGGATGGTGAAATATACGCTACTGCTTTTATTTTCCGAGTAATTGGAAGAATAATAATGAAGATGCAATATGATGATTAGAAGAATGGTACTTGTGAATTATCCCAATACTTTTTCATGTTTATTGATATCATTATATTATTGTTATATGATAATATTATTGATACAAATAATAACAATATTAATGATGATTATGATGATGTTGTGGCTGATGATGATAATGATAATAATAATAATAACAACAATAACATAACTAAACAATCATTACAAATATATAAACTATTATTATTGTCAGTATTATCATCATCATTATTATTATGCATTATCATTATTATCATTTTATTATTATTATTATTATCCATTATCATTATTATCATTTTATTATTGTTATTATTATCATCATTATTATTATTATCATTATTATTATTATTATTGATGTCATTATTATTTTTTTCATTATTATCATTATTATCATCATTATTTTTTTTTTTTTTTGGTTATAATATCAATATCAATATTGCAAAAATCATCGTTATTACCCCCTCTTTTATCTATAAAAAAGTAGTCTGGACACTTGTTTGGCGTCTGGAATAATCAATTTTGAACACCACCTAATTTTGTTACAGTTCGAATATGTATAAATGAGGTTATTATGAATTCATATTATGAATGATTTAGCCTCAGAAAAAAATCTGACACTGCCTTAAACATATTATTCATCAATTCAAGTACAAGCCTCTCTTCCAACTAAAGAAGAAGAAAAAATGAAACCGTCTCGCTGAACAATTTCTTCGGGACTTATCAAGATTTGTCGCTCAAACGTAGTTAATTTATTTAAAAAAAATGAATTGATTAACAGTGATCTTTTCACCAAGGAGTTCATACGTGATTCTATAAATATATTTGGCATGCTTTCAATCTATAATCCTTTTAACAATGTAGCAATATTACAGTCACTTTCATTAGTTCATGTGTTGACCCTTTTAACGAGTTAAATCAAATTTACTTGGAAATCACCCAGTGCGTCAATGCAATGGTGATGAATAAACAATAACTTAAGACTAAAGAGAAATCATTCAATTAAATAATCAGGTCAGTTTTTTTATTGTTTAATACCTCTTTCCAAATTGTATATCACCAACTTTGGCATCGGTGCAGTTGCTATTTAAAACTCCGTTTGGTTCCGTTAGTGTAAATCCAGTACAAATTTGGCTCTGCAAAATTTCGTCCCCATTATTTAGGGAATTTCCGCATTTGATACATGCCGATTAGGTAGACCAATGCGACTATAAATATTGTTCTATTTTCTGATCCGAATTCGAGCATGCTGTGTGAGTGTTCTTCACCGTAAAAACAACCCTACGAGGGGTGGTAAATGGTTTTTGTTTTACTTGATTTTTCTTTTTCTTTCTGTAAATATCTAAAATTGGGGAACATTTTCTTCTCCTCCTTTTTTATATTTATTTATCTTCCTCACACTCCCATCTCCTCGTCATTTTTCTCGTCTTCCTTCCCCTTCTCCTCCTTCTTCTCCTACTCCTCCTCCTCCTCCTTCTTCTTCTCCTTGTTCTTGTTCTTTTTCTACTTCTTCTTCTTGTTCTTCTTCTTCTTCATCTTCTTGTTCTTGTTCTTCTTCATCTTCTTGTTCTTGTTCTTCTTCATCTTCTTGTTCTTCTTGTTCTTCTTTTTTCCCTTCTTCTTGTTCTTGTTGTTGTTGTTGTTCTTTTTCTTTTTTTTCTTCTTCTTCTTCTTCGTTTCCTACCCCTCCTTCTCTCCCTCCTCATTCTCCTCCTCTTCTTCCTCATTGTATCTTGTCCATATGTTATTTTCACAATCAAAACCTCCTATGTATCATCAAGACGAATGTAACCATGATAAAGACTATTTCAAGTAAAGCGTACAATGACATGTCTTACCTTAAATTTCAGTGATGCAACGTTAGGAGACTTGTGAGTTATTCAAAACTGCCATTAATCTGGATAGAATTTTGTTGCGCTCTAAACGAGACACACTCATTTTTATCATTTAAACTGTTGCTACTGAACAGCGCCTCACAGAAGGAAAAAACCTCTTGTTCACATCAATTTCACAGCGATGAATATTTATTAATCACATACCACAACCAGACTATTATCAACGTATTCGTCATTCTAATTTATGTTTAACCTTCAACCCAGAGTTGATCTAAAAGTGCAAATGACAAATGACGCTCAATTTTAAGAACGAATTAAACATTGTCAATTACGTCTCTTTCACGAACTCGCAATGCTTCCCTCCAACAAGACGAGAGGGGACACACTGGGAAGGATGAAGAAATAATGTTTAGGTCTGTACATCCGCACGATTTAACTCCGTAATCCAACCCTAAAATCTCTCCTCCGGAAACCTTCATTTAACCAAGCCCCCCTAAATCGCCCCCTTTTCTCAAACCAACACAAAAGTGCCCCAATTTGGAGCATAATCTCCGCGCCAATATTCATATTTAGATTTAGCCGTATCTGTGTTTTTATAAAAAGAAACTGGGTTAATCATTTAGGTTATGTGTGGTTTGGTGATTCACTGTCCTTTATTCAATTAAACAAAAGGATAGAAGTGCATAAGTCGGCCGGCCAAACAATGAATAAAAATCATATTTTCATATCAGCGTAAATGTATCCAGGCAAAGACCTTGGGTGTGTCGTTAATGCATACACATACCTTTTTTTAATAAATATTTTCAGATAAGAATTATTATGCAGCGTATTAATGTGTGACCCTGAGTATGAAATATGGAAAATATGGAATATTCATATTGAAGACAATGGTTTCACCCCTCCAATTAAATAGGCTATGCAAGCATTTATGAGATTTATGACCTGTTATTCAAGAAATGCGTCCCTGACACATCTGAAATGATTATTCTTGCACCAGATGGCGCTTGAGTTATTCACAATTTGTTGAACATGAACAGATATACTAAACACAAAAGGGGGTCTATCTTTAATTTTCATTTGTGAAAATAGGCTGTTTCCGCTTTTATTGCAATCGAGTGATTGATGCTTTGATTTAATTTATTTACATTATTTATATAATTGTTAAAAAATGATGCCCATATTCTTTATTGAAAGGTATATTCCATTGCCTGTTTGTCTTTAAGCATGTTCAGTATGGTGTTAGCCCTTTGCTTGTATGAAAGTGTGAATTAAAACAAGGCTAAGGATGGATCATGACGAATCCCGTTTGGGGCGTAGAAGGCGTGCACCCTATCCATGGCGGGGGAAGGAGGGGGAGGGGCATGTGGGCGTGCCTCTCTATTCCAGCCAACTTTCATGCCTGCGTGTAGATATAACAATTTTGCCGACGCTCTCTTTTATTTCGAAACCCCCTACACTAAAGAAAGCTTGGATACATAAGATACCCTCAGTGTTGGGGAAACTGAAGGGCAGTGTAGCCCAAATAAATTCGTTATTCGTGTACATAAGTCATATAAAACAAATTATAGTAAATTTCTAGGTATTGTATACATGAACGTAGAATAATGTGTGTCGATTTGTGTACGGTCATTATACAGCTATGTCTGTTCTCTTTTGAAATTCTCTATTTGAATTTTGTTCAAAAATTTGAATGGTAGCATTATATTTTGCCTTTGCACCTCCCTGCGCGTAAAATTCAGTTCGAACGAAATAAATGGAATATTTGTCTATCCTACTTTTTTTAATTCTTTTTTTGAAGGATCTACTATGTATAATTATGACGTGACTTTATAATAACCATAAGCCATCTTTCCTGGAAGCACAAACAACTAATCATCCCTGTTCGTATCGTAAACGGATCCTCTCTCCCGTGGTCGACCATCATTATCTCGGTCGTCTCACTCGATCGTCCTTCATTTCATCGACGGGTCGGGCAAGGGAGGTAATAAACTCGATTACTTAATTTGACTTAATTTGTCTTTAACGTGCGCTGAATACTTGCCTGTCAGCCGACCCCAGTATCACTTTTAACTAGTCTAAAACTTCCAGACCACGGATATAGCATTTCGTGTAGCGTCTTATCTCTCTCGAACTTCATTTCAATCATATGAATTTCTTTATTTCGATTATAAACTAGAAGCGCCCTCTGTGTCGGTACATGTTCAACATACACCGACATCGTTCTGTTCGCTTTTTTCCTCATAACATTGTGAATGGGGGTGACTTTTTGTCTTTATTGTTTTGTATTTTGTTGTTGTTGTTGTTGTTGTTTTGACTTTTATTTATTATTTTACCTTTTTTTTCTTCTTTTCTTTGTTGTTACTGATGTTTGTATTTTTACTTTATTTTTATTTGTATCTATTTCTTTTCATATTTATATTCCTTCTTTCCTTATTTTCATTCTTTTGTTTTACTTTGTTTAATTGTTATTTATTTGCTTGCTTGGTTGTTGAATAAAAATAGCAAATTTGTCGGGAAAATTTATGCAACATCCCAATCCCTGCATTCAAAATTGCATAGTAATTCCCTTGTTGAAAAGATTGAGACAAGATCAAAATTATTTTATGTAACAAACAAAATATTGTGTTATCCGGCCCCTGTCTCTCAAACGTCTCCTCCTGCTCCTCCTCCTCCTCCTCCTCCTCCTCTCTCTCTCTCTCTCTCTCTCTCTCTCTCTCTCTCTCTCTCTCTCTCCCTCTTTTCCCTCTCTCTCTCTCCTCTCTTTTTCTCTCTCTCTCCTTCCCTCTCTCTTCTCTCCCTTCTTTCTCTCTCTCTCTCTCTCTCTCTCTTTGTCTTCTCCTTTCCTTCCCTCCCTCCCCTCTCTCCTTCTCCCTTTTTCTTCTTCTTTCTCCCCCTTCCGTATCTCCGTGAAAGTCATTTTCCTGGCTGGGGTTGAGCTGTTTCTCAACATGCAGTATATACATCTACTTTACCTTCAATCACACCATCTGGGGTCGCTGTACCAAGACTACCCAAGCTCTTCAAGCTAATTATTCTCGTCTTTTGAGAGTCGACTTAGACGCAATCAAAACAGATGACAAAGGTCGGCAAATATCATAACGATGTTTTCATTTCATTTGAAGAGATAATCCAACCCGTCAACGCAAGATATTAATACGCAATGAAAAACGATAGATGCCCAACTACACGGTGTGTCAAGACACGAACTACACGGTGTATCAAAACAAGAGAACTGGCATAATCGGTAACAGAGATAACTCTTTAGGGTGCGTTGCTGAATTTGAGCGAAGATATCTTGAAATCGTCCGATGATCTAGTTTCTTTTAGGTTTGTTTATAGCATATATTTGTCCCTTTTATCCAATAACCACTATAAAAAGGAGATAAAAATACTAAAGATGATGGTATTTGTCAAAGAGTATTCATATTCAAAGAGGGGTACTCAAATTTGGTTATTCAATATATTACCAACGATTCTTAGACTATCCGTGGTATGTGATAGCTTTGTCAATATGTCCCTATATCCCTACTCATGTTTAGCTTATCAATTGTTTATGATTATTTTACATTAAATTTATTATAGTTTCAACATTAGCGGAAAGAAATAGAGAAGACAAGAGAGCCGGGGGACATAGGAAGGGGTTGAGGGATTGCTATAGACGGAAAATATGAGAGGACATAACTGAAATACAGACGGAGAGACACAAATGGAGAGAATGTTGAATTATGACGGAATAGAAGAGAAGGAACGTGAAAAAGGAGAAGGAAATAAAAAGAGCGACTGACAGGTGTTCATGAATAGGCTTTAACACACGCCGTGCTCTGTTTCTGTATTATCTCGGGTGAGGAATGGATAATGATGAGTTATTTCAATGCCTTAGTAGCGATAGTAATCGAGAACATATAGTGCTCGCGGCGTTTTCGATGATACATGACTATTTTTAAGCACCATTTCACAATTAGGCCGTGAACGTTTTCCTTTTGTAAATCCGTTTTCTCATCGCGACCGCAAGTTCGCGCTCTAATTGTCCGTTCAAAAATAACTGTTTTGACTGATAGACATGGGACATCAAAAAACTATTGTGCCTCCCTAAATTGGCAATTTGATCCCAACCGCTTGGCCTGTTTTCAATTATTCCAAAATGATTGCGTAGCGGAATAATGGGAACATGAAAATATTGTTTTATAAAACAGAGACCATAAATCAACTCCATTTTTTGCTCAATGTCACAATGTGGCAAAAATTCGATAGCCTGTATAGCATTATTGGAATATGGAACCGAAGCATTGTATGTCTGACATATACCTCATTTATACTAAGTAGACTGGAACCATCGGAAGGAAATCCAGTGTTTCTTTTTCTCATCTTTAAACTAAAATAGGCAAGGGTTTTATGACATGGTGATTTAGTTCACGCGTGTATGGGCTTTAATAAGAAATAACCACAATATGTGTCTTCTCTTTTCTTTCGCTTGCATATTTGTCTTACAGTCTGTCTTTGAAAAATGGTATGAGAACTAAAATAATTTGTGACAGACTTTGACTGATTTAGCGTACATACATCATACATAATATTTCTGTCTATCGCTGGTGTTCAAGATGCGCTTGGGTTCCCGCCGAGACATTTTAGGTTAGAGGCTGCCGCTTGAAAACGCTTCGAGCAGTCTGAAATTGTCTGGGAGAGAAGAAGAAAAAAAAACATTTAGAAATTAGTCAACTATGGAGATGTGCCCCCAAAGTGACATTTGCCCTTTTCATGACTTGTGATTTCAAGTCCAAGTTCACCAAGTCCGGATGGCCATTGTTTATCAATAGTCCCAGTTCCCCCTCCCCTAAAAGTAGGCCTACGCAGACAATAAAATATACCCTAAAGTCAGTTTGCCGTGCTAACCAAGTCCTTAAAAAACATTTGAACACTATGGAATTCAAAAGGAGTTTATTGGCGTAGCTACAGGGGCATGGGGGCACGTCAAGCCCCCTTCTAGAATTGCGAAAAAAAGAACAGCGAAAGAGAAAGAAAATGAAGAAGGGAAAGAAGCGTGAAAACTGAAAAGAATGATGGGACTTCTTGCCCCACCCACCCTATACCAAATTCTTGTCGTTTAAAATAAATGTACCTTTGAGTGCGTGCGCGCGCTCACCCTACAGGACCCACACAGAGACAAATTGAATGTGCGTAATGCTCTTGTACATAGCTAGTGTGTTAGCGGGCGCGCACGTCGCTAAGACGTACGAATAGTGAACAGTCCAGGAAGTGGACTCCACCCACCCATATTTGCTGATCTTCTTTTCTTTTAATTTATTCGCATTTTATCACGTCTGAACTCTCTTTGCACAACTATGTAAATGCAAACAAATTGTCGACTTCTGACAAGGATGTTTTTTTGTATTCTTCATTTCAGACAAGTTAAAGATACTATGTCCCTTTTGCAGCCAACATCAAATTCTGTAGAACTTTGCAGGAATTATGAATATGTCATGTATGTCCTTTCTGTGAAATTTAAACGTTAGCAGTGTCCTAATATTCAAATTATGCAAGGAAACCTGTTTACTTGCTAGACTTCACTGTCAGACACTATTGAGTGACTGACTGGCTTTTTCATCTTTGGTAATAACATACATAAAATGAGCTGTAAAGGGTACATGAGCATTTGTCTACATCAATAACCCACTTCTTGTAATGGCCAAAATTAAACTGATTGAATCTTTGCGCAGCATAAAACGTACGACCATTCAGTACAATGGTCTGAAAAATCAGACTATTACTTACTGGCTCTATAGCTCCTAAGTCGATTCGACAACTAATAGTCGTTATTTTCCCACTTAAAGACATTTTCAAGCCCCCTTTTTTTAGGGAAGTTCTAAATTAGTATTGTCTTTCAAATGCCGTTGGAATTTAACCTTTTCATTTTTTTGGCCTGCAAATGGGACATAGTACCTTTAAACTGTCTGACGATTTGTACAACCATGAACAACCTACGAGTAAATGCTATAGAGCCACATAAGTCGTAGCACAATTATTCATGGTAAACATTAAAATCCACACGATACTATCGCGTGTCATACAACCTTAAATGATCATTTTCCTCCTCAGTTCTTACTTCCCCTTTTTTTCTTATTTTCTTTTCAAAAGCGCAGTATCAATTCAAATTGAAATATTAAATATTTATCATTGCAATGTCATATCCTTTTCAAACTTAAAATTCAGTTTTATTATCAATATCTCCTTGCCTCCTGTCATATTCGTATCTTGCCCGCAGGAAGAGCAGTAACATTGCCGATATGGCTATACCATGGGTATATAGTTATTTATTATCATTGTCTTATAATATCACTGTAGCCAAATAATAAATTTGTTGAGGGGAAAAGGGATATTTTTGCTTTTATTTGTGTGACATGACACTCACAGACTCGCAAATTTCAGTCCGGATCATTTCGATTATGAGTCAACGTGTCAGGAATAATGCAACACAGGTATTTTAACATATATTTTAGCTGAAAGCACAACTTCTGAGGTGCACACCATACACAAAACATGGGACGCAAGCTTCAGGTCATTATAAATAAACAGGTCATGTGACACGATGTCAGTTCACTTAGAGAAAGGTGAAATAGGTGGGAAATTTATTGGTTACTGTATCATTTTTCATAATAACAATTTATTTTACAATGCATTTACATAACGAGACATTAGACAGTTTAACACGATTACTCATCAGCATAGTATGAACAAGAACATAATCGTGCATTACGAGATGATGATACGGAGATACAGAAGGGCTACAGCCTATATTTGCAGCCCAGAGACATATCACACTATTTAAATGGTTTAGTTATAAGGAACATAGCATAAAAGAGAGTGAGAGAGAGAGAGAGAGAGAAAGAGAGAGGAAGAGAAAGAGAGAGAAAGAGGAGTAGGGTGATAACAAATAGGAATGGGTCGGGATTTCCAGCTATCAATTAAATCGTTTGTTTGTTTGTTGTTTTTTTCTTCAATACGGTGATTAAAAAAAAACCTGCTTTCAGCCATTTTTCAGCAAGGTCGTATACAAAAGAAGACAACATCACAAAAATAACATCAATAATAATTACAAATTATTTACAAAGAATAAATACAAATTATACCCAAAAAATGATACAAGTCATATACAATTTGTTTTAAATAGATACTAGAGATAATAGAGATAGGAGGGAAAATAGAAGAAGACAATCATGATTAACAAACCAAAAGAATCATAATCGAAATCTCGATAATTTTTTAAAAACTCATTGGGAAGATAAGTTGGATGCATTTTATGAAAGCTGGTAGAGTGGTATTTCCTGAAACCATATTGGTCCCGATTCAATAAGCCACTTCCTGTGAAGAAGCAATGAAGCCTATTATAATTATACAGGCCTTTCTAATACTTTCGAAACACTTGGGAGAATGGAGGTATAGTAGGGCGATAGTTCGAGACGAGAGGAGGGTCATCACAAGACATCGGGGGGAGAAAGGATGGGGAAAAGAATGAGAAGACAGAGAAAGGAGAGAGAGAGAGAGAGAGAGGGTGAGATTCATGAGGAATGAAGTCAGACAAGAGAGGAATGAGAGAAAGAGCGTCTATCTTATTATGCTAATTTGCGTAAACCACGCCCCCATTTTAATCAACTCGTCCCATTCTACATGCTCCAGGCAAGACAGCCGCCCTCACCCCTCCCCATTGACCCATGTCGAACTACCCACTTCTCCAACAGGATCATAGGGGTGTTGAATGTTCCTGTCTCATTACCTTTCCTTATCTCCTCATCTCCACACTCTACCTCAAAGATAGGAGTAGACAGCATCATCTTGCCAGTTGCCCATCACAATAAATGCCCCACGCCCACCTCAACCACGCCCTACTTCTAGCGATCCCTCATCCAGGCAAGCACCATCCCTCTCTTGCCCATTCCCATATGCTTCTACTAATCCCAGCCATGCCCATTCACCGCCCTGATCACATCCATACCATTTTGCTTTAAATCTCCAGGTGAGGCAGGAATGCCAGCCTGATGGTCACCACAACTGTTTATCACTGTCGGCGTTCCAAGGACAAAACGACCTGGTTTTGTTTCCAACCTTTACTTCTTCAGCAAAAACAACACATCCTTAAAGGTGCAGGTCATGCGATCACATTGTGAAAGAAACTTTCTAGAAGCAATTGACAAAGATTGAGAAATTCTGATTATCCAGTTCATTAATGATGTAATCCTGTAAAGTTTTTGAATCATCAAAGAAACAAATATGACTCAGTCTTGCTGTAAAATCACATGCGCTGCACACAAAAATGTGGGTATATGGGACTACACTTTGGAACATGGAACATAATCGGTCCAAACATTTTAGATATGTCTCCTCATCTTTTTTAATAAGAGGGCGTTTGAGAAGCAATGCATTTCAGGGGACACTTATACAAACAATGATCTTTTTTCCAAAACTGACGTAACAAGAACGAGAAAGAACATCTTTATACCAGAACTCACCCAGCTCTTTAATGTGAATCGTAATGTTGATGTTACACAGAGGAATGCAAAAACCAAACATTCCCCAATTACCGTTTGCACCATGCTGTTAACTTAGTGTCAACATGGTCAACATAAAGTCAATCTCACTTAGGACAAAAACATCTAATCGCCTGATCATCTGATGTAAGGCAAATACGAACATTTTGATTTGGCAATCCGGAAAAGGTGTTCTGTAATTGAATATCCAGTTGAATAGGTGCCATTTCGGCTTCGCAAGGGAAACGAGTAAAAACTTTGGTACATGTATTGATAAACCACGGGGGTCAAACCAAAAAATGTCCAATGAATTTGCGCACCCACCTACACACACACACACACACACACACACTAATAAACACCAACACATAATGAAATAAGACTGAACACCGGACCGACGAACCAGTGTACGCGAATCGTGAAGGTGTCACTTTCATTCTCGCAACCTCCCTCCCCTAATTATAGTAATGAAACTCATTGGAAAGGGCATGATCAGCTTCATTTACTAATACTACTGGTAGCCAGTTCTATACCTAGATAGCCTTGATGAATTAATTACTGTGTCAAAGCATGTTGTTTAAAAGAATAATATAGACTTACTAGTAGGCTACTTATTTCCTAGAGATATGTTTTCTCCCAGCCATTTGGAGGGTATAGCATTATAGAAATGGGGAAAGGGTTGGAAATATGGAAACCTCTTCCAGACAAGTTAAAGATGCCGTTGATTACGATCAAACAGAGGTTATTATGACTCATATTAAGGAAAAGAATGGTAAGATCCGACGGCATCACGAAGATTTGTCAATAAATGGGTGCCGCAAAAAACCTTGTGCCCGCGTGATATGCGAGTTGGTACCCAAAAAGAGGGGCTTATTTCCCCCCCTCCCCTCAACTCCCCGCACCCCATCACTTATGATGACTGAAAATATTGTATCAAATCAATTTAATACGAGCACTTACTACTCTCCTAAACCATCAAGGGACCAATCTAAAGCCCACCACCTTCATATCCTCGGTCATTGACACACCATCTTCCTTCCGGAAACCCTCCCAAGATCGTCATGCAACAGGTATGGTCTCCTTGACATGACAAATCACGGTGTCACGCGTGTCTGATTGATGATCTCGGTGAAGGCAATCCACGACAAACTTCTGACAATCGAGGCTCCTTGAAGACATTTTTTTTTTCTTTCACCGCTTGTCTCACCTGTGTGCCCATCAATAACAATTTGTAAGTTGTCATTTCACCTGTATGTGTAAACAATGTCGTTCTTGTCAAGGATGATGGTATAGTTTAAAAGAAAAGGTGCAATAATCCACAGAGACCTTCGCATACTTTGGAATTTCACGCAAACTGATACAATGCCACATTGTTTGTTTTTGTTTTTGTTTTTTCCCCTTTGAACTCCGAATAGTGGTATATTTTGATTAAAGAAATTATTCAACATTCAACGTTATTACATAATTATACGAGGTAATATAACCATGAAATTAAAATGTATATTTTGCCCGGTCCGCAATCCAGCAGATTCAAGCAAGCAATATTTCCTGATATTTTCACTTTTCCAGGTTTCGCCATTGACTTTGTGTACAAAAATTGCGGTCAATATTGAGCCCAATACATATTGGCCCCATTACACATCCATCCGGGACCTTTCAAGCATCTGAATCGCTTCAAAGTTTGAGCAGACTGTCGTGTCGCGTGGTAGCAGGCTAGGGTATAGTAACTGTTCATGAGTGACAAAGGAATAGGTAATACTTATAATATTGACTGGCTTATCTTTCTGGAAATACCATGATAATATGATTTCAGTAAGGGCAATATTTCCTGGTATCTCCCTCAAGGCCAGTCAATATTATATAATTATTGAACATTCGTCCCACAACGGAATTTCATACTATTTCAACCACATATTTTCTTACTTTTCAACATACGTTTTAAAGTTAAATAGTACCACTGGGTGTATCCACACACAAAAAAGTTATATTCATATTTTTACATTTTTTTAGTTGTCAACAAAGATCCTCCAAATGTGTTTAGTGCGTTTATAAATATGATCTATAGAATCTCCTAAACAACCACCCCCTTGCCTATCCTTCTTCTCCTCCTTCTTCAAACCCCCTCCTCCTCAGGACGTCTTAATAAGCATGATAAGGAGTTTGGCACAACTTTTCAATTCAGGGAAAGTAATCCCGACACCGAAGAGGGAGATATTTCACTTTCACTCGCGGGTTCATTTTCGTCGCAAAAGTTACATCAAACTTCGAGACAAAATCTGCCTTCTCCGTTATCGGGGGAAGGTAAAAGGGTGATTTTAATATCTCTTTGGTCAAATTTCACTTACTTCTAACATACATGTAGCTTTTATATACATATATATAATATGTTTTCTTTTACTTATCTAGTACATTTAATTCCTTTGCCAAAATCTATCATAATAATTGCCCTAAATGATTGCTATTGTCCAGTAGTTCACTACATGAAGTTATTTATTTTCTTGTAGTTTTGTTCATATTGATCTTATCGTATACATACGGGGTTAGAATTACTGCAAACTATCAATAATATACCTTTTTCAAAAGTACTTTAAATTTAATCAATGGACCATGAATTAAAACCATAAGTTCATAACGCACCAAGATAATATGTAGGTTCAAATATGCACCCAAAACCGGTGCAGCGATACAAGGAGCCACCCCCCAGTGAGTGCCAATTTCAGATTTCAGATTTTCAGCCAATCAAAATTTACAATATTGTTTGATCTTTTCCCAGTGCTGATTAAATATTCAATATTATTTCCAGATTTCTATAAACATCCATCACTATATTTTATAACTCCCGTATACTTATATAAGTTGTCTGTGTCAGACATATTTACATCAACATAATTTCATTTTCATTCTCACCACCATTATCATCACCATCATCAGTTTTTGTTAATCTTTTAATCATCCACCCCGCCCCGGGCTATAACGCTATCACGCAAACGCTTATATAGTGATAGCCCTTCTTCTGCTGCAGATTTACAAATGAATAATTCTTGATAGTTTGTTATCAGTTACATTTTGTTTTAATGTCAACATTTCTATAATTATTATATTGTGTATACGTTAAACAAAATTATTTTTTGTGTATGTTGTATCGTTGTAATGTAATTTGATTTGTATGTTTTGCAGAAGAAAATAAATTCAATTCAATTCAATCGTCAAAAATGTACATTTACCTTTAGACCTTCCAAGTTG
Source organism: Mesocentrotus franciscanus (assembly GCA_037976565.1). Classification (NCBI taxonomy): domain Eukaryota; kingdom Metazoa; phylum Echinodermata; class Echinoidea; order Camarodonta; family Strongylocentrotidae; genus Mesocentrotus; species Mesocentrotus franciscanus. Next base: position 19,850,930 of record CP137674.1, on the reverse strand, counting down.
GCATGGTCATGATGATTGAATCCTATTTCAGAGGTGTTACTGTTTCTGTATAATTATTGGGTTGCACCGTTGTGATGTTGCACATTCGAACCTCCATCTCCCTTTTTGTATGATCGTAACAGACTCATGTCATACTTATGCGAATCATTCAGAATTTGCATGCTGAGGTCAATCACTAATTGGCCCTTCTTCGTAATCCAAACTTTACCAAGCTCAGGTTCCATTCTGAAATCTCAGGAAAGTACAGTTGTAGGCGATGGTGTAGCGTGGATCTAAACATTGAGGGGACCCCAGTAACACGGCATCAGGGGGTGAGGGCGTCGGGCTTGCTAGGTGCATGAAATACCAATTAACAAGACCATCGATGTAAGATGTTAGGGTCTTATCATCTTCTTTCGGCGTTCCTTTTAGCCTCTTCCTCCCCCACCCACTTTTTATCTCTCTCTCTCTCTCTCTCTCTCTCTCTCTCTCTCTCTCTCTCTCTCTCTCTCTCTCTCTCTCTCTCTCTTTATCATGTTCTCTTTTCCCCACCATACGAATGGGGTTGGGGGTAGTCTCCCGTGCTCTCATGTGACAACGCCACTGTATGTGCGATACAACTGGAATGAAACGATTAATTCTTTTACAGAGTCTTGCATGTCAGTCGATGACGATATATTATTTCATTGAGGGTCGTATTACTAAATCATTTTATTTTGTCTATCAACAACGTGGTAGCTATCTCCAAAAACATTTCAGACATGAAAATTTAGACGAACGATTGTTTGGGCAAGCTATTTTCGTGAAGATTTGTAATTTCAGGAGTTCATTTTCCTTTTTTCTCGGATATTTGGGGGATCTGCATCACTCACAGCCGTATGAACACATTTTCATTTTAAATTTCACCTTAAGATTTTTCTTTTGAGACCGCCGTCCTAGTCGAGCATCGCTTAATATGATTGCGGTCTCCTGCACTTTTTTTTCCACAGACAGTTCGGATAATACTTCAAATGTATAAATAGTATGTTATAGAAATATTAAGTACGTCATTATTATGTATATATGTTAATAACATTTTGACATTAAGTTATTATTTTTGTGTATATTTTGTATTATACCTTACGTTTATAAGTTCTTTGTTATTTAGTTATTGTATTTGGAAAAAATCAGAAATAAAATCAAAATAATTTGTTTAAAGAAGTCCACTCTAACTATGCTAACGTCAACTTCATATGAAATGTTGAATAACAGCCAAATAGTGAGGGGAAATGCTTCCGGAAAGGTTCGACGAAACTCAGTAAGCGGATAAGAAATTATAAACTTTTCAAATTTCAAAATTCAAACACAAGTGACTTAATTTGGAAGCTTGCACACACCGAATCTTTCATGTTCAAGTATATAATGATCTAAGTATAATTCCAAAACGTTTCCATCAAGGCGTTGACAAAGTTTTAAGGAAGTTTCAAAGGAATTAAACAATATATGATCTTCTCTGTTATAATTCTGTTGTCTATTTCAAGAAACGGTTTCAATGTGAAAGAAAATATTCATAAAGAAACCAAAAATTTGAAAATCTCATCTCCGCTAAGTGGAAGTTTCAAATGTGAACGGACGCACTAGCTTAACCTCATTTCGGGAGCAAAAATTAGGACATAGGCTTCTCCGCTTTCAAACAAAAGCAGTTTGTTTAGCAAGCAATTTGAGCTACTGGCTTGGGTCGTCTGTTTAATACGGCTATGCATTACCAAACGATCTAAACATTTATAGCAGGCGGGAAGAGATAATTGGCTTTGGAAATATCTTGAAATATTACTGAACGTAATATTTTCGAGTTTGTGAAATTATGTCCTTGGCTTATGCAGGCTGGGTTTGCGAAAGAGCGGGGTTGGGGCTCAGGGGGGTTTGAGCATTTTTCATCTTGCATCCCATGCCGTTGGACACTCCATTCTTATTTACTCCTATGGATTCGTTTCGTTGCATTTGTACAAATTAGAATAAACATCATTAATGAAAAATAATTATCATTCATATAATTAAAATTAATTTTGTTGATTTATATCTTTAAAAAGAGCTGCATTCTTCTTTTAATTTGAGAGGCTAATTAAATCATTAATAATTGATTACCTCGCTCTTTCTACATGTCGATGTACTCAATAACAAACTGAACGCCACCGTATTCGATTTCTGTTTGGAGTTGGGGCGAAGCCCGTTTATTATTGTTAGGCCAATTGAAATAATTTTAGATTCAGATGATTTCATTTTTTCCAAATGTAATGCATATTTGTCAATGTCTTAATGTCTGATTGTAATATGTTTGGCTTGAGTCTATGAACACGGGTCCTAAATGTTACCCCTCGCTGGGCCCGACACCGCCGCCGCCCCTGCTCACCTAGTGGGCCGTCTCTCATCACGACACACTAACGAAGCCTTCCTGTTTAACTAGCGGCAAGCTTTCTTCTACTTCCAGCTCCTTACTTACCCCCTTTTCCAATGGATAACATTTACAAACCAAACCACCCACGAATAGGCAACCCGATATTTATGAGTGAAGATTGAAATGCTATAATATTAATTTAAGCTTACCTTTCCTTCATCTCATGGGCTTATTTCATTCCTTTCCCTTTCATTTTCTCTTGGTCGGTACGCTCCGAATCATGCATCGGTTTTTCCTATCGCACGGTAACGCTTCTGTGACGGTGCGTTTTTCGCGCGGCAATTCCGCCCAACATGTAACCGCATCCCGGCGCGAGGCCCGATATGGAAACAAAAATTAGATCAAGCGAATAACGTAAAAGCAGATACATAATGTGCCCCGTCATTTAATTTCGGGAGTCTTATGCTGTCTGTTAGGGGGGAATACGTGGTATTGTGTATATAGAAAGTAATTATATCGGGTGTTGAGTGCTATGTTTGTAGCTGACATTTATCTTAGTTGGTAAACTGTTTTTACAGCGCTGGAGGAAGAACGATAGATCAGTTCCAAAAAAAAAAAAAATCAGCCCTTGGGCAAGTAATAAGAGCCACCCCCCCCCTTCTCTTTCTCTCTCTCTCTCTCTCTCTCTCTTTCTTTTACTTATTAATTAATCAATTTATGTGTACTGCAATGTTACGCAATTTTAAATCCCTCTTCTCTACGCACTGAATTTGTGATGTCTGTTTTTTTGCTAAGATTTAAAATAAACGGGGAAAAAAGAATTATAAGATTGCTTTCTTTCATACGATTTCAAAAAATATTGTATTCAAGTAGTCTTGGTCAGAGAAAAGGGGATACAAATTACTCATCGATTTTGACGATAAAACAACCGTTTAAAAATCATGACGGATAAGGAACAATATAAAATAAATAGTGTCCAAGGTTCGATCCAAATTTATCTTTACCTAATTTTGGACCATTTCCCGTTTATTCATCAAACAGAGACATTCATGGCCTTAAATTAAATCTTCAAGATTATATTATTAACACCTGATGTCAGTTCGCGATAGTATTAAACCATTATAGGTCGCTAAAGAAAGTCAAAGGTCTTCAAATTATTTGTTACCTGATATACAATGGCACCAGTGAAACAAGATGAGTAATTCTTTGATAACGTCATAAATTATTTGAAAAATATAACCTTGCGTATCGTTTTAAAAGTGGTGGCTTGCATTTCATATTCCCATAACAGAATTAGAGTGGGTTTTCTCCTTTCAACTTTGCGTGAAAACGGGGCTTATAAAACCTCCAATTTTATGATCATGCCAATGTAGAAATGTATATGTAGTCGGAAAATGTATTTTGGACTGTCGACAAAAGACGACATAGACCTATACCCATCACAATCATTTTTTTTCTTTGATATGAAAGGACAAACATCAGCATTTGGTTGTAATGGTAAACTACACATTCTATTCTAAGTCATGATTATGAAATTCTCGATCTAATTGATAAAAATAGTATTACAATGACAAAGAAAAAGAGGGGAAAACGGCTTTCGGCTAGCAAGATCATCCGTCTGTCCCTTAAAATTGTAAAAATTTCGACAAAAAATGCTGGCATATCCCAATACTGCCTTTGAAATCATCTTGACGATTCAGAAAAGAGAATATCATAACCTATGAATAATAGGTCAAAGGTAACATAAATCTTGACCTCAACATTTTCGACCCTTCGCGTCATCCCACTCTCATTTTCGAAGGTATTCCCCGTCTGAGCACGTCCTAGTGATAAACCCTCCCCTCTTTACCCATCACTGGCAAAATTCTCTGAAAATACATGCACTTTGGTTGTTAGTGGTATACGTACACTGTCGAGATACAATCTTCATGGTAAGCCCGTAATTGACAAACGATTTGTCATTTTCCATGCAATTTGGTGCTTACATCTGTTAAAGCTTACAAATAAAAAATTATGAGATTAAAAACACCGTAAGATGTAACAATACCTTAAGATTCCAAATTATATTTATATTTGTCCGTTTGGCATACGTGTCATGCTGAGAGAAAAATGTGGGAAAATTACAACTTTTCATAAACCTCATTATGTTAAGTACAGACAATGTGATAAAATGTATTGTTTTGTGAGTTATTTCGCCCATCCCCTTAAAATACCTTTTTTTTAATCTTTAAAATGATCTTTAAAAAGATCTTCAAAATATATTTTGAGACCATTTTATAATTTTGTAACCCCTCTTATTTCATTTTTTTAATTTAAAGTTCTTAAAATTCATCAGTCCTTACCTTACCCTTACTCATAACTTGATGTGATATGACAAATGTGAAAGTAAAATGGCCATAGACGTTTTTTTTTTAAATCATTATTATCAATTTTATTTGCCATAAAGCTAAAACAAATTGAATTTACAAATTGAGAGCAAAAATATTCAATCAATTTTGAACTTCACCATAATTTAGGGATCTCATCTTATTCACTTCAGAGCAATATTCTGTTGTTGTTTTTTGTTTGTTTTTTCTTATATGTATGATCCAAAATGTTAAATTGTTTGTATCATATTTCTGTTCTTTGTAAACCTTGACTGAGCCTTTATTTTACATGTTGGCAAACCAAATATCCATGTTGAATGACATTGGACAAATACATACATTGAATTGAATTTAATTGAAATAATGAATGAATAAGTTTGAACCAAAGATGTTTCTCAAAATTTCAAAATTTTGCCAATAATATTTGCAAATTCAATGTCTTTACAAGGGTGTATGATATAATGAAGGCCTGCAGTTTCTTTTCTTGTAGTTCCAGGTTGGAGTAGACCAAATTGCTTTGTGGATAAAGGCTTTAAAATAAATAAATAAATAAATCATCAAATAAAGGACAGAGATAAAGGGATGTCGAATAGACCATTTTGTAATGTAGTAAATTTAATGCATAAATCTTTAGTAAGTGCCTCGTTATAAATTATTTCATTCGCATGTTACGAATAATAATTGTATTTCAATAGTCAGAAAGCGAATTGCCTATATACATAGCAAGTTGTTAGGTAGGACAATATTATGGCTTTCCTACCTAACAACACGTTATGTATAGGCAATTCACATTATGACTATTCCAGTACAATTATTCGTAGCAGGTGAATGAAATAATTTGTAACGAGGCACTTTACAATGATTTGTGCATTGAATTTGATAACATTACTTTACGAAAATGGCCTATTGTCGAAGTATAGGGGGATTAAGGCTGAGGGAAGGTTACAGGGCGATGTAACAAGATATTGCCTTCTACATGTATATATAACTTTATTAGTCAATTAATCAGAGTTGTGATATTGAAAAACAAATTGCTCTTGGTCGTGAAAGACTTGACTCTTGGAACAAGAAATGGGATGTTTTGAATATTTAAATTTTGTGTATACTCTATATTCTGGGTAAACGCTTTTTTAATGTGTGTTTCTATATGCATGTAATTATTATGATCTGTTTTAACATGCTGAATTCTTTTTTGGATTTCTTTTTTTTTTCTGTCTGTACTTTTTCACTTTGATGTAAATTGTACGTATTTTGTCTTGTTGTTGTTGTTGTTGTTGTTGTTGTTTGTTTGTTGTAGTTTTTTTTTAAAGCCTGCATTGTAATATGATTGTATAAGGTCAACTTGCAACGTGTAAAGGAGCTGGTGGTTATATTTTGTATGCCCCCCCCCCCACCAGTTCCAAGTACGGGGGGGGGGTTACGGGGTTAGGAAAATGATTGGTCCAAAGTAGAAAGTGATCAAGAAAAAATGTGATGAATAAGAAAGGAAAGGGAGAGAAAGAGGAAGAGAAAAAGAAGCAACAAAAACAAAAATTGAAATATGTTCGACACATGGGAGCGATGATACGGCGAACACCCATCTCACGCCGCTACGCTCGGCTGGCAAACCGAGAACTAGCCGTGTGAAATGAGCTACCGAGGTGGTGGTCTCGACTCATTTTGACACCCATCGTCATATCAGAGTGGAGTGTTTGTATTTGAAGAAGAAAAAAAGAAACATCATAGACAAATTGTTTTACTCTATCTTCGCTGAGGAAAATATATCGGTACTCTTATTTTCAATTTTATTATTTCATTATTTTCCAGGATTACAGATTATGGCGACATTCTGGTGTATTAAGGAGAGAGAGACTAAATTTAAAATACAGATAGTCATGCCCTCTGCATCACTGCTAGCTTTCCCCGGGAATATGATTCGTGCAATAATCTATTCATTTTCATATGCATGTGTTTTTTTAATCAATATTTTTATATTAGTGTATTTCATTTAACTTATGAAATATACATTTTTTTTTGGCAGAAAGTCCATGCACAAGATTGTTATTCATCATGATTTTGCATTTTCAATGGTGTATCATTATTATGTATAATATCCTGCATCTATATTTTCTCTATCAATGAGAAGGACAATTTCAACACCGTACTCTTAAAAGAAACAGTTAAAAACTAAATTATTCATACCCTTACCAAGTTTTGTATTTTTTAGCGTGAAAAATCGATTTGTCCCGATTTATGTTTCTTGACAAAGTGACATATTAATGCTTTCATCTAAAAGTATTCAACAAAGGCCATAATTCAACCAATCCACCTTTCATTCTTGAGTTATGAGGGGGGGCATCAAATTTACAAGGGGTATGAATGGTTCCGTTGTTAACTGTAACTGTGATAAGTAAAGCTAACTAAGATTCTCTTCAGATGAATAAACATTCATTAAAGAACATTTATAATATGAGTTTCAGGATAGTGTGAATCGAGGTTTATACGTTTATATTCATTTTTTGTACTGCCATTCTTAACAGCCCAACTCAAATTTACAATGGTATGTACAACGATAAAGCCTATTTAAAGAATTGACATCATCTTTGTATTGAAATATTCCAGTGGCTTACAGTGTGCTTGAACTGAAAATTACATGATGTAGGCCTGCGTTAATACGACGCCTTTCCTATTTGTACTATCTCTCCTGAATGTACCGAATAGACAAACCTATTAAAAAATTTCAGTAAATTTAGCAAATAGTATAGGCCATCTCCTTCCCCTATCCCCTATAAGGCAAGCGATTTTAAGCTAAATTCGTCCTTTTCTGTCACATAGTACGCCTTTGTGTACATTTTATCTTACTACAAAGGTAGGAAACACCTGAAATTCATCTACGGCAGTTGCCATGTGTTTCGGATAAAACGAGTCCTTGGAACTCCCATCTACATTTGGACAATAAAGGATCTGATGGGGCCAAATAATTCGACCCCTGTTTGAGATAACTGGTCCATCACGAGACAAAGAAAGGTTCAAACATCGGGAAAATCTCAGGTAAATCGGAAGGAAATGCACCGTGAAAGCAAAACTAATAAAAAAAGAGAGAACCCCACCTATGCGCTGGCGGGTTGGTGGGACTCTCCGTCTCCCGGCGGCCCATTTGATCCCCGAGACGAAGTCCCCGAGGTACGATGGAAAAATGCCTCGCAGACAACAATTGTCCTTCCACCAATCGCTCGCCCCGTCTCTCTCTCTCTCTCTCTCTCTCTCTCTCTCTCTCTCTTTCTCTCCCTCCCTCCCTCCCTCCCTCTCTCTCTCTCTCTCTCTCTCTCGCTATCTCCCCCTCTCTCTCTCTCTACCTTGTCCCTCCCACTTTCCGTCTCACTCCCTACTCTAATTTAGCTAAATATTGTCATATTTGTTTAACAACATACCTCCGATGAATGGAATAGCAGTCAATTTTCAAAGTTTGGGTAAGGAACAAATCGATTGTGCGCCCCCTTCCCCCTCTCCACCTCCTCCCATCTGTTCTTCTCGTTCCATCTCCTTCTCTTATCCATAACCTATGATAGAAAAAGTTAGCCTCCGGTAAGGGTATCCAGAAATTGATAAAGGGATGGGGCGGAGTCTAATCACACCTATAGAGGCTCGAAGTATCTGGGCAGCCTCATCTGCCATTTAATGTGTACGCATTATAGTTGTAGGGGGCCTGGGATTTCAAACGGGGAGGGGGTACACGCGCTATGATGAATACACAGAATTAATACAACTGTGTTATTATGGAGACTAACATTGACGAGTGTACTACACTCCGATTTTGACATGACTTTTCGTTTCGAACAGTGCAAAAGATTGGATGACGAACAAAAGGTGGCGCCAAAGCACTTATATTCGTAGGCGCAGCTTTCTTTCGTATCTTACATGATTTACAAGTAAATAAAATAATAAATAGTGTGCATAAATTATAATCATGACAAAGACCGTAATGATTGAAAAATAATTTGTTGTTACCATTTTAAAACGTTGACATTATTTTCTCCAAAGTAGTCAGAGTACATTCATGGGTTAGTACACCTAATCCAAATGAAGGGTACGATGTTTTGATTGAGCAAGGTTAGAAATGTGCCATTTTCGAAAGTTAATCAAATTGGATGCACAAATCATTGTTAAGTGCCTCGTTCACTTGTTACGAACAAATGTTATTAAATAGTTAGAATGCGAGTTGCATACATTTCGTGCTCTTAGGTAGGACAAGCCATAATGTTTGTTCTTCCTAGCAACAATTCATGTATGCAATTCGCATTCTGACTATTGAAATACAATTATTTGTAACAGGTGAATGAAATAATTTACAACATGGCACTTGGCAAAACTACATGCATTAAATTCGATTACATTACAAAAATGGTCTATTAATACAATTATTGATATAACGTGTATTGTAACGTAACGACAATAAACGTCCGAAGCGTTTTAAAACAAAATATTTTCTAGGTACCAAAGCCTTCCATATCTGACAGGTCAGCCAATCTCACTCAATGGGAAGCCTTCCAACTACTACTTACTAGTACTACTAGTATGTTGTATGTTGTCACCGTGAGGACATAATTTGCAATAATTTCAACATTCTTCCAACTCGCAATTCGTCTTATGGGTACCTAAATTAGATTCTTCTTTTTTTTGGCCAAGTTATTGGTGCCGCAGTTTTAAAACGTATTATGATTGAAATTACTGTCACCTGTTTTATTTTTGTTTTCAATCCGAAAAAGATACGGACAATAATCCACTTGACCTAGATGCTACCGAGAGAGGGAGACATTACAATAGTCAGAGAGAAAGAAATGGACTGGTTCGTAAGGAATTCGGGGAACAGACAGAATAGACACAGTTAACAACTAAATTATTCATAGCTCTTGTTCATTTGATGTTTTTTGTGTGTGTTTTCGTAACTTAAAGGAAACCTCACCCCAAGAAATAACTTTACTTATTCTGGGAGATTTATTATATTCTAACCCATTAATTTACAAGATTCCCACCAAAGTTTATGCGAGAGGCATAAAGCAAGAATAATGTACAGTTTCTCAGCACGACATTAGCATCGCCATTTTCTTGTTAACGTGACGTACTATGTGATGGTCGATGGTTTTTTTTACCTGACTGCTTAGAAAGCATAAATGCTTGTAAGTATGCAACCAGACGGCCGACGGCTTTAGGTCCTCTCCGAGGGACCTGGTAGTGAGGATTAATGCCTTACCAAAGGGCACTAGCGCATCGACTTGGTTTCGAACCTGGGTCACCGGATTACGAGACCACTGCTCTACCAACTGAGTCTCTTATCAAGTAAATGTATTCAAATTTATGGATGCTTTCTTCGCAGGTGTGTGTGGCGATGAAGCATTTCATTCACCTGCTATTATCCTTTGTACTACCGTTGCCAGAACGCACATTGCATAAATAAGTTGGTGCTCTTCTGGGGAGAAGGAAATGAAATAGATTTGTCAACTGCTATATTTTAGTATTTTTAAATGAATTAGCGACAATTGTTTCCATGTTATATATTTTTCACCAAATACAATTCATATATTCTCAGCTATGATTTTTCCTCATTGAAAAGTAAAAGTTTTGTTATTGATTGTAAAAAGTCTTTACGACTAAAGCTTGGTGCATGATACATGTACAACTTCAACTGGTACGTAACATTTTCAAGAAAATGGCTGCGCCCATGTCATGCTAAGAATATCTTCATTTATATATCTCTTGTACATTTTCGTGAGGAATATTGTACTTCAAAGGGCAGGATTACATCTCATTTTTAGAATACCAACACTTATTCTTTGGGGTGAGGTTTCCTTTAATAATGAAAAGTGGACTGGTTGAATTAGTGCCTTAGTTAAATACTTTTAGATGTAAACTATAATAGGTCACATTCTCAAGAAAAATAATTCGGGACAACTCAAATTTTCACAAACTTTAAAAAATACAAAAGTAAGTATTTAAAGGATATGAATAATTTAGTTGTTAACTGTAGATTTCCTTTAAGTATTCACGGATAGAAATACAGAGATGCAAATATAAATGAATAGACTGCTGTTTGAAAATAATATGATTGACGTGAGTTCGAATGAAAAAACTCTTATTTGTCGTAATTAGAAAGCAACTAACTAAACTAACTCGAGAACAAGGCATCCGGATATTGTTTTATTGTTTTATTGTTCCGCATTCCACATAACAAGACCGTCTCAGATTCTGAAACAAAATCCTGGATTTAGCTCATGCTGCAATGATAATTATAAACCTTTAGGTCAGTCAGGAACCCCATGACTTTTACAAGTCGATCGCCTGTCTGATTATCAAGAAATTTATGATTGGAAATCGAAATTTAAAAATTCGTTTTTCGGTTTTTATAACACTTCAGTCTATGGGGGAAAAGGAGTATGGTAAAAACCGGTCACTCAAAGATTTTTACTTTTTGAGGCACTTCATGATCATTTTGAAGCGCTTTTTTTTGGGGGGGGGGCTTCAATATTACACCATATCACAGACACTGATAACACGTAGGGCCATGCATCTCAGATTTAACAGACAAGTAAAATAGAGAAATTATAATATGAAATATTGGGGAACTTATGAGGAAGCAAATATTGTATATTGTAGGTTCGTGCAATCTCTAAATTCAACGTGTAATTTGGTCAATACTATCTCCCTATAGTCACTAGGTGTCTATTTTATTTGTTTTAAGAAAGCATATCGGAGTCCCTAGCTCCTCACATTACTTAATTAAGTTGCTTTCACAGAATTAACAAATAAATTCAATTGGTCATGCCAAACCAAGGCCATGTTTGGACACATGTTGCAGTTTACAACTAAATTATTCATACCCTTTGTGAATTTGACGCTTTTTGTGTTTTTCGTAACTCAGAAATGAAAGGTGGATCAATTGAATTAGGGCCTTTGTTGAATACTTTTAGATGTAAGCTTTAATACGTCACATTCTCAAGAACATATTAAAATCGGGACAAATCAATTTTTCACATACTTTAAAAAAAATACAGAACTTGGTATAGGTATGAATAATTATCTGTATCTATCAATGGCATTGCCTGGAACTGAACAATACCTTTTCCAAAGAATATATTGGCTTAGCTGTGCTTCGAATTGGTATCTAATCCATACCAAGAGAATCAGAAAAGGACCTCTCCAATCTTCATATCGATCGCGCTCCCTCAATTTCTCAATCCTCTCACAACTAACTATACCATTGCTGCGTCACGGGAGAGTCTTTACTTATTCATACTTCGTGATACCTTCCTCATAATAAGGCGTCCCTATCCACCATTGTCCGGTCATCATTATCATTATACGATTGTACCAAACCAGTGATGATTTAAAGCCAGTGCTTTGCTTTCCATCCCCACTCGACAAAGAATCCTTGACGATTCCTCAGAACACTCTTATTATTTGCAGAGGTATTTGTTATACCAGGAGGGGAATCTATTGTAGTTGGTTTACAATGGGAAGTCGTGACTTAAAAGCTTATGCATCTTGAAGTGTTTATATTTGTTTTGGAAATGCTCCTCCCTAAGTATCCAGAATAGGTTACCGTAGTGTTTGTATACACTCGTGGAACACTCTTACCGTCTTCTAGTAAAATCAACACACCATTATCTTGTGTTTACGAAGTTAAAATGACACCAGAAGCTCTCATTAGCACCATTTTACATTTATAAAGATATGGAGGACCTCATGTACATGTTTAGAGTATAGTACTTAAGGGTGGTCATGTCGTTAAAATGATAAATATGGCTTGTAAAGATCATACAATAAATCATCAAGACATATTGAAGCTCCTTCATGATGGAAGAGTGTACCGCATGTTTAGGAATAACACGCATTAAGCGAATGATTTCGAATAAGTTTATAAAGCCTGCTCAAGACGTGTGTTACTCATTCTCAGGTAGCTTCTTTTGACTGATTCGGATTTCAAGGGACTATAAATTCTGTGAAATGTTTTTCCAATGTTTTTTTTTGTGTGTGTGTTACATTTGTCATAAAGTTCAATATACAGGGTTTTGGAAAACGTGTTTAAAAGTCATATATTCCAAGGTCTTTGGATATATTCCATGAGATGAAAATCACCATGAGCTATATTGTCAATCAGTATTGTTTTTAAAACAGTATTAGAGACTACGTCGTGATGACGTCTCATCGTATACTTCAATCGCATAAACTTTAAGCCTGTCCCCTGCTGACCATTTATGGCTCTTTAGAAGTCATGCTCGGAGGAGTCTCATTCAAAAGACCGATGTCTATCCACACACTTCTTTGCTTTGTAAAGTTTGGCACAAACTTCGATTATTGTTGTTCATCAAACCTGAGTCAATGTTTTTGTGGTGTATTCTTTCAAGTCTCGCACCGATCAATACCCATTTTCTTTTGGGACCGGGGGGTAACGAGGTTGCGGCTCTCGGGTTAACCTTTTGTACGCAAGGTAGGGCTCCCCGGCACCCGTTGCTAAGGAACGCCGAAATTGTCTATACGCTTGAAATCCGATACCGTACGAGTGCCATGATTGCGAGAACGTTGAATGCACAGAGGAGAACACCAGTGACTGGCAACGTAAACATATTAAGTTATCTTTTCTACATGTGATAAAGTTATCTTTTCTACATGTGATAAAGTTATCTTAATGTTGAATGTGGGATTAACATTGCAGTGGGGAGAGGCACATCTATGATTTCTACTCAATTGAACCGTGTATCATCATGGGAAACTTCTGGTGCCATGGATAGACTTTTGGTGAACACTGTGCCGACCAGCCTGCCGGAGATATGGAGTCCGGGTGGGACGGGTATTCACCGGGCCATCTTAGGCGGTAGGCTGCATCAGGTGAGGTTGCTGATCTCCATGAAAGCTAACGTGGATAAACGGGATTCTGCTGGCTATTCGCCTCTTATGGTCGCCGCCATGTTGACTCCAGAGGAACATGGAATGAAGTGTATTAAAGTGTTGCTAAAGGCAGGAGCGGAATTGAACATCCTGGATTTTATGGGACGGTCTGCCCTGGGTCTCGCTTGCCTCCACGGCAGGGAAAAGGCAGTGGAAGCATTCCTACTGGAGGATAAACTTGAAAAGAACATGCCGGACAAAAACGGTGATACCCCATTAAACCTTGCCGCATCCCAAGGGTACACCAAGATCGTGAAGAAGCTTGTGTCGTCGTTCAAGAAGGATGGCATCGTAGTTGATAAAAGGAATAAGCAAGGATGCACCGCTCTCCTCTTAGCCACTAAACTCGGCCACTACGACTGCGCCAGAATCTTGCTCGAGGAGGGGAAGGCATCGGTAAGCTCAAGAGATAATGACTACTTCATGAACTCCACAGAATGGGCCAAGTTCAGCCAGCAGAAGCTCATGGATGAGATCAAGACCAGGTCGTCCATGTTTGTGAACGATCCTCGGATGAAGTCGGCGGATCCGCGGTCCGAATCGGTACCGCCGCCGGCGACGTCGTCGTCATCCCGCACTGCCCGACGTTTCATCCCGCCTTACCACAGCTTCAACAAGGAGATCCAAATGATTGGGCAGCTGCGACGCCAGCATGACCAGCTTACCCAACTCATCCTCGCTTTCCAGGAACGCGACAAGGACCGCAATAGCGAATCTAGTAGCCGCTGCGGTAATCGCCGAAAGGACAGCCGCGTTTCGAGCGCTGCGTCGGCGGCAACTGACCGCCTCGATCCGCGTAACATCCAAGAACAGAACTGTCCCAACACACCTCTGGATCTCGGAATTCTCTTCAGACTGTACACCGAACAGCAGAAGAGCAGGCCATCACAAGCAGCTAACCGACATCTTCTGTTAGGTTCGATTCCGTCGATGATTGAGCCGTCGGATGGGCATGGAAGTGCGACGGGGCGGCCACCACCTTTAAGACGTCATAACACATCGATGGTCGCGACGAACAACTCGAACTCATCTAACATGAAGCGAAGGACCACGATCACCAGTGTGTCGTAATCAATGACTTCCAAAAATCACTTTGAATTTTGTCCACCGAGGATTTATGCCTGAAACATACACATGAAGATCACTCGAGATTGCTTTGAATGTGAGATACGTCCGTCATTTGCGCCATAATAAGTGGTGTTTAATTTGGACGATTGATTAAAATCCAGTAATTTCTATCGGTCTGTTCCCCGTACTGTACTTATGCTCATGATCATGGTCGACATTGGATCACTTTTGAATGCAATTTCATGTTGTGTATGCAAATGACGAAATTAATACACAAGTTGCTAGATGGAATATATTGTATAATAATGAAAATATAAAAATGTTCAGTATTTTGGTGATTTTGAAGTGTGCTTGTGGCATTGGTTCCAAAGACACATCATTATGACATTATGAAAATCTTCTATAAAAATGAATGACTGTTTGAAAGTAAAATCTGTATTCCAAAAATAATTGTGCCTTTGTGCACGTTTCAAATTTGCTGTTGTTCCGTTCAAGCTTCTGACTTTATACACATGCATGTATAATGGAAATCGAGCAACTAATATTTTATTTTTTTATTATTTCTATTTTGGTGGAACCATCCGTTAATTACAGTTTAAAGGAGACATACTTGTATTTTTCACTACATGGACATTGTTCTCTCGACTATCTGTCTCCTCTATGCATTTTGTTTTTGTCAGCTTGATGAACGTGCTATATGGAAGAAGGAATCTATCCTTATAAGGAGTTCTTAATTTCCAACATGCATCTGATAATACAGTACTTCACATGCCTTAGTTTGGAATTATTGATAACCATGGTAACAATGTTTATTTCAAAGGAAAGATGTGACAGGCCTTGAATTGAACAACTGATGTCATCAGTCCCATATTTCACCTGCCTCCACTTTCATAAAGTAAAAGTCATTTTCTTGTTTTAATTTCGTTTATTGTCAATGAACTTTGATGCTTCGAATTGTGGATGAAAGTGTCTCTATTACGGCATTTTGTTTTAAAGTCTGTGACTTAACGCAATTATTCTTTGAGTGCAATAATTTGCTATGCATGCATTACAACGGACAAAGCAAGAAAGACAACATCGAATTAGACGTGTGTATCAATGGGAGATTGCATTTGGGGGGGTGAGAAGACGTATTTTATTGTGTATTTTACGTGCAAGTTTTATTCACTGTTTTTATTGCAATGGAAAAATATAAAATATAATTCCGGAGTGCTAAATAGTAACATTTTGCTCTGGATTTTTGTATTTATTACTTACTATTTATTCTTACTTTTCAATGAAACTACTCAAGAAAGTACTCTTAATGATAAAGTAGGTGCAGAATAGACATTGCAACTTATAAGTTTAAAAGTTTTCGTTTTCTTTTTCTATAATGAAAGCTGCTATAAATCTACCAAGACAGTCTGTACTAAAAAATTATATCCAATGTAATAATAATAATACACAATAATAATAATAATAAAAAAGAAACGGATGATTTCTCCTGATAATGTTATGTCCACTATATTGTGAAATGCCTTCTGTTTTGAGAATGTTTGTATAATTTGAACATAATTTTGTTTTCAATATGATATTTCAACTTAAATTTTTCGTGTCGACAAAATCATCGTTAAAGGCAATTTCCTGATTTGGGGCATAATTTAGATGTATACATAAGTTCATTGTAGACAACAGATAATAAGCTTCCTTTGGCGCAATAAAAAAATTATTTACAAATTCTTCAATGATATGTATCCAAGTTTGACTTCGACATTTCTATCAATTTCTAACAATACAGACTTATTCAAACCATCTATTTTTTGGATTTTTTTTGTTTTGTTTTGTTTTGTTTGACGCAAAGCGGTTTGACTGAATAAATCACCTAGCAATATATACATTTTCCTGTTGAAATGAAGTGCATTGCTGAGTATTATTTTATGGATTTAGGACTACATTTTGTGCTAAAAACAAGGTTTTGCAACAACAAATTGTATGCAAGTATGACTCATTTATAATGCTAGAACGTTTGAAATCATGATTATTGTTTATACTTATTATGTTTCTGAAAGGGTACTGACGTGGAGTCTTGCGGGCATTTTATGTGAATTACCAACAATTAAAAATGAGTACATATACGACAACTGTTGATTTAAACTTGTGTTTGTCCTATACCCACGTGAGTTTGTGAATACTGTATTAATGATTGATTACTGTTTAATTCATTGACTAACTGATTGATTAATTGATTGATTAGTTTTTTGATAAATTGTTTGAATGGTTGGTTGATCGATT
Source organism: Mesocentrotus franciscanus (assembly GCA_037976565.1). Taxonomy (NCBI): domain Eukaryota; kingdom Metazoa; phylum Echinodermata; class Echinoidea; order Camarodonta; family Strongylocentrotidae; genus Mesocentrotus; species Mesocentrotus franciscanus. Next base: position 19,833,950 of record CP137674.1, on the reverse strand, counting down.
GATTGATTGATGGATGGAGGGATAATTTTAATTTGTTTATTTGCCACCTGATTGGTTGATTGTTTAATTTATGTAATTGTGGTTTAAAAGATTAATAAGATGATTGACAAAATAATGATTAATTTTGGTTCATTGATTTGCAAACGGGTTAGTTGTTTGATTGATCGATTAATTGGTAACTGATTGCTAGATTGACTGACTGACTGACTGCTTGACTGACTGACTGATTGATTGATTGATTGACTGACTGATTGACTGACTGTTTGATTGATCGATTCATTGGTAACTGATTGCTAGATTGACTGACTGACTGACTGACTGATTGACTGACTGATTGATTGATTGATTGATTGACTGACTGATTGACTGACTGTTTGATTGATCGATTCATTGGTAACTGATTGCTAGATTGACTGACTGACTGATTGACTGACTGATAGATTGATTGATCATTCGATTTATTATTTTGACTGGCTGATTGACTGACGATGTTTATTGAATAATTGTTTGATTATTTTGCAGACTGGTTGATTGATTGATGGGTCCATTGATGCAAGTTTATTATATCTTCCTCAATATTACTTTCTTCTGTAACATATTGTTCTCTCTTCTTTCTTTCTAGATTTCTCTCATTTTCTCTCTCTCTCTTTCTCCCTCTCTCACTTTTCACCTTCCATCTATTGCAACGTAGTTCTCTCTTTCGTCGTTTCTCTCATTTTCTCCATATCCTGCTATATCTTCTATGTATCCCCCCCTCTCTCTCTCTCTCTCTCTCTCTCTCACTCCCTCACTCTATTGCCACAATCTATTTTCAACCCTCTCTTTCTGCTTTTAGGACCTCTACTTTTATATCATTCCTATTATTTGTCTCGTTATTTTCACCCACTAAGCAATATTGTGTTACCTATCTTTTCTGCACTTTCTTTGTGTCACTTTTGTCTTATAATCATATATATTTATAATTATATCCCACTCGACCCGTTGTCAATCTCCTTACAAGCTAGTCAAATGACCATGCCCTTCATCAAAAAATGAAAAGTCATTTAGATAAAAACCTTTCGAAGCATTTTTGCTTCCTTTTAGACTTTCGTAGCTCACGGCCCTTCATACTGTTTTGGTTTCTCTTTATATTCTTGAGATTATATTCGTCAGATTTGTGAAGAAATCACGTCCCTTCTCTCTCGAGGAGCCACGTCTCCGCACGCACGTCCTAGTTTACATGGCGTATCAAACCACGCGTGGATGCATAATAGATTAAGTCATCTTGCTAAAAACCTACACAGAATACTTGAAAGGAAACAGTTTGTAAGAGAGGGGACCATATTTGCTCGTGCTGTGTTAATGAAGATTGTCATGTCACCCAGTGTATACTTCCCCGCACTTGCGCTACAAAAGTGATCAATTAAGCAGCGGGAAGGGAAAGTAGGGTTGTCAATTTAGCTTCATTTGATTTGCATTTTCGCAGAGAGTTAAAAGATGTAAAACAAAAAAAAAGGAGAAGAAAAGGGGCGAGTTTTCCCTTCTAAGATAAAGACAGTCATGTGGTACCTGCTGGTGCTATTGTCTCCGCACGGTCTTGACGACGCGCGCACACGTTCGGAGCGTGCGCGTTCTAGAATGAGCGCTCCCCTGATGCAAATGGGTAATGATAATTTGATTGGTTAGCGCTTTACCATTAGGACTACTTTCACTAGTCGTTCAATTACACTTATTTGATTTGAGTTAACTGCATGGTTGCAAAACACTGAAAATTCGATACGAGTGCCTCTATAATTTGACTTGTATTGGCGTGTACCATTAACAATAGATGAATAATAAGGCATTAAGAAATTTATGCAATTATCACTTTTATTCTTCCTTTTTAAAAGGTCCTTCAGATTTCGATGCTAAAATGCACATACAAAATGAGCGTATACATGAATCAACTAAACATGCCATATGTCTCCAATTTCATTTTGCTTAATTGGGTAAGTGAAGATTTCAGATTTTGAATAAAATTTGTTGGCGGTCAATCAGTAATCTCTTCTTCAATCACAGTACAAACTAGAACTGGGCCGTGCCATGCAAGTACATCCAGAACATATTGACTGAAGCTCGCGCTATTTTTTTTTCTTCAAATAGTAAATGACATAAATGAGTCACAGATTTGTTGATGTAATAACAAAAAAAGGAATTTGCAAAATTGTCATGAAATGTAGGCCTACTGGACGTATGATAATGAAATTGACGTCTTCTCTTTTCCTTTAATATGTACTTCTTTTTGTACTATTCATAAAAGTGAATGAAACACAATCGAACTAAGATTCTTTTGAGGACATCTTTGGTACCTTGTTTGGCAATGGCCTCTGTAGGAAGAAAAGCTACCTCGCAATGTTGTTTAAATCATTCAGTCGAAGCAAAATAATCAATCTTGTACACACACAATCCTGCCGTGTACAAGTAAGATGTTGGATCCATAGTGCACACCGCGGATCAATGGCCAACAATGGATACCCTGGGCAATGTCATTTCACGTAAAGAAAAGGAAACGAAGAGTACAGAGGAAGGAGATGGAAGAGGAAAAGGGCAGAAGAAGAAGAAGAAGAACAAGGACAAGAAGAACACGAACAAGAACAAGAAGAAAAGAAGAGGAAGAAGAAGAAAAAAGAACGTAATGATGAAAAGGGAGTAAAGAAAAAGAAGCAGTAGAAGAAGACAAGGACGAAGAAGAACAAGAACAAGAACAAGAAGAACAAGAAGAACAAGAAGAACAAGAAGAACAAGAAGAGTACAGAGGAAGGAGATGGAAGAGGAAAAGGGCAGAAGAAGAACAAAAAGAACAAGGACAAGAAGAACAAGAGCAAGAACAAGAATAAAAAGAACAAGAACAAGAACAAGAAGAAAAGAAGAGGAAGAAAAAAAGAAAAAAAAGTAATGATGAAAAGGGAGTAAAGAAAAAGAAGCAGTAGAAGAAGACAAGGACGAAGAAGAAGAAGAAGAAGAAGAAGAAGAAGAAGAAGAAGAAGAAGAAGAATGAACAGTAAGAAGAAGAGATCTCTCATTTAAAGTAAAAGCAGAACAGCAATGATAATAATAGTATAGGAGAAGAGAAAGAAAACAAAAATGACAGGCCTAGATTTGTTTCTCAATCATCATTTCGTATACCGTGAAAGCGAAGAAAATAGTGATGGGCGACGAGGGTATATACGAACTATCTATTTCATGATACTTACTATATTCCAGTATAACGTTTTGATAGATTTCAAGTATACATGGGGGTGTTTCACAAAGACTAAGATTGACTTCAAGTTGGACTTAACTATGGCAGGCCGTTCATGCCACTGTTTGCTCTCACCCTTTACTGGCATTGGTCTCTCAAGGGACGTACAAATCGTGGTCACAAATCTACAGAATTGACCTTTTTTGATACTTCATTATTGAAAGAAAAAATATGATCTAAAGATCATAATTGAGAGACTAATGGCGAGAGCACCCAGTGGCATGAATGACCTGCCATAGTTAAGTCCAACTTCAAGTCGGTCTTAGTCTTTGTGAAACACTCCCCTGGGCTGCGTCTCACGAAACCGTCATAAGTACAAGTTGAGCGACATCCCATTGAAAAGCGTGTATTCAGTTTAACACGCGTTTCAATGGGATGTCGCTGAACTTTTACTTATGACGGTTTCGTGAGACGCAGCCCTGGTTACTTAAGAAATAATGTGCTTGCGGACAACACTGGGCCCTTCACCGCGATCAATTTCTTTGTAATGATTGGTCAACAATTGATTTATTATCGACTATAGATTCGACTCACATGCAAACGTTGTTTACAATGTCTCCTAAGATGTGAGAAGTGGCACATTTATACGATCGATAATTTTAAAGAAAAACTAATCAGACTCATGTGGATCGTGTTCGGGCACAAGGGTCACAGGGAAATAGAGATAGAGTTTTATCCAATGTATTTTATAGATTCAGACAACTGACAAACTTGCTCAAAAATCCCGTTTGTGAAAGAATAAGAGGAAACTATACAAAAACATCGCATTTTATCTTTTTCTTTGTTGGAAAATTAAGAAATAAGAATTTAAAGCACTTTATTAGCAGTCACATTTAGCGAAATATTATATATTATAGCATAAGGATTACTCAGCTAACAGTGAAATTCACATAAATCATTTTCCAGTACTTTTTTTATATTTTTACAAAATGCCTTTAACAACAACAACAACAGCAAAGAAGAAATAATAATAACACTCCAACTAATCACAAATCACTCTACATGTCTACATTCTATATTTGGCTTCGGAAGAATAGTCCACTCAGCGTTAATTCCTTTTCCTTTTGTTCTTAGCTTTGTCTTTCATAAATCTTTGAAGTGATTCCTCTGTCAAGGCCCAATAATAACACTCCCAACTGATCACAAATCATTGCACATTTCTAGATTCTAAATTTGCCATTGAAGGAATAGTTCACTCAGTGTTTATTCCTTTTTCTTCTTTTTTTAAAGCTTTGCCTTTCTTAACTCTTTGAAGTGATTCTTAAAGGCGCCAAGGCCCAAATACGTTCAACCAGGACCTTTAAGGCCGCTCAAGAAATCAGACGTGCTCATGAATATTCATGACTCTGTGATGTTTCGTTAGAGGATAGCCCACCGTACAATAAAGTGTCTTTGAGTAGGCAAACATTGATTTTGCAACCTGTCACGGCGAAACAGTAGCCGACGACAAGAACTATCGATTTCATTCTCTCTTCTTCCTCCTTTTATTTTCTTTTCACCGTCTTCTCCTCTTCTTGTTTTAAGTTTGTGCTTTTGCTACTTCACATTAAAGGCGAAATGTGTATATTATAGTCGTTGTTGACAAAGATCCTAAAAGTGAATAGAATTGTCATTTTTCATTGAGTTGGTTGGAATCATGAATATACTCCATTAGAATTTTGTTAATCAAAATGGTTTTAAAAAACAAATAAGACATTAGCATTAGGCCACGCATTATTCGTCTTCATAGCGACCAGTAACTATTTCACGATAAATCAATAAAGATGTGATAGACATAACTTCGTGCCCTACTGGATATTCCGTCGAAGTTTGAGTGACTATATCACTTTCATTAATCCCTACACAACTAATAAAAGATCGGTTTATTTGTGTTACAGATACTTATATAACATCACTTTAATAACGCTACTAAAATGAGTATTGGCTTGCTGGTGAAAGCGGATGAAGGTTCGTTTGTCTTGCAAAATAAGAAAAAGCATCTCTAAAATCTTTGCAAATTCGTCAACGTTTAGTTTAGAAATTGGGATAATAATATCGAATTTTTGATAAGAATTATATTCATACCCCAGAATGAAGAATTCTAAAATCACGATCATAACAATATTAGTTATCTCAAAGAGATTCCAAAATATTGTCATCACCCAAATAATATTTTCTTTAATAATTATAATAACCATAATAATAATAATAATAATAATAATAATAATAATAATAATAATAATAATAATAATAATAATAATAATAATAATAATAATAATAATAATAATAATAATAATAATAATAACAATAATGATAAGATTGATAATAATAATAAATATAATGATAATAAAACCGGTTTCTTATATAGCGCTTTACCAATAAGATCAAAGCGCTTACATTATTATCATCAGATTATGCCTCAGTCTATTTAAAAATTCCGTCCTAATTTTCAACACGCCTCTCCTCCAAAGTCCAATAACACCTTTAAAGAATCAGGCTGACACTTGTAGCCAAGAGAAACACAAGAGTGGGATGGTTGTAAGTATAACGACGGGCTGTGATGTGACGGTGGATGTTGGGCTCTCAAAGCAGGAGGAGGAAGAGCTGGATTTTAGCCATGTAGCTCGCACAAACAGGAAACCCATATCGATTGTCGTGACGATGTCGATCGAGCATTGACAGGATGAATCTTGAGAGCTGCCAGCCAGCATGATGAAGACGTCGAGAGCCTCGATGATGAGGAGGAGGAGGATGATGATGATGTCATCGACTTTTAGTTTTGAGTAAGGACGAATAGATTGCACTTGGTGTCCGACGCTTCGAGGACACCGTAACGCTCGAAATGATACTTCGTGTTGCTGTTTTTGTTCACTTCAAAATATTGTATCTCCTTTTATAGATCGTGGGGATACACGCGTTGTTTTTTTGCTTCTTGTGAACGTAAGAAGCTTGAGGACTGCAGTTCAATATGAATTTACTGCTATGAAATATCAGGCCTGGTATACCAACACGGATAATAGAAAATGTAACACTGATTTATCCCAATAAAATATAAATGTATCATAATGCAAACAAATGTATCGTTTGAGGTGAGATAGAATGGAATTGTGTTCATTAAAATTGGCTCATTGAGTAGTCAATGCACAACAGCTTTGCTGTGTAGAAGGTTACCATTGGCTAGAGGGCGCTCTTTATATCATCTCTGACTTATACTAGCAGTTGTCACTGCAAATCCGACTGACATTTCTAGACAACGTTTGATATAATTATGAATATGTCATAAAATACAAGCTGCTGCGTAGCTACCGGATCATACCCCCCAATATTGCCCAACATTGCATGGTGACGTACCTATCCCTCCTCCTTTAAAAAAATATATATATTAATAAATAAATAAAAATGAAAAAAGGGGGAAAGAAAAGAAAGAAAAAAGAAAAAGAAAATGGGGACGAAAAAAAATAAATGAACAGGATAAAAAGCGAGGGGGAATGGCAGGAGGGGGAAAGGAATGTAAAAAATAGAACACCCTCCCCCACATACGCCCGGTTTCGAAATCGCCTTATTAATTCACAATTCATCCAGCCCCTCCCGAACACTAATGATGTCAGTGTCTCCATCATGCCTGGACCCAATCTACGCTACTGAATACAAGTGAAGGTAACAAGTAAAAGGGCAATCCAACCCTTGTAATAACTTCATTGGTATGGAAGCAGAAAACATAAGAGAAACAGAATGGCGAAAGTTTGAAATAAATCAGACCAATAATAAGGGAGTTATGAATGGTTGAAATGTGAGATCATAAATCCATGCGAGCCTCAAATTGGCAATTTTGGTCAGTGATTATGACGTAGTCATGGGACAACTCTCCCATTTGTAGTGTACACACAAAAAAATATCATTAATTTCCCTTTTTCTCCTAAGTGCCTTCTCCCTTGGGGCACTACTCAAAATGTGGATATCATATTATTATAGGTCCTCTAAAAAGAAAAGACCCTCCCGAATCATGCATTTTGAAAAATTGACATTTTAATCATTTTGGGTGTTGAAACAAATGGGAAAGTAGTCAGACACTGTTACAGTGACATTACCGATTCAGCCAATTTAAAGTGCCCATACGTATATAGTGATTACAACAACAAAAACAAAAACAAAATCAAACTCTCTCATTTTTGTCCGAACTAATTCAAACTTTCACCAGTCTGCTTTTATGATATTTTTTGCTTTCTTTTAGAGTAGTTGCCTGTTAAGGTTTGATTGTCCTTTAAGTTCCTGTTTTCATTTTCAAGCACTGGGAAGGCCACGCATTTTATTTTTTATCATTTGTGGGTTACACGGTTGATTGTTTTCAATCTCTCTCTCTCTCTCTCTCTCTCTCTCTCATCAATATCTCCCTCGCATTTCATATTAACTATTACACATGCGGCTATTATAACCAAGAAGACGGTACCATGATAAAAGCAGGTCGATTGTTGACCTACATCGACATTTTCTAATCATGAAAGACATACATTTTCCGAGTTTCGCTCTCAATATTGTTCCAAAAGGGTTAGAAGAATGACCAGTGATTTGGAGGAAAAGAAACAGATTCCTGATACTCCACGGGATATCTATATCATCCACCTAAGCATGTATCAATAGGTGTCGTAGTAGCACTCTGCCAGTCAACGATACACATAAAATCACCTGCGCGTGTTGAATCTAAGGAGTTAAGTTCGACGCGCAAACCCTATCTCGGCCCCAGCAGCAGGCCGGCCAGACATAAATCGACCTTGAACCTTATTCACACATTCCCGCTCACAATAGCCTGCAAAAATAACAATTTATCGTGACATATTCAACCGCGGTCTGTGTTATTCTTAGCAGATTTTTCAGCTGCGTCCTGGATGAGCCCCGTCAAGCAACAATAAAGCTCGTCAGGAAAATGGGAACTCCTATTTACCTAATTTCAGGTTCATTAGGCCGATTTTTTTCGATGACTTAATCGGGTTCACCCGTCATATGACAGGCCAGTACAGAGAACGGTGATGTGAAATTTAGGGCTAGGCAGTTATGCATACATGTAGCTGTTAAAATTGTTTTTCTAATCTCGATTATTGGAGATAGAGTGTGCAGGGGTGAGAAACGAAATAACAATTCGAATTGGAGCAATTGCAAATCAAAAGGATATGAAGATGAAAGCGATCAGGGCGTATTTTTCATTTCATTTTCATGAATTTATTTTCATTTCCAACAGAATGAGAGTTTAATTTCTATACCTGATGGAGCTCTATTATTGGATAAACATAAAAAGCAGATGACAGATTAAAAGTGGCGAGAGATTTCTTTTAGCCAGGTATTCATCCCTATAACGTAATCTGTTACGAAACACTTCAATTACCTTGTGACCTATTTCTAACATGTCTAAAGAAAAACAAAATCTTAGTTGATATCGGAATGACGGCGTCACTACTGGAACATGTTTATACCGAGATATTGATGTGACTGGGTTAGAAATGGGATTCTTGACTTTTTGTTTGTTTCTCCCCATATTGTTTATCCGTTTCTAATGACATTTTGATATGTTAAGGCTACTTCCCAAATCATGGCAATGCGGTGTGCCTCAAGAATTTAAATATGCTAAAAGTTTTCGCCCCACTTCACAAGGCGTTTACAAAAAATGCCAATAAAGTCTTTATACCAAGAGATCCTCTTCCGTGTTCCTTGAAATGAAAATATTACCCTAAGTAGATAGATTCAATAGATACGTTCATGTTTTTATCTTCGTCGTTGATTGGGAGAGCATTTCTATCCCAGGAACCACGCCGGGGAAAATGGGGAAAATTGAGATAATACAGGGGCACCTGCTCCTATCCTCCCCTCCCCCTTTCCTCTTAAGATCCTCGAGTAATTAAGAGTGATGAACTCATGGTAATCCTTGCTTTAATCCCTATGCGATCATTTGTGACGTTTGTACAGGTCTGCCATGCTGTATGGCCGCAACTCACTAATTAATTGCACATAATAGGCTTATGGGATAAAACGAGAAATTGAGAAAACTCACACACACACAAAAATCAATGTAAGCCATGAGCCTATTTATCCTTATAAAACAACTACAAAATAGTTTATTTGAAGCGTAAGTAGCCATCCTTTCTGCATATTATCATTACAAATATGTATATTATGTAACATTGATTTTTTTTTTAAATTTAATAATCTTTCCTCACTACAACCTCCTCTCCGATCCTTGCACGTGTACGTACAGAGTTGGGCCTCTTTTGCAACATATATTATGATAAGCTGTCATGTGGTAGCGTTCTTTTCCAAATAATATTGGGGTTTTCATTTTTAATCTTAAGATCTATTTTTATTAATTAATGGGGTTAAGGATACATATTTGTCCTTCTGAATCGTATTGTATTGTTGTCAACCCCGTAGGAACAGATTTGCTTCCCTACGAAACAACTCGATGTAAAAGTCCATCTACAGGGGAAACATGTGATTCGATATTCTACATGACATGTCAAACCACAGATATATCTTTTTATAAATAAATCTATCATTTCTAGTACAATTCGTTATTTGTTCTTGTCGATACTGATTACGTTTTTTGTATGCTCCTTATCGCTGTAAAATCATCGCAATTCGGCTTTGCCGCAATAATTTTTTTTTTTTAAAGATTAATTGACCTTTTATATGTCTATCTAGCTATGCCTAAAATTATACTCCAACTAAAACAGTGTAAAACAAGGCTAGATAATATAGCCACGATTGTCACGTGACTTTTAATTCATTTTCAAATCAAATCTATAGTAAATGTTATTTGATATGAAAGAGAGAGAAAGAACTGAATGATTTGATATCATTATAAAACGATGCCACTTTAATCTAAGGATATGAACTCCGTGAATAATATTAATAACCATCTGAACCGCAATTGTTGAGATAGGGTCACTAGTGTTTAAACGGTGTAATAATTCTGTTAAATTTGATTAAACGGTTGATTAGTTATTCACTGGGATGGTGGTCTTGAGTTGGTCATTATTCTTTCAGTTCAGCAGTTAGACGTGGGTTATTCTTGATCAAGAATTGATTAAGAAAGTGTTGATTTGTTGCTTGTCAATTTGCCTACTATATGATTGGTCTGGCATTATGTGAATCGGTTATATTACAGGTTCAGTGGGTAATGATAGAATGTACATGATTATCGGCTGAACATAATGATAATTGTGATCTCAATAGGAAGGGATGGTGGAGGTGTCGTGGTATAGTGGTTCATTCAATTGACTTTCAATCCAATGGTTGACGGTTCGAATCCCAGCCCGGCCACTAACGTCCTTAGGCAAGACACTAATTTGCCAATCTCCATCTATAGATGTTAAATGGGTAACCGGTAGAATGCGAAAGTTGCTGTAGTTTGCTCAGTATTGTAAGTGTCTGTAAAATGGCGCCTGGCTACATGCTCCCAATGGAGTGGAGATTGTCCATACATTGTATGCGGGCAAGTCTATATCCGATGACAGGGGTAATAATATAAAATTTGTAAAGCGCCTACAGATATCATCGATGTAGTAAGCCCTATATAAACCCAGAATGATGTTTATTATTAGGGATGAGACTCGGGGGGGGGGGACGTTTCGTTGGCATGATTTTGAAATTCATGTATTAAAAAATGCCAGCCTGAAAATGAGTACTTTTTTCTATCATAAAGTCGCTTCCCAGAAATGTGAGACACTTGTTTTTCATTTTCTTTACTTTTTCCTCCGTCATGGGTTTTTGAGACCTGTGCCGCCGCTCCTCTCTCCGAAAAAGATCTGGGGCTGCCTCTGTAGATTTTTTTTTAAATCTTCCGCAGAATGGATTAGCCAGAAGGTAGTGTTACAGGAATGATGTGGTGAAGGCGATGACGTTCTCAATATTGTGTATATATAATCTCAGCGAGAACACTCTCTAGATACCATAGCAAGGGGGCGCCATTTCACCAAAAGAATCGGGAGAACTTCCCTCCGACACGACTACCCTCTGACAAGCAAGTAGTATGATGGAAACTCAGCAAATGTACGAAAGATATCCTTCGAATCATTGTACCTCTGTGAATTTTCTATTACCCCCCCCCCTCACCCCTCCTCCGCCCCTACATGAACAATGAAGTAAAATAAAACAAAGTACACATCCTTTTTGAATTAATCAGATTCGTAAATGAGGCAATGTTCTAATTTTCTTCTCCGGCTCATGTTGCAAGGGGAAAGAGAGCAAGCTGGGAGAATGGGGACAGAAATAGCGAGGCCTTATTTGGGAGGAGAGTTCAATCGATCGGAACAATGTTATGCCAGGGGAAGAGCAGAGGGATAACAGGAGCAAGCCAAGCATGGATGATGCCGGCGCAGCCCGCGTCGCGTTATTCCAAGCCACGCATAATCGGATGAGCGAGGGAGCGGAAAGGAAGGCCCAGATTCTTCTCTTAAATGCTCCAAGAGTCCATCTCTCTCTCTCTCTCTCTGTCACTCTCTCTCTCTCTCTCCCTCTCTCTCTCTCTTTCTCTCTCTGTCTATCTACATGTATGCCTATCTCTGCCCCCTCTTTCTATTTATCAAATCTAGTTAATCCCACTCTCTTCTTCCACCATTTTCTGCCTCTTTCACGCACTCTACATCTCTATTCTCTTTCCCCTCTCTCTCTCCCTCTCTCTATCTTTCTTAACAACGTTGGAACCTGCTCTAATTATTAGTTAAGATAAATCTCACGCCAGTCAAAAAGCGACTTCCTTGTTGATAATTTTGAGATAAAGTGGAAGGCAAAACAGGCTATTTCACCACTCGAGGGCGTATAAGGACTATGCTCGCCACGTCGCTTTTGTATTCCATCCCTCCTCTATTTTATTGGCGGAATCTGTGTCGCGAGAACCCCCTTCCTTTATAAATGTTTTGATTTGAAATTGTGTCAGTGTAAATATGAAAAGTAGAGCGAGCACGACCGGGTTTCCGTCGCGGAGAAGGCGATATCGGTATTGGGGTCTCCGGTGATTTGCATCTCCACAATGGCGGGGCCCCGCTCTCGATGCTATTTATTGAGAAATGTCATGGACGCGCCTCTATAAAGCTCACACAATCGCCAAATAAATGGAGCGAAATTCATACTCTCTTTCTCTCCAAGTGCTTGCTTGTAATCTTCTCCTCTTTTTCTCGTCTGAAGTGCATGTGTGTAATGTACTTGGTGATTTATTATCCTTTTATTGTCATCGTCATGAGATATTGATTAAAGTGCACGCCGTATTTGAAAGGAGTTTGAATGACAGTCATGTCAGCGATCACGCCATTCGAGTGTCGTGTTCACCTCGTACAGAACCATGTCATTGAAGAGTAACAACCAATTTAGTTTTAATTCAGGGCTCAATCTCTTCACGTTCAAATGAACTTAAGGGATCATACAGATCACATGATTTTTAATATCAAAGATATAAGTGATGCTATAATTATGCTTCTTCATTCTTTAAAACGAAGCATTTAGTCAAAATAATGTGTCTTATTTATTTCTATGCCTACTCGTCAACTTTCTCGAATATTAATAATATTTATTATCCAATTTTTCTTCGAATTCGCCACATCCTTTCTTTTTTTTTTCTTTCTTCTTTCTCTCCCTTTATTTGTCTCTTGTTCGACAATGGTCAATATAAATATAACTCTAAAATATTCAGGACATTCTTGGGTAGGCCTTCTCATTGTCAAAAACCGCACCCCTTTTTTCGATCCGCCTTCAACGCTGTCCATTTCATCGCATACCTACTCACATACACAGAAATGTGACACACGTAGACACCCACACCCACCGCTTTTAAAACGCACATCCGCGCCCACTCATTCTTAAAGCTATAACCTATGCTCACATCAAAAGAAGTGATTATTAATGCGCATGCGCAGAGCACAGTCATTATGCCCTAGTTGGTAGGCAAACGCAAAATGACGCCATTTCAAGCGATCTATATTAGATGTTAAAAGATTGTCAACCAAATAACATTATTTCATTGTGCATAACATCGTGTACCCGAACTACTTTAGTTTCCTGCGAAGCACTTTTCATAAAACGACCATGATTGTGGAAGCTGGTACAATAGAAGAAAGAAAAATCACTTTTCACTATTTCCGTTCGATTGAGAATATCTTTGTTATACCTAATACTAAACTACAAATAGCATGTATGCATGCGTATTTTCTTCTGCTTTGAATAGCTACCTGTTATATGAAATAAAGATGTTTATAGGCACAACCAATATTGGATACAATGACTTTATATCTGCTCGTCGAATTACTTAACATCTAACGGAGATCTCATAAAATGGTTTATTTTTGCTTTTAACTATCAAAAGAAAGTGAGATTTCCATTATGCATTTCTGCCAGAATGAACAAAATAGTCACCGGACTGTGGATCACAATTAGTTCGTGGTTCGAGTATCGCTGCGGCACTAATGTCCTTTGGCAATAAATTAATCTAAATGTGCCACTCTCCACCCAGGGGTTAAATCGGTATCCGGTAGGATGCTAACGTTAATGTGGTTGGATTGGCATGATTGTGTGCGCTTGTAAAATGGCGCCTTGCCGGAACACTCTCCAGGGAGCGGAGTGTGTGCACTTTCATGTGCAATAATTTAAAATGTAAAGCACTTAGAAACATAGTTTTAAGCGCTATACAAATACGACAATTATTATCATCATTGATATTATTATTGTCATTATTATTATTGTTATTATTATCATTATTATCACATTAATTTGATTATACATTTATTTAAATTAGTGATTTGTACGTTAAACGTTTTCAATTTTCAATCGTCTGTATAATCAAAAGATGTATATTAAAGACATTTGTTTATTCGCATCAATCGGAATTGAGCAATATAAAACCTGGATGATTCAATGTTTACCGTTAAATGTTTTATCAATGTACATTTTATCTGGTTCAATTTGCACGCCTGAAGTGTGTGTGTGATTGGATTTTTACAGACGTGTATCAATCAGATATGATTATTTACGTCTGGGGACCGACCTTTAACGTCACCATCCGAAAGACGTGACTCAGTTTCGAACCTGCGTCCTCGGCTGAATCAGTTTGTAACTTCCACTGTTAGCTGGATTACAGGCGCACGCCACAACGCCTAGTTGTGGAAGGCGCTGCTACTTGTACATTTTAAGGGTCACCTGTTGAATTTCTTTTCTTTCCCATGCGTTTGATTTATTCATAAGATACTCCTAACTGGGACTGACAGTTTTTTTTTTAATGTAAACAGTTCCAGTCAAGTTGAGACCATTAGAAGGAGTTCATTTACCATTGGGATCGTATCTCTCAACTAACCAGCCTGATGGGTAGACGATTACATTCTTCTTCTTCTTTTTCTTGTGTTTTTGATCAGTTGCGTCAACCAAATCCCAATTAGTGATCCCTAAATAATTACTAATAATTACATCAATTTATATAGCACAGCTACTCTAATAATATACTCTACTGTGCTGTTCTGCGTTGTTCGTATCAGATGCCTCGTTTCTTCACTGTCGCTTGTAGGTTTTTTAGCCATCGCACGAGAAGCGTCATTTTGATACCTGCGCTAATTAAACGTATGAATATATTAGTGAAGGCGCCAGGAATTCAAGCAATGTTTTAATTGCTCATTTTGCATTCGAATTTGACGATGTCACTATGATATGGGCGTCAAGGTCTTAGCTATTCGCAAAAGTGGTAGAGCCTAAGCCAAATGACGCATGCGTTGTTTCCTACGATTAGCAAGCCTATAAAGGCAATTAAGCCATACGTCAGTAATTCAAAGCAATGTTTGCACTGTTCGATTTTCATTCACTTGTTGTACAATACATGTATTTTCAAATGGCGCGTCAAAGACTGCCCCCTAATCAATGACGCAGCCCTACGTCAGTGAATGACGCCTCGTGTGCAACGACCATGTTGCTGATTAATATACATGATGCTTTGAAACCCTTGCTGTCTGTAAAGTATACCTAACCTGATGCAGAAGTGTTTAAACCCCTATTCAAATATGGCGTGCGATGTGTGGTAAAGGAAGAGCTAATCGGCAGGTTGCAAAGTGCACGTCGAGTGCTGTTTGCCTGAAGGCATCAAAATGTGGTAGAGGGCGTCATAGCGCGCTGCTCGGTACGCCAACACGGGGTAAAGGAAAGAGAGTATAATTATAGCACTAAAAACACAAAAATATATCAAGGATGCTGGCTTGGTTGAGCCAATGAACTGGCCACTGAATGAAAGGCAGACAAACGAGAACATATCTTCTCGTTTTGCGCGTATAACGAGTTAATTAAAGCAGGACACTCGATGCTACGGCTCACACACCTCATCAAGATGTTTAAGCGCAATAAATGGGCCATTTGAGAGCGGGCACGGAGCCCGTTCACCACTGATGGACAGGCCGCGTATCTTCCTCGGCTTTGTGTTTCCTCGCACTGTATAAACAAATACTACATTCATGACTGCAAATGAATTCAGAAGATTAGCGGCCGAGTGCCATATATCTTGGCAGCTTAGCCCTCTCGGGTTCGGCCGGAGCTGCCGGTGTAGCGATGCTACGCCTCAGGTTTCGCATCCCTTAAGCACCTTGCTCGGGGCGTCTTACTCCGTGACGTGCCTGCCAATAACCACCATTCATTCATCCCAATCCAGCCCCCCATTTCATCTCCTAACCCTCCATTACACCTCAATCTGTGATGATTAATGCTGTCGTCCTGGGCGGGTGTGTGGATAGTGTTTTCCCTTTTTTGTCAACTGAAGGGACACTTTATTTCTACCCTCAGGGCATTATTTCCATAAGAACAGAAGCAGCGATATAGGCTTTTTTATACCCGTAGATACTCCATGAAACCATCACAATCATAACAAATAATCAAAATAGACAAGGTACGGTCCCTTTCCTTTTCTAACGGAAGTAAAACACATTTGATATTCGCTTATTACTTATCTGACACCATCTCTTCCTCGTTCTTCAATATGTTTTCCACAACTGCATGTATTTCATTCTATCCTTTCAAACAGCGCCATTAAAGACTGTCTTGCTGATGATATCGCAACCCATCTGTTTCTATTCTATTCGTCTATTAATATTCATACATTACCTTCCCTCTCTGTGAAACTCTTTCCCCCCTTATTCTTTACTCTTTCCTTTTTCTTCACTCGGCCTTTCTTAATCTCACTCTCTCCATCTTTCTCCCTCTCTCTATCTCTCTCTCTCTCCCTCTCTCTTTCTCTCTTTATGTTGTTTTCCTTAACCCTTTCCTTTCTCTTTCTTTACTGCTCTGTCTATCATTCTTTTTACGTTTTCCGATCTATCTTTGTTGTTCTCTCTCTCTCTCTCTCTCTCTTGCTAGTTTACTTATGTGTCTTTATGTGTTTATTATTTATTACCATCTCTGTCTCTTTCTCTCTCTCTCTCTCTCTCTCTCATCATCTCGCACATGTTGATACATTTATTTTCAAATAACTGGCTGTACGTGGTGGGTACGAGGTAACTACATACCAGTACCCCCGAGGGGCTTTACGTAGGGTTCCATAAGGACACGGGGAGTGCAGAGAAAGAGGGGGAGAAGGAGCATAAGAAAGCGATGGTCACCCATCAAAATGGCCGCCGACGCTGCATCCAAGATCCCCACACGTATCTACCCATTTCCATTCTCGATACACCCTCAATCCAGCGGGAGAAAGAAAAAACGAAAGGGAAGGGAAGGGAGAAGAAAAAATACAACACTCGCACTTCAGCATCGGTACGAAAATAAAAGTGATGTGACACGACCCCTGGCGGATGGGTGATGCGGAGTAGCATACCTAGGCGGAATCATTTTACTCGAGTAATCCAACCTAAATTGCAATATTACTTAAGCTGCAAAACCTAGATATGACCGTATAATGATTAATATCTCATTGCTTCAAAATACAATTCAAATCAATGTACGTAGGGGCATTATTACGGACAGATGCTCATTCGTATGCAAACAAGGTGGGGAACAAAATCAACCCTAACCCAGATAGCCGTCGGAATCTGGGCCAGCCACAATGGGCCAGAATTTGAACTAATATTTTGAATAATACTGCGTTTGTCCCCCCATAGTAGGATCGGCAATAGTAATGATTGAAAGCGTGTCACGTTGCAACAGCGCGCGAACTGCAAATGTTATGATAATCACTGGCTTCATATCATATGAATGACTCTTAATTTAATTCACAGTGAAGGTGATCCCTATCTCGGCTGACGTTTTAATGCGATCAAGTTAATACCGCGATCAATGGAAAGATATGGCGCTAAAGTTGAATATACTTTTTTTTTCTAGACATCATTATCATTAAACAAAGTTAAAAGCCAATTTAGAACTAGATCCCCCACACATTGAAAGTGTCCCAATATTCACATCCGATATTGCATGTTCGAGAACATGAATATTTTGTCCCTCTCATTGTATGTTACATATTTTATCCTCTTTTAGTGTAAATAAGACCCTCTTCAATATTTGATTTCCTCCTTTTTTCAATCGTCCCCTCTGACCTTTTTTAATTATTCTTCTCGAGAATTTGACTATCCTTACTACGTTTTTTGCTAAGTTTATTCAGGCCATTTAAAATATTGTTAGCAAATGTTATTCCTCCATAATGTAATAATTTCAAAAAGATTTTATTTTATTTTAAATATGGCATAAATTAGAGGCAGTCAATGAGGACCAATATATTGCTTTTCCACTAACGGCCACAGTAGTGGTTTGCCGTTCATGTGCGAGTACAATAGGGACTTTTAGATTTGCACGACGAGAACGTGGACTGCTATACGTGGACATCATTTTAAGGCAATGTGACGTCCTTTTAAGGCACAGCCGGGCACTGCCAGTGCCTTAAAAGGACGTCACATTGCCTTAAAAGGATGTCCACGTAGCAGTCTACCTTTCTCGTCGTGCAAATCTAAAAGTCCCTAATATTGGAGTGTATACGCCCCATGTTTGTTGCAATGATGAAAATTAATCTTGGTCCGATTTAAATTATTTATCATTCCGTATAATCTCACCGCACTCTTTCAAAATGTCTAGACTATCAAAATATATAATATAGTCAGCCGATGACATTCCCTGAAAAACATTTTGATTTGATTATATTCAATTTTTCATACTGCCATACCACGTGGTGACACGTGATACATAATATACGCCACCATTTGGCAAAGCGCGGACAATAACGATAAAACATTTTTTTTTTTTGGGGGAGGCTATAGTTGAAATTTGATATTTTTTCTGACTGCCAGTTGAGTATATCTCTAAGTACATGACTTGTAATCGCTACAATACCGAATTGAGAAAAACATATTCTGCCAAAGACTTAAGCCTGTTAAAACAATGCTTTTATTTAAACTAAAGCCATTAGAGTATGGCATGTCTGTGTTTATACAGTCAAACCTGCTTTAGTGACTACCTGTCTACAAAGGCCACATTTTTTGTTTCTGAAACATGTACTAAAGGAACCTGTACATAAAGATCACATGCCTATAAAGACCACTTTTCATGTCTCCCTTGGGTGGTCTTTATAGGCAGGTTTCACTGTAGTTGTTAAAGTTACTCAATCTATCCCCTTCATCTCACTACAGTATTTGTTCTTACTAAGATAATTTGCTCTCTCCTCATTCTCTTTCGTCATTCAGTGTTATTGAGTTGATTGCAAATCTACGTGACTCTGCATTTGGATCCCCCCTGTAGATTAAAATTTGAATAGGTACATCGATAATTCAAATAACCATTGTTGTGAAGGTATTGATAGCTGCATATTTTGCGTTGGTCCCTAGGAACTGCCAGCCACCAAGTTTACTCTACAGTCTAACACAATGCCCATTTAATTACTATATCACTCTCCTACATCTTCTTCCATATTTCCCGTCATTTTTTCCTTTCTTTCTTTTTTCCTTGCTCTCTATTTTGCTTGATTATCGATCAAGCAAAAATCCTCTCTTCACCCATTCATCTTCCGCTTATCCTTCTCTTACTTCTCTCTCCTTCTCTCCTGGTCATTTTCGGTTATATACCTTTCTCTCTCCCCACTATCTTACTCTCTCTCCCCCTCTCTCTCTCTCTCTCTCTCTTTGTATACCTTTCTCTCCCTCTATCTCCTTCTTACTCTCTTTTTTTCTCTTGCTCTCATTCTGTGCCTTACCGTTTTCTCTTCCTTTCTCTCTCACTCTCATTCCCTCCTTCTCTTCCTCTCTCTCTCTCTCTCTCTCTCTCTCTCTCCTTCTCTCCCTCTCTTCCTCTCTCTCTCCCTCTCTCTCTCTCTCTCTCTCTCTCTCTCTCTCTCTCTTTTCACCAATCCCAAGTACTAGTAATATTATCCCAATTTCTCGCTCTTTTCAAGTCATATGTATACATGGCCTTGCGGTGGCTTCACCGCGCCTTTTATGAAGTTGGCAAATAAAATGCAGTCATGCGGGTTGAATAGAGGTGTGAAAAGTCCTGGAAGCCTTCGCAGATATTCCTCTTCTTAAAACCAATGTTTGTCTTGGTGCACAAAGGGACCCGTGTACTGGGATACAACGTCAACTCAGCTCGGGCCAGCTCAATCTCGATCTCATCTCATGGGAAATAAAAAATTAACTCAATTCTAAATGATGGATGTAACATTGATTTGGTATGTACCCACACCTCCAGAGAGGCACTGTTAATAATAATGGTTACAGATTTTTGTAGTGGGGATTCGTCATTGCAATTCTTTAAAGGTTCTGTATTCTGAACGTTCTGGAAATTTTCTAAAATCAAAAACTAAAAAGTCACTAGTATCATCATTAGATATGAAAATGTTTCTCTCTATTCCTATTTTGCCTTTTGAGGGGTTTATTTTAGCTTCACCATTATTTCTTTATTTCAACCCCTTCTCTGTTTGTCTGTCTCTCTCTCTCTTTCTCTATTTCTCTATCTATCTATTTATCAGCTCTCTGGCGCTATCTCCCTCTCCGTCGTTCTTTATCTCTTTCCATCTATCTATTAGCTTGTTGGCGCTCTCTCTCTCTCTCTCTCTCCCCCTCTCTCTCTATATATAATATATACCTATATATCAGCTCTCTGGCGCTATCTCTCTCTCCGTCGTTCTTTATCTCTTTCCATCTATCTATTAGCTTGCTGGCGCGCGCGCTCTCTCTCTCACTCTCTCTCTCTCTCTATATATATATAATATTTATATACCTATATATCAGCTCTCTAGCGCTATCTCTCTCTCTCTCTCTCTCTCTTTCTCTCTCTTTCTCTCTTTATATCACTTTCTCTGTCTCCCACTCACTCTGTCATTAGTTTCACCCCAACCTATTTCTACAGCAAGCCAGTGAGTTTGCCCCTGTAGTTGAACCCCACTCCCTTGACGGCGTTTGTCTAGCATTACGCGCTTCACTAAGTTCTAACATAACGCCATTCTGGCAATGGCTGCAAGGGCGACATGCGCACTTTTTTCTCATTCTTTTTAAAACCAAGTGATGCTTAAACGATGAAAAGCGAAATAATAACATTAAAATGGTCGACCGCTTTCCAGTTCCTACGTTTTTCCCCTATTTTACAGTTCTGGTTTAAAATGGGTACGCCCATATATAGTACAGAGTTCCACGTGTCTGGGTACTTTAGGTGTCGTTTTTTCTTCTTTCTCCATATTTCAAGGCCTGTAGGGCTGTAGACAAGCATCGAAACATCTTCTTCTCCTTATTTCTCCCAGGAAGGCCAACTGTTAACTCGGAGCTATGACGCTCGCGAGCGATTGTACGATTACCTGCTCCAATTGACGTGTTTGTCCACACGCGATTAACAGTGCAATCAGCAAGCCATGCGCGATGCCGCCTTCAACACCAGCGGATCTCGAGCGGCAGCAGCGGCTGCAGTACAACCCTACCAGCGGGCCCCGTGCGCCTACCACTCACATCCATGCTTTCGACGCCATGCTCACCCCTCATTAATTGGAGCATGATGCGGAGGGTTTTTGCTCTAATTGTTTGCGTTAACATTTATTTTCTCATCATCTATTTAGCGACAAATTAAGATGTCAAGGCTTCGCCATAAGGCGGTTGATGGCGTGCTCCTCTCTCCCTTTGTGTTGCTGTTGAATTGGGCGTTGTTCGATTTAACGGCGAAACAATGATAGTTTAATATGGACGGTAGATGGTTTAATGTTACGTTTATGTATTCCACGTGTCCTAAAACGTTCGATCGATTTTTTTTTGAAAACCCACTTAAGGTTAAGTAAGGCAGACAAAAATGGCTTTGTGAAACACTACACCAAAATGCTTTGTGTTGAGTTAGCGAGCTTATTTATTATTTAGGAAATATCAGATTTTTTCTTTTTTTAATGTTTCAATGAAATAATCTTTCGATGTAATCAAATACCCAAATGTCATCTTTGCTTATTGCACGTGTCCAAGCCGTTCAATTAACATTTGGGATGTGAAAGCGCTATTGTAGAATAAAACACCAGGCTTTGAAATTCGAGATTGTGATCGAATATTCCGAGAGCCCTGAGAATTATCTTTGGATGTGAAACTTTTTTCTTTTCTCTTTTTTCTTCCATATTTTGTTTTATTAGAGATTTCATTCGAAATAAATCATTACATAAAGAATCAATGTAAATAATTCCATATATACAAATACAAATCTTCATTTCGTGTTCATAATACAAATAAATTATTCACAAAACAGTGAGCAAAGAAGGAGAACAATGGAAGGAAATCACTAGATTTTTCTATTTATTACCATATGCATGACACACACACAGACACACACACACACACACATATACACATATATATAATATACTCGAGGTAATTATCTTTATCCATATATATTTATATCTATGTAGGCCTATTTATATATTTATTATACATTATATATAAATATATATCTAGATATGCGAGAAAGTCTAGATTTCTGCTCGGAGTTAGAGAACATACACAAATATACAAGAAAAATGATGCTATATGCATGTATATATATATCATATATGTATATATACACATACATGTATATCATTAACATGTACAACAGGTTCGGCAGCTCACGTGGAAATAAATATCATTGCGAAAGGAAACGATAAAAAAATAATTACTGTTTATATCGTTTAAATAAAAGTTTCCCATTGCTGCCCTCCCTTTTTGTAAATTTTGTAATGGTTTGAAAAAAAAGTAGGCCTATATATAGTTCCGATTCAGATGACATTATCTTTTATTCAAAATTTGTCGAACATGTATAACTACTAGTCACTCGATCTCTTTTGAGTGTAAATGTATTAATTTTGAATATAGTTTTATATTAATCAGGTCAATAAAATCCAGTGAATTCTGATAATGTAATAATTCTTAGGTGGTGAGTGTTTAATACGCCCCTCTGATAGTAATTGCAATGCTAACGTGTGAAATATATCGGAATTAAATAATTTGGTCGATTTTGCGGCGGGAAAACGGCTATTGTATGAGATATACATTATCGACGGCCGACCATGAAAAGAAACTCGTGTTCTGGATTTTAATTATGACGGTTGGCTTTAAATCACACCTGGAAAGCTAATCATATTTAGTTAAAATGACATTTTCAGATAACACACC
The DNA here is from genome assembly GCA_037976565.1 of Mesocentrotus franciscanus. Lineage (NCBI taxonomy): Eukaryota > Metazoa > Echinodermata > Echinoidea > Camarodonta > Strongylocentrotidae > Mesocentrotus > Mesocentrotus franciscanus. Next base: position 19,811,126 of record CP137674.1, on the reverse strand, counting down.
CCCCCCTTCTCACTCACTCTCTATCTCTCCTTCTATCTCCTCCTCCTTTCTTTCTCTTTCTCTCGCTCCCCTCGTTCCATCTCTTTAAATCATTCGTATCGATACCTGTATTGATTCTGTAAGTTATAAACTATTTCAATAATACTCTGGTCTATTTCATGAAGTAAATCTGTTTCAAGATATCTCTGACACAAATTTCCCAGATTTCTTTACATTATCACGTCGCTAAACATCTGCGGTGTTTCATTAGTTTCGGATGCTTTTGGGTTCACGTTTTGACGGCAAATCGGCGTGAAGAACATAGCGTCGTCACCTGCTTTTATTGCTGTCATATCTTTCACTTCAACACCTCCAGGAGGGCCTCAAAAATCAAACATATCATTGAAGTCGACGAGGGGATAAGAAAATGAGGAAGACATAGGAAATAAATAATAATGTCTGCCAGCTAGTAACATGCCCCAGCCAGCCAGCCAGCTAGAACCCAAATGAAGCTCCTACCGACTGCCCTTCATATCCGGCTCAACCGACAACAGCTTCAGGGGGCGCGTTATTATTGAAATGATAACATCGCATTCAATTTCGAGCGCACATATTGGTCTTAACTGTGACACATTAATTTCCCATTTGGCTCACCACCCCTGCGATAAAAACACAATTTATTGTGCGATAGGCGTGATTTTTATTTCACACTCTTGTTAATTTGCAGCCTTTGTGCGCGCTGGATGCGGGATTTCCGACAGTGTTCTCAGCATTCATCCGCGTCCAAATGTCACCGGGCTATGACAATTAATCTGTTGATTTTCATGTCGGGTTTTATTACATTTGGCTCTTGTCTGCGAAAGCGAAATTGTTGAAAAAGCTTTGACAATCATTGATTGGGATATCATCATGAATTTAATAACAGTGTTTCACACATGATTGAGGAGTAGGTGTTTATTGCTTAGCTCCAAAGGCGTAAAGACAACTGTTCCGAGTGCCAATAAAAATGATATGAAGCCCACGATATCATTGATGAGCCATAAGGCGGTAAACTAATAGATGTTCCATTTTATGGCGATGTGGCTGTCGGTGCCGTTTTGAGGCGTGGCCTGTTGACAATATCAGATGATTGCGCCATGATCTTCTCTTTTTTAACCCAGATGGGTCATATTTATCAGAGACATTGTAAAGCTGCCTATGTAAGTTTGATTTCAGTAAGAGTGATACGAAGTTTGAAGAGCTTAATCAAACTTGACCTACATGTTTTTCGCATATTTTGCCCATTTTCCTTTAAAATATATATATATATATTAATCTACTTCAGATGACTTTCATCACTAATCCACATAAGATAAGATTTTTCTTGAATGAAGTCAGAGGGAGAGAATACTAATTGACATTATTATTACAGTGAAATGCTGATTAACGACAGCAAATTTCCACATCGATTGTTGTGACCATGGTGACTGGACATTTTATCTCGGACAAAATGGGGCGACATCAATGATGATAGTAATCATGATGATGATGATGACATTGATGATGATGTTGGCGGTGGTGGTGGTGGTGGTGGTGGTGGTGGTGAAGTTGGTGATGATAATGATAATGATGATGACGACGACAATGAACAGCTCTATACTAGAATACTGAATTAAACGATGTGTAATAGCGAGGGTGATGATGATAATGATAGGAGTGGCGGTGGTGAAAAAGAAGATGTTGATGATTAGGATAATGACGATGATAATGGTGATGATGATGGTAATGATGACGATGGTGGTGGTGATGAAAATCTAACTTATTCTTAAGTTAACGGGAATTTAATGACAATGACAATGATGCGATTATAACGTGAAGAAGAAAGTGTGTTTTAAACGATCGTAATAATTAACGACACTGTTATGATGATAGCGGTGATATTCACTAGAAAAGTAAATATAATTATGAGTGACAACGATACACGAGCATGGTTAATACATTTTGTTTAAAGGTATGTTTACTAATCTTCTGTAGGTCAACTTCAAAACTAGTCATAATCATGTTTAACATGAACTATGGCATGTTGTATAGCCCATCGATAAAACCGTTCACATTATCGTTACATGTATGTTTCACGAGTCAAATTCTGTGGGACGACTTTGAGCTGATTGGTGACAGCTTTTAAATGGTGGTAAGCTGCTTGTATGCCTGCTAAAGCTTTGTACCTGAGAAACCAACCTACATCTAGACTATGAGAAGATTGCGTACATGATAAAAAGAAATGAAGCAAACTCTCACTTTGGATGAAAACAAAGTGAACGCGAAAGAACTAAGTTCCCCTAGCTATCGTGGTAATCGCATCCTCGGTGAGAGTGGCGTAAAAATGGGGGCACTTTGCGAAAGGTATGTTTACTAATCTTCTGTAGGTCAACTTCAAAACTATTCATAATCATGTTTAACATGAACTATGGCATATTGTATAGCCCATCGATAAAACCGTTCACATTGTCGTTACATGTATGTTTCACGAGTCAAATTCTGTGGGACGACTTTGAGCTGATTGGTGACAGCTTTTAAATGGTGGTAAGCTGCTTGTATGCCTGCTAAAGCTTTGTACCTGAGAAACCAACCTACATCTAGACTATGAGAAGATTGCGTACATGATAAAAAGAAATGAAGCAAACTCTCACTTTGGTTGAAAACAAAGTGAACGCAAAAGAACTAAGCTCCCCTAGCTATCGTGGTAATCGCATCCTCGGTGAGAGTGGCGTAAAAATGGGGGCACTTTGCGAAACATTAATGCACCAATGACAGCCCCTTTTGGGGTGTTACGCCCTCCACGTCACGAGTGGGCGTGCGCGTAAAAATACTCCATATTTTGTACTTCAGTCTGCTTTTTTGAAAACACGGGTAATCTTCCAAGATAAGTAGACGGAGAAAAAAAGGGATGATGCATCAGGATAAAATAAAATTGTGTGTCCCAGATTCAGAAGGGCAAGACAATACCCTTGCTCATTGACTAAATCTGTCAAGAAAGCATGGACCAGGCATGCCAGCGCACGCACGCGATTCGCGCGGATTAACCGCCAGAAATCAATGATGCTAAAGCGTGGAGTGCAGCGGTGGCGAGTAAGCAGAAGAGTTAGGGCGTTATTAAGGCTTGTGATTGATATTGATACATGGCGGTGATTCGTCGAGGAGAAGCCTTCTTAACCTCGTCCCCCCTCAGACTCGTGCGCTCTGATTGCGGCTGACAAGTCGGGGTCAAGTGGCTGATATCTTTATTATGCTTGGCCTTTGGCAGCGTTTGTTGTTCGATCCCCAATCTGTGATCGATCGGCCTGTCCGGGTATAAACTTTTCCAGCTTGCTTTGAGATGGAGGGGATCGCATTGCAAACCCATCCAAACTTCACGAGCAAAAACAAGAAATTGAGGGTATTAGGAGAGCTTTATGGACAGGTAAATGGAGGACATGAGAGGGAGGATGGAGAAAAGGGAAAAGAGAGATACGGAGAGAAAGAGAGAGGTTGACATGATGGACAGAGATTGCAGGAGTAGAGTTGAGAAAAAGAAAACCTGTCCAAACAAAATTTGTAGTTCCACTCGTTTCAGGAAAAAAGCGAAAAGTCGATTTGAAAAATGTGGGTAATCGACACTTCTATCAAAAACTTGTACATCATTAGGACAATGGATACTATTTGGAATTAAGTCCAAAACTAGACAGGCCTAATTCAGATCATCAAGTAGTTGTCGAACGTTAGGCCAAAGGAATTCCTATAGAAAAAAATATATCTTGTTGTAATGTCCTAAGGTTAGCCAATGTCTATATCATGGACCAAAGCACTGAACTCTGACGATCTAATAACAATGGACAAGGGCACTTCCAGCCAGGCACGTAGCCACGGGGGCATGTACCCCAAAAATCAAGATCAGACACCCCTCCTCTTAGACCCCTCCCCAGGACGTCGATCAATTACATGTATGTGCCCCCAAAAAAAAAACAAAACAAAACAAAACAAAACAAAACAAAACAAAAAAACATCAAACTCTGGCTACGGCGCTGCTTCCAGCATGTCCAGAGGGTGTCTATTTTTAATTCTCAGGTTCGCTTTCATCTTGACACTGGACCAGGGTGCATCATCCTGGACAGCCCCAAGTAGACCGACAGTCCACCAGACATGCTAGACCCGAAGAAGGAAGGGTCGTCAGATGAGAAGGATCTCTAGAACGGCCATGTCGGTCTCATTGGTCGTCGGTCGTGTCGGATTGTCGGTCTCGTAGGCTGTATCCATATCATCTTCAAAAGTTTCTATGAGGTTAGGCCTAGCTCGAAAACGTGGTACCGGGATGTAGGTCATTCCATTATGATAGTAAGAGTTACATAAGGTACGATGACTTGTCCTGCTTGGAAGGGGTAGCTATACATTGGCGACAGCTCCATGGCGCAGACGTTTTCTTAGGGCTCCAAATTAACACAACAATCATTACATGGGCGCGTACGCTTTTAATGATGGCCGACTTCATATTTGAAAGACGATTGTGCGAAATAAAATCTTTTCATTGAATGTCCAAAAAAAGATTGATCAGATAATACTTGATGGAGTACCTGATCTTAGGGCTTTTGACAGTGTCCTTCTTTCTCAACATAACTCCTCTTTTTCAGATTTAGGTTAATTCTTTGTCTGCAAAACAATACCACTGGTATTGGAACACGGCCAGGGGGAGAGGAAAATGTATGAAATTCTTGCAAAAAAAGGGGGTCGTTAGAATGCGTAAATTCTTATCGCAAATGTTTTGCATTTAATCCTCTCAATGTGTCCTATCGAGAGAATAAATCTGGACCGGATTCACGCGTCGTGGGAATCGAGCTTTTCATGTTTTATAAGGTGTGTCAATTGTATCATGATGTTCTTGTACAAAGTACTTGTATCAATAACGGTAGATGGGCCTTAAAATGTTGACAGGGTGTCACATGAAAAGAGCAAATGTGGAGATGTTAGATTTTACTTATTAAGGACGTCGTTACCCCCACAACGATTGAGCGTTGATAAGATCAAACATTACTATTATTAAAATGGTAGTTCCTGGACTTGCATATTGTTCATTCATGAAAGCAAAGAAGGAAACAGTGATAAAAATGAAAGTTGATAAGCTCATATCACAGTTTACATAGTTACACAAAATCACTACTGCTCACCTAATAGTAGAGGATAACAAGATTTACCTACCCCAAGAAATGCAGTTCCCTCTCTTCATGGCAGCTGAACGTCAAACGCTGGTCAATAGTTCTGAACACTGGCATGACTGGTAAAAGTCTGCGTCTGGGCTTGGATCCAGATTTTGTAAAATAGGATGGGGAACAATTACAATTTTACATATGATGGGGGGGGGCGATATTTTGTTATTTTTATTATATAACATATGCCAAACTGGTTTCAAAAGAGGGCACGGGTCAGTTTGTACCCCAAAATCGGCCTCTGTCTATGACCCTGACCAACAGACACAAGCAAACTGTATTCCTAGACCCGATACGACTCAATACGTGCGCATCTAAAGAATGCATACCCTTTCAACCGAATAACGTTTTCATGGGACACCCTGTAAAGCCAATCTCCAAAGAGCACCGAATCAATCTCGATGTGGATGTCTACTGGGTTAATACCGCCCTGGAACATCTACCAATCCCTCTAGGGGGCGCCCGACACGGGGCAAGCAAAATAGTCATATTTTATTTATCGCCGTCGACACCGAACAAAATAACACTTGTTCTATTTTAATCTCCCAACAAAACCGGGGCAAAGGGAGATGAAATTCTACATTTTCATCGCCATCTTCTTCTTCTTCTTTCTTTCTTTCTTTCGGTCGTTTCCTCCACGCCACTCGGAACCAGGCCAAGCATGAATTTTGGATCAAAACATGCAGAGGGAGAGACTCCACTTGAAAAAGCGGGGTTATTCATGGAATTAGGGGGGTATGCCAGCTATATAGGAAACTTGAAGGCGTACAGTACAGTGAGGCATGTAATGGGCTTAGAAGATTTATTGTCTCTGTCTCTCACATCTAATGGAAATGCGCTACATCACAGATGACATGGACAAAATGAAAGCTTTGAAGAATTATTGTCAGGTATTGGCTCTATAAATCATCTTTAGATTGGATTAAAGAGATGAATGCCCACAAGCCTCAGTTTGTGTTGCAATTAATGCATGGCGTAGGAAACAACTTCTTCTTCAGTTGAGATAGATGGTATATTATCTGCTTTAATAACTATAAACACTCATCACAGAGTATTTGAAAAAAGTGATTGAGAAGAATCTCTATCAGTGACATATGTGGAAGTTATTCTAAGCATAGTTAATAATCTGCAAATATGCGAACACTATGAGCAGGTTTAATGACTATCTGAGGAAAATCTGATGACCATGCCAACTTTGTTCTTTTAGAGTAATCATATCGAAAGCAAAATCGGCAACTAACTTGGGGTGATCAGAATATTCGCGATCAAAACTCCTCCCATTGAGAAAAGAGAGGAAGAGATAACAAGGGAAAACCATCTTTATTATTAATCCACACCCCCTTTTGAGTTGTTTGAGTTTGAGAGTGCAGGTGGAATTGAAGAAAGCCTGTTCCACGACAGTACACCACCCCTACCTCCCCCCCCCCACCCTCCTGACAATCCTGGATCCGCCCCTGTTGGTGAAGTTTAAAGTTTAAAAGTAAAACCCATAGCAACGTTGATGAGATGAACATGCTCACTATCTCCGGAAGATATGAAAACACTATAAAGCAGTATCAGCTTTTTAAGACAATTTTGACCAAGTAGATCCCATAAACAGTGGTCCCCATAAATCAATAAATTAATCAATAAATAGAGAAAATAAAGGCAGGGGTTTGTAAATTGTTCTGTGTCGTTTTGCAAACGTACGTCGTAAGAGAATCTAACCATGTCAGAGATATTATATCTTAGGGGAAACTATCACTTGACTCAGCTGTTGTAAGAGGCAGCAGGAAATCTGGATCATTGTATGACAGGGGACTGTAATTCCCGAGCCCCACCGCCCCGGCGGCCTCGCCAGGGTTGACAAGTTTGAACCGCAATGTCAGAGGTTCTTGCGATGTTATCCTCATTCAACATGACAAAAATCATTCCCAACAATCGAGGGAACTTCGTTCTTGGTTCTCCAAGGAGCCCCAAGGAGCCCCAAACCAATCCCTCATGGCAATCAGCATATGTTGTCCGAGGCGGGGCTGACTCGTCAGACGATCTCCGCCACGGACGCGTTGGCGCGAAAACTGAACAGCGATTAGTCTTTTCACCAGCCAATGACTCAGAAATAATGTTTACTCAATTTGCCCCCGCGACGGTTCTCGTCCATGCAATCGCGTCATCTCACCCGCCGCTCTAATACAAACCGACGGCCAGAAATAACTTGAAAGCATGAGCTTGTCGAGAGGGAGGAGAGAAGAAAAAAAAATATAGGCACAGTAACCCAGAAAATCGTGATCGCAAGGGACGACGAAACAACGGAGGAATTGGAGCATGCGAGATGGACGGGAACATAAGAGGCACTGGCCTTCAGACAAGAGTAGAGCGCACTTTTTCGAGCCCGTGACATCGCGCGAAGATACGGACAGAGAATTGAAAGGACGAAAATTGTTATTGACGTTGCCAATTTGACAATGTTATGTTGGCATCGCTGCTCATTCGGGTAATTGTGGAGCTTGTCATGGGAGATATAAATGGGTAGACTTACATGTAGGGTAATTGTGACGAGATTGCCATGTTCTTGCGGAAGCCTGATCTGTATATGAAAACATTTTTTAAATACGTATTTTACTTAACTTTACTTCTATTTTTTTCTCCCAAAGTACTTGGGCACAGTGTTCAACTAATTTACATGCATATGACGATTTCCATTTGCCCTATTTTCAAATTTTAGCTTCATGTCGGCACAAAAAGTTGTTGTTTCTTTTGCTTTGCAGGATCACATTATCAGGATTATGCCCAATGAAATCACGACGCGCAACTTTCACTGGAAATGATAAGAACCAACACCTTCTCAATAAACGAATATAGTCCTACGAGCCCAATTTGGGGGCGTGACGTCTCTAGGATTTTGATACTTATGACTGTTTAAAGGGACTTGGTAACATTGTTCAGATGAGAGAAAATTGTGCTAAGGTAGTGACTTCAATGCTAGATGTAAAATTAAAGATAATCTGAAAGGTTGAGTGAAAACAGACCATTATTAATGATAAAAATTGGGGAAAACTGATCTGATCGATTCCTTAATTCTCCCAACTATATTATTACAATTTAATTGCATTTTAGGTGAATGTAAATCGTAAAAAAGCTTTGAATTGGCTCTATATATCATTCCAGACATTTAAGTGTTGAAAGATTTTAAAAATCCTGTCTTATGTCTTATTTTCATGGAAAAACAGTTTGGAAAATTAAATTTACTGTTAGAAGATGTTGACCAGTGACGCCTTCAAAGAAAACCATATGAATCTTTGTAATATGAGATTTTTTCATGATATTTTGCATGCTAGAGGGTTAGTACAGTAAAATTAATATAATAAGTAACATTTCATACAAAAATTACGCAGTTTTTTCATCAACCTTCAACAATGTTACCGAGTCACTTTAATGTTGTCATCACTGCCCGAACATGCCGAATATGAGGTGGCGCTTGCCCGTATATTGGTAGGTAGGCTGCCCCTCCGTCAGCCACTCCCCTAGCTCCCCGTCTCGTACGCCTTGATGAATATTCATGAACCGATGAACGAGAATCATAACATTAAAATATACATCATGACAAGGAATGAGAAAAAAAATTAAAGGAACCCTTACCTTATAATGTCAATAGATGGCGGCCGACCACTTAGGAACATGACATATCGGCACAAACTCATTATCTCGTTACCTCTCCTGTTTAATATTGACAATTTACTGCGATTCGTTCGAAGTCGTGGAGGACGGACCACTCACTCAATGATACGGTTTTCAACCTTTAGTCTACTAAATCCTCTTATTCCCATAGCCTTAGTACAGTAATAACCAGATCCTGGTCCGATAAGGGTTAAATGAAATAAAGGAATAATTATGATGATTCTGGCTTACTTTATAACACCGGCATCCGTCTTTCCTTGGCGCTTATGGGGCTTCCTCTAAAATGTCTCACAGAAATTCAACGTTCTTAGTCAGTGTTTCAACAGTTCATTTTTCATAAATCTTCATACGTCTTCGTGTCGATGATTGTTGATATTCTTGCGATGATGTCACAGCAGGGAACGTAGTAGGTTTTAGATTTTACATTACAGTTGAAATGTACTCAGCGAACCTGATAAATCTCGAAAGGCTATTCCAAAGTAATTCCAGTGTAATAGAAGGCTCCGCTACCCAAAGCTGTGTGATTAAGAGTTAATTTGTGTAAATAGTAGGTGAAACAAATCTTCTCCAAAATTATCTCCCTCTACACAATGTTCATCATGGTTTCCATATCTGTGTGTCATTTATATTATTCCAAATGTCATATAATCATTATCAGCAAATCTTGAAAGCCGTATATTTTTGTATACAAATATCGATAATATAGTAATTCATGTTATATAATTTTTTTTGTTACTGTATGAGTGATGTATAACTAAGAATATATAATTAAAAAGACTTTGTGTATAGAACGTTAATATATTTATAAATATATCTATAACTTATATTAAACAGTATAAAATTGTGATTGAATACTAAAAACAAAATCACAACATTAGATACATGCGGAGTGTACGTTATTTAAAGTTTGTACATGTAAATAATTTCATGCAGATCCCTTTCAAACTCTAAAATATTGAAAGATTACATCAGTATTCACAGGTCTATCCACAACAAGCCTTGCTTTATTGTATGATCCTGCACTTTACTTCATACAATGAATGATGAAATGTTTAAACCTATTCAATATATAGTAATTCACCTGTTTGATTTAATGTTATCATTATTACAATATTTACACAAAATTATTTGTATTGTTTTAATCAAACGATTATTCAACAGTTCACAAGCCTGCGACATTTGACTTTCTTTAATCCCCGCCACCAACCATGAAAATAAACTATACACGATGGAAAGCACTCGATTTAACAAGGGATATGAGTCATTAAAAAAATAGAGTAATTTAACTAACATCTTATGGATAATGTGAAATAAAAAACATTAATAAAAGCAGAAAACCAGAACAACTTACAGGTAGTTCTTGCTGTACATGTTCATGTTGCAGCATTTCTGATCAGTGTCTACGAGTGGCCGGCCATCTGCGTATGAGGTGCCTGTGATGCTATGTCAAGGCTTGTATGGAAATGTTCAGGTTGAATGAGTAACTAGTGTGCCATTGCTTATTGTAGCTTATTGTAGAACATTACGTAATAGATTGTTCACCAGATTGTTGTAACAGTTGCCTATTTCAAGACCGCGACAGCTATACTTGTGCTCTATTCGGCACATGGTCAGCCAGTGTACACCCCACCCCCATTTTGAAGGTCAAGATAAATACGGGGGGGTGGCTTTCAAGAAACATGCCGACAGTCCCCTATAAGGGGCTATTTTACAAATATCCCCCATATTTGTGAATTTTCGATACCCCGCTGATCATATTTTCCAAAGCTTCATGTTCACATAAAAGTTGCACGGTTCCTTTTAATCAATTATAATAAGTGTTTTGATAAATACCCCCAAGCCTAAAGCATAACCATGTATGTATATGTAAACAGAGGGGGTACTTTTTAAATCGTTGTCTGTAACGTACATTTCATGACAAGGAATTGTTTTTTGAGAAGATGGAGAAGAAACTTTGCAAGAAACTCTAAAATTGAAATCGACCAGCATGCAATGGAAAATTAAACCCCCCCGAGAAAATTATAATAATTTTGCTATTGCACCACCTGGTTGGAGCCATAAAGGCATTAACCCTGTGTTAAAGTATATGAGTTAACATCTGTCTTGCTCCAAACAGACGACATGTTGCAATAAACCTTTCGCCTACTGAAGTGACTCCAAAATTGAAAATAGTCAAAGTATATGGCGCCAGGAGCGATGTATTTTCGCTTATATTACACCATAACCTAATTCCTTCCCTTTTTCTTTTAGACCTCGTAAACACAGTGCCCTAATATTAGTTAAGCAGATTACACAAGATTTTACTCCCTGTGATATCCCCCTTCCAGCATGTTCAGTCTTACGTCCTTAATCACGTGACCCATTAAATACCCGGATAATTTCCCAGGTACCTTTGCCCAAAGCGGGTTTTGAAAGTAGGTGCTTGTTGGAAGTAGAAAAAAAAATTGATGACAAAAGTAATGGGAAATATTGTCTCCCCATGGAATCGTTGACCAAATGTGAGCCGACCTCCTTTTTCAGTCGCTGCGCCATCGAACTGAAGACTGTATTTGTTCCCGTCACTCGCCCATCTCCAACCACCCCCCTCCCCCTCCTTCCTTCCCTCCTGCATTGCCTCGATTGGGAATCGCGCATTAAAAACCAATCCACGCGTCTTCATGTGCCGTCATTTTAATACACCCCAGGGTTTTCACAACATACGTGATGTTAGGGAATAATAAACGATCATCGCTACCACCTCCTTTATCACTTCTCTCCCTCTTTCATCCCCTCATCTTCTCTCTTTCTCTCTAGGCATAAACCCCCCTGATCGCTGGGCCGGCCGGCGGACACGACTGTGAATGACATGATATTCAAGCATGATTTTCAGGTTCAAGTACATGATAATCGCATCGATTGGGATGGTATGCCGGGGCACGCACGCCGGCATCACTCCGGGGTAATGGCGTCCTTGCCGGCTTCTTAGACGACCATGCCTGCTACAGGTTTGACGTCGACGGACTGACAGAAGCGAGGGTAGTTTTTAAAGAGAGCTCGGACGAAATATCGGGGCATTCTGGAAGAGTTGGTTGGTAGGTTGGTGTTCTCGACTTAGTATTAGGGGGTTTTGTGTCCAAACAGCGTCCAATAAAGTTCATTTCATAATTATTGCTCGATCACTTTAGAAAGGAACATTTTATGACAGAACAAATTTACTTCGGACACACCTGAAGCCAATTTGTCAATGGTGGGGGCAGCTGACCAACACCCCCTCCCCATTCCGTTTGAAGGGCCAGAAAATAAGCAATATATTTTGCAACGGTTTGGCATCCCCCCCCCCCCAGCCATTCAAGGTCTGGATTTCTTCCCCTATGTATATATGAATTCATAATTGCATGACTATGAATGAAAAGTTTCTTCCCCCCCCCCCGTTCTCTCCCTCTCTCTGTCCTTTCCTCTCCCTTTATGCCTCTCTCTCCCCTCTCCCCTTTGTCTTAATATTTTCGTGACCCCTAATATCTCCTACAAGCAGCTTTACCACGGTTAGGTGTAACCTTCTATCACACAGGTGGATAACGAGTTAGCAATGCAGCCAAAACGTCACAACGCTGGAAAACCACCCCACCCCTGTTATCCCCACTTCTTAAAAAATGTGGGGTGATCGATGAGATGGATTAGTTTTTCGAAAAACCGTGACAGATTTGTTTAAAGGTACTATGTCCCATTTGCAGGCCAAAAAAAATGAAAAGGTTAAATTCCAACGGCATTTGAAAGACAATACTAAGTTAGAACTTCCCTAAAAAAAGGGGGGGGGCTTGAAAATGTCTTTAAGTGGGAAAATAACGACTATTACATGTAGTTGTCGAATCGACTTAGGAGCTATAGAGCCAGTAAGTAATAGTCAAATCGACTTAGGAGCTATAGAGCCAGTAAGTAATAGTCTGATTTTCAGACCCTTGTACCGAATGGTCGTACATTTTATGCTGCACAAAGATTCAATCAGTTTAATTTTGGCCATTACAAGAAGTGGGTTATTGATGTAGACAAATGCTCATGTACCCTTTACAGCTCATTTTATGTATGTTATTACCAAAGATGAAAAAGCCAGTCAGTCACTCAATAGTGTCTGACAGTGAAGTCTAGCAAGTAAACGGGTTTCCTTGCATAATTTGAATATTAGGACACTGCTAAAGTTTAAATTTCACAGATATGACATACATGACATATTCATAATTCCTGCAAAGTTCTACAGAATTTGATGTTGGCTGCAAAAGGGACATAGTATCTTTAAGAGAAGGTATGTGCTAATACCCCACTTGTTTGATGCTATTTATGGAACCAATGTGCATGACAAAATGAATGATAGCAAAATTAATTAATATATGTAACAATGAATTCGAAAACAAGACTCTTATGCTGCAACCCATCAACCAGTGTCATCAATGATAACGAAATCAGACCAATGATCAGATTTTAGGTATGTGGTATTACAGGGGCGGATCCAGCCGGCGGCAAGGGAGGGGGCCTAAAAAGGGGCCCACTTCGTGCGAAAATTTGAAAATCGTGCCGGTCGATTTTTCGCTCAGTGGGGGAGTGAGCAAAAAAAAGGTATTTTTTTCCAACACCACCCCTTGGGCGCCAGGGTAGTGAGCACAATTTTTTTTTGGCACCCGAAAAATTTTCCTACGGAAGGGTTATTTTTTCCACCGCCACCCCTTGGGCGCCAGGAGGGGCCCAACTTCTTTTTTCACAAAAGGGTGTTTTTACATGTTTTTTTCTAGGGAGGGCCCGGGCCCCCCTGGATCCGCCACTGTGGTATTATAACATCAATGGATTAAGATGAACAAAAGAGTGGGGCGAGGATAAAGGATCAATTCCTGTATTGACTAGCCGCTGATTCCGTGTAAATGGTCATAGATTTTCCTTCTTACATATTTCGATATTGTATTAATAACCTGATGGAAGATATAAAGAGGGGGCTGGGGAAAGGGATAAAGCTGAACAAAAGAAAAGGGGATGTGGGGGAATGATGATAAAAAGGATGAAGATGGGGGTGGAAATGAACCAAAGAAAGGGGAATGTGGAGAGGAGAAAAGGGGGAAGAGAAAAGGTGAAAAAGGGAAAGGGTATGGAAAAGGGAATATGGAGGAAGAGGGATAAAGCTGAATAAAAGGAAAGGGTGTGTGGGGGAATGATAATAACAAGGATGAAGATGAGCAAAGGGGTGCAAGGAGTCGAAGATTGGGGAAGGAAATAGATGTAAAGAATGAAAGGGCGTGGGGAGGGTAAGATGGGGAAAGGGTGGAAATGAACCAAAGAAAGGAGAATGTGGAGAGGAGAAAAGGGGGAAGAGAAAAGGTGAAAGGGGGAAGGGGTATAGAAAAGGGAAGATGGAGGAAGAGGAATATAGCTGAATAAAAAAGAACTGGGGACGCAAAGGAAGATGAGGAAAGGGATAAAGATAAAGAAAAGAAAGGGAGTATGGAGTTGAAAGATGGGGAAGGGGGCGATAGTAAAAAAAAACAAAAAGAGTGTAGGGAGGGGAAGATGGTGGAGACGTATAAAGATTGTACCAATAAAGGGGAAGGTGGGGAAGGGAAGATGAGGAACGAAATCAAGATGAATCAAAGGAAGGAGGATATGGGAACAAGGGGGAAAGAGATGAAGAATGAGGGATGGATTCGGTGTGTTTTTTCGCAAACGCCCGTTCGAATCTAGGTTGATGAAACGGTATGTGGTGCCCGGAGTGACATGGCATCAAACATTGGTACTGTGATCTTTTGCTCCATTTTGGTTTGGGGGCTGTACAGGGTGAACAACGAGAAAATTAGATTATCATCAGATTATCGTTCGATGGAGGCCTCATAATCCGATAGTGAGAACGCTTTCTTGGAAATACGAAGGTCAATGGTTCGAGCCCCTGCATGGCCTTCTTATCTGCATTACTTCTCTGTTTACAGGTGTATGGATGGATATGTTTTAAAGGCATTGTGATGGATTGGCATCCACACATGCACAATAGCAACTGGTTTAACCTCCACTCCCTGGAAGTGCAAAATTCAACGCGATCAAAATGAAATTGGTAGGCTGCATGTTTATTGGAAACAGCAGATTAAATTATATGTGATGATTAGCTTATCTCGAAATTGTTTCCTTGTTCCTTGTTACAGATGTAAACAAAACAACGGCTTCTACTTATCTCGAATTTTACCTTTTGTTTCTTTAAAAAAAGACAAAAAAGTAGCTTCTCCTTGCAATTATTCAGGAGTCAAATCCCATAATCATTCTTTAATAGCGATGACTAGCGTAATAGATATACCAGTCCTGCAAGGAACATGACATGAAACTGCCTGGTGTCTATCATTCATTTCTGTTTTAGGCTGATAAATAAACCTACAAAACGGTATTTACACGGGGTTTCCCCACCGAGTGTTAAACAGTTTTTGTTTCGGTCTTTAAATGTTGACACACCCTGTAGTGACTGCCAACCGCCGTAGCTGGCAGGCATGAATGAATCCAGCGTATTGCTCATACTGCATCTGATGTATCTACGAAAGTGCATCAGGAAAAGTCACTTCTGGGGCTGGCGTTATTTCTATGACATTGCGGGGATTCCTTATTTTCCTTGCCATAAATACAGAAAGTCTCCTTTTCCCCGCGTTTTGAATGTCATCCATCACTGTTCTTTTTTTATATATATCCATCGTGGATGTTTGACATAATAAATGACGAGATATCGAATCTCGGGGTTGATGCACAATGTGGTTTTCGTAGGCAGTGGCGTTTCGTTGGTACACCCAATAAGGGGGCGCCGGTCTTAATAAGTGAATTATTTTTAAATATATATATATATATATATATATATATATATATATATATATATATATATATATATATATATATAGGCGTGAAGAAAATGGTCTAGGAACGTGAGACGTAGCTGTACTTTACAATTTTATTACGAGCTTTCGGCTTGTGAGGCCTTCTTCAGTTTCTGAGGTGCAAACACATACAGAAACAAATACATTGTATGAACATATAAACATGGCATAAAAACTTAATATCACTCAATCATATAGTCAAGCATCATGAACATATCAAAAATTAGTACGAGAAATACTTCGGAATAAACTTAGAAATAATTATGCAATTTCAAAGTGTTTTACCTTGCTTGTTTGTTGGGCTGTCGTGTGTGTTTATTCAGTTGATGTGATGTATGTATGCGGTCAAGTGTGGATTGCTGACCTGTGACACGCCTACATATTCTGGAACACCCGTTGTAATGTCAGAGTTGAGAATTCTCGCACTTATATATATATGTATATGACCGCCGAGGTAGGTTGAAGGATTGGAGAAGATGCAAATATCTTCTTTTTAAAGTTGATTCCCCTCCTTTCTCTCTCTCTCTCTCTCTCTCTCTCTCTCTTCTCTCTCTCTCTCTCTCTCTCTCTCTCTCTCTCTCTCTCTCTCTCTCTCTCTCTCTCTCTCTCTCTATTTCTTTCTTTTTCGGTCATGCATGTAGATTGCCTAGTACACATTCAAAGATTATGAATGGATACACTAACCCACATAAACAAATCGAATGAACTCAATTCATTGAAATATAATCACAAATTTTTCATTTTCATCAATTTCCAAGTAAGTACAAAAGAAAATAAAAAAAAATACGAATAAATTTTCAAAACGAAATGTTGAAATCACCTCGTTTTTCGCTCATACCTTTTCACTACCACTAACCACAGACAGAGTGATGAGGAGAGATGAGGACGATGAAATAAAGAGAAGGAGCGAGTATAAGAGAGAGAGATAGAGAGAGATGGGGAGAGAGAGAGAGGAGGGGGGTAAAGGAATCCTGCTGTTGGGGGCCGATCATTTACAATTTTTGAAGCAAAGCTTACATTCTGTTTTCTCCTTCATCTTTTTCATGAATGCTCTAAAGACAACTTAAATTATCTTCGAATCAATTGGACTTTCACTTATATTTTGATCAAAGTTTTCAGCTAAAACCCAAAAAAAAAATCGATTATGAATGGCATTCCGGTACATGATGCAATCGAACTTGCAAGCAGTATATATATCGCGTTTCAAGTTGAAGAGTTCGATTAATCTTTTTCTCAACGATTTTATTCAACAAGACACTGTGCCTCTTATTCGTTGATAGGGCAAGGGTGAAGTGTTTGCAAAACAGCTTTTGAGACATTCATGAGGTATTGATCTATGACACGAGTGTTGGTTTTCATTCATAGTATTCAAGGTTATAATAATCGGTTGTAAGACCCATGCTTCGGCGACTAATGCTCCGTGGTCAATATCTTACAGTAGCCGAATTCCTAATTACATCCTTGGACCCAACACTGCACCCCCATACTAACCCTAAACCTAACCCAAAACCAAATCGCAACCCCTAACCCTAACCCTGTATCTTTTCCGAAATAATGCCCAGAGCAATTGATTGTCGCCGGAGTACACTACAGACGATCACGTAATTATGCCGGAGCACCCAATCATTGTTTTAAGGATACCATCAGGGACGGATCCAGCCGGCGGCAAGAGAGGGGGCCAAAGAAGCGGCCAACTTCGTGCGAAAATTAGAAAATCGCGCCGGCCGATTTTTCGCTCAGTGGGGGAGGGGGGTAGTGAGCCCTTTTTTTTTTTTACTCAACGGGGGGCAGTACCATTTTTTTACTCAACATCCAGCCCCTTGAGCGCGAGGGGAGGGGGCCCATCTTCTTCTTTTTTTAACAAAAAAGGGTGTTTTTACCCCCCCTGGATCCGCCACTGGATACCATAGAGGTGTTCCGCCCTATGTGATAAGTCAGTGATTAGATTATAAGGAATCTAAAAGTTTGGGATTCGAATTCCAGTCACAGCACTAACGTCCCTTCATCTTCCCTCGGCCAGGCATTAAAATAACTTCTGATGACTTGGGCTGAAGAAAAGAATTGCAATTTCATCTTGTTATCATACGGAAACGGCTAACATAACGTATTTGATGGAAGTTCAACATGATGGGTATTGCGAAACCTGTACAAACAAAAAATCATGTATTGGGAACTTCAGAACTAATCATTTCAAATACATATATAGACCATTCAAAATTTCTACCAATATGAAATTGTCTTATTATCCATAAATAATATACGAAATCATTCTTTCTATTTTATTGTTACACGGCTCGTGTGTTAACCAACCAAGTAGCTAAACTGGATTTTTTTTTTTACTGTGTTATCGTTACTCAGTCAACCAATCAATCAATCAATTCCGTTTTGCTTATGTAAGACAGTGCCTAGTAGATGAACAAGTTCCGAGTATAACCTTTAATTGTTGAAATATTATTCGAGTAAGTGAACCGATCCCACTGGGCGACCGGGGGTGCCTATCGATTGATTTTCGGATAAATAATCATCGTTTGGGGAGCAGCTGCCTGCATACCGGCGGAATCCCTCTCGCAAACTGTTTTCCCATCATTCTGGAGACGTGCATGCACATTTTGGATGTCGACAACCCTTTCGAGCCCGGGTGCAATGTCGACTTGATTTTTCTTCTTCTTCTTTTTCTCTTTTATAGGCCGACATGTTGTCTCAGTTTTCCCTGATAATACTTTACGCGCGGATCGTGACGTCGCATCTCAATGACCGCGTCGCCCGAGTCATCCGATGCCTGGCTGCTTGATCTAATGTTTATCCCGACTGAATTGAACTTACATTTAGGTTCAATTTCAATTTTCTTGGATTCCAGCCCATGTCAAATATAGTGAGGTTTGGTTGTTCGGTTGTATCGACCGATGAGATTGCATGCAATGGTTTCAAAGAATAAGACTGCAGTAAACATCCCGATTTTCGGAAAATGAAGGGTTTTAACGAAATAAAATCCTTTCACTGAGATTGAAGAATTTGATGTGATTTTTTTTCTAATGCTATATATAGACAATCGAACGAAAATAGGCACAAACTACGTATACATTTTATCTTTAACACGATGTTTGCATGAGCTTCACTTCTTTTATGCGTAGAGGAGGTCGACAAAATTGCAAAAGAAGTGCTATTTTGCTGCATTGCCTTTGCAGAAACGGAAAAGAAATAGCAATGACGCACTCAGAAATATAATGAATTGGTAATGCCTATCAAATTAATCATATTCGAAATATTAATAACAAATTAGAAATGTCAGAAAGTGAAATTAATCACCATCAAGAGCATCATATTTACAAACATGTGAAACGAGTAAATTGTTTATGATTTTGTTTTTTACTAAGTTGAAATAATATCAGGATATCTTTTTTTTTTTGGATCTCATAAATGAGAACAGTGTCAACTTTGAAAACATATCATTGAAGCTCGTAAGGATAATATTGACGTCATTACGGCTGGAAAGAAAACCCCTTAGCCTGACCAAAGGTGAGCTGAGTTATCTTCTGCTGTATGTAGGCCGACCTAATTTAATCAAAGTAGTATAAATTTGTGCCACATCTGCTCTGTGCACCTTCTCTGAAAAAGTCAAATCAAATAATTTCTTACCGTTCTCTTTCTGCCTGTCTCTGTTTTTGCTCCCCCCTCTCTCCCTCTCTCTCTCTCCCTCACTCTCTCTCTCTCTCTCTCTCTCTCTCTGTCTACCTATTCCTCAATAACCTATGTTTTTCATGACAGTTCTTGATTTATATCTGTAAATCTCTTTCCCTTACTCGCTCCCTTTTCCCCTTCTCTCTCTCGCTCCCCCTCTCTCTCTCTCTCTCTCTCTCCCTCTCTCTCCCTCTTTCTCTTTTGTTTCTCTCTCTCGCTCTCTCTCCCTCTCCCTTTTTTCTCTCCCTCTTTCTCTCTCTCTCTTCCCCTCTCTCTCTCTCTCTCTCTCGCTCTCTCTCACTCGTTCTCTCTGTCTACCTATTCCTCAATAACTTCAGTTTGTTTTCCCTCACTTGTTCCTTTTTCTCCTTCCCTATTTATCCCCCTCCCTTTCTCTCTCTCTCTCTCCCTCTCTATCTATCTCTCTTTCTCTTTGTCCCTCCTCTCTCTTTCCCTCTTCTCCTCGTCCGTTTGCTTAAGGCCCCTGTTGTAACACTTCTCTCCAAGAGTGCGTTGGCCCGGTAGCCCCATAGCCCTTAGAATAACTCTCCACACCGTTCCTCCCATTCGTCTTTAAACTCTCGACACGCAAATATTATTCTAGTCGCCGTACGCCCTAATAGAATTGGGTCTCTTAGCCGGCGGCCCCTTACCCCATTTCCGTCAAATAAATTTTGCCAAAGATACGCAATGATCAGGGAGAGGGGGAATCGATAAAAGGTCACGCATTGTGTTCATTTAGTCACCTCAATACGTCTAAATAGTGCAAAGGGGGAGAATTGAGATGAAAAGAGAGAGTAAAAGAGAGAGAGAAAGAGAGAGAAAGAGATAAAGAGAGAGAGAGAAAGAGAGAGAGATGCAATATTCGGAA
Organism: Mesocentrotus franciscanus; assembly: GCA_037976565.1. Classification (NCBI taxonomy): domain Eukaryota; kingdom Metazoa; phylum Echinodermata; class Echinoidea; order Camarodonta; family Strongylocentrotidae; genus Mesocentrotus; species Mesocentrotus franciscanus. The sequence goes on along the minus strand of CP137674.1, from coordinate 19,790,865 downwards.
ACATCGATTCGCATCAGAGATCTGCATCATGTGACGTGGGTATATGTTGGGTTTATAATCAGTTTTGCCTTAAATTGCCTTGCTTTTTTAAGTATGGTGTCATACCAAAATGTGTCATCATTACCAGATAATGAGAGATTTATCATAATACATGTAGTCAGTGGTCTAGAGAGCACTTTGGTCTCAGTCCAAAATTTAGATAAGGTCTTATCTATTGATTGATACATGTTACGTATGCTACTGTTGCTTATATTGATCCTAAAAAGTCCCACCATTTGATAATAATTCAATTCGGAAATATCACTTAAACAAAAATTACCCCAAAATATCCACAGATCTTTTTCTCAATGGAGACGTCCACTTTGTGCATTTTAGAATAATCATTGCCAAAAGTAATGGAGTCGCTTCGCGAATACATTTTGTTTGCCCTCTTAAAAAGAATACTAAGTCTTCCACATGTGTATCATCGAATAAACCGCCCCTGCATAGATGAATGACTACATCAGCTATTGATCTCCGACCAGTTGTTGTTATTATTGCCGATCATTAGCCGAACAACTGCCAACCATTTACCCATATTTCCACGAAATCTATGATTTTCGGACAATTTTTGAACACACTCTTCAACCGATCGGCAACTGCCCTACAATCTATCTGCAACTGATCGACAACTACAAAGTTTTGCAAATTGGTTGTCGATGGTCGCAGCTTTTCGTGGTCGTCAAAAGTCGGCAAACAGTCGTACGCCTAGTCTGACCTAGGCTTTAGGCGACAAAAAATGCCAGACGATTACAGTCAGCAAAGGAGCATAATGTGTGCTCTTATGTCCTTTTATGTATAATACAAACGCTTAATTTAATATTCGTTATGAAATTAAATGTCAATAAGTAATGTGTGCACAACGGACAGAATGATACATTCTATTTTTTTTAACAATCCAAGTACACTTAAAAATCACGAAATCAAGAAATTGTTAGATGTTTATGGTCGGGGGTAAGCGAATGAACAGGAAAACGAATGAACACAGTATCAGGCTCATTTTTCTACCATGATTCATGAAAAAAAACCTTGTACAGCTATATGCTTTAACAAAATTCTTAACCTCCAGTAGGGGGACATGATATCACCGCCGGCTGTAAAACGCGAGTAAATCAAAAACCCGTACACCATCATTCCACCAATAAAACATCATTCTTCCACCGTACGGCGACTTTTTTTCTTGCCTCGAGCCCTATTTGCGATGATACACTTTAAATGACTGTAGTAAGCTGAGCCCCATTTATTTTAAAAGTAGGTCGCGAAATACGAAAGCAAGGGAACATAAACAAAGAATAGAAAATTAGCACTAGGAAACTAGATCATGTCAACTGTGTCCATGGTTTGATTCAAAGAGCAGGAATAGATAGGCTGCTTCTGTTTTCAATTATGCGGACATATTACCCGGTTGCACCTGGGGCTGATCACACTGAAGCCAAAATATTATGACATGACTGACATGAAAATTTCTTTTCGTGGCAATTACACAATTGTTTCAATCACATTTCTTTTCTAGACGTTAATCTCATGAAGCAATGGCCAAACACTGAAATTTCATAATCTTTTTATCCAATTTGGCGTTTCAATTGATCAAAATCACCAAATACTAACAAATCTTAAAGATAGGGCCTATTAGAAAAATATTTGTTCTGATTTCATTTTTGATATTAAGAATAAAATTGGACATGAGACAAAACACACAAAAAGACCATTCTTATGGTATAACTGGCCGACTTCGTATATACATAGATGTAGGTTTCAGACTCTATCGTTACATATCATGAGTCATGGTGAATTAATTTTGTAGTATGACAGGACATTCCCACTAACAATCTAATAAAAAGTTGCAAAGCCAGAAGCAAAAGAGTCACCAAAGCTTCATATCAATCATGACTTCTCCGGGCGCCCTGACACAACGGATGGGGATCAATGTAAATTCCATCACGGGGTCTGCCTTTGCGGAGACTAGCGCCATCAGGCTTCGCTGATCCCCGAAGCGTGCTCGCGCCTGACCCGAGCGATTTCCAGCCGAACTTCAGAACGGCGGCAGCGGTGGGATAGGTGAAGAGACGTAGGGAGTTTATTGATTGGCAGCCGGGCCCGCAGTTGATCAATGAGTCCACTTGGTAAGGTATCGGATGACGCGCTGGCGTGATGCTTGTTATTATTCAAGCGACCGACAAGACATGACAAGGAAGTGGTGGTAGGAGAAGGGGGAGGGGTGATGAATTTTGGTGTCGGTAGCGGGTTTTGACAATGTATTGCCAAGATGATAGGGAAGCACGTATATGTGAATTTTATAATTCATATCTCAAAATCGCGGTAGATATATGACTATACACTACGTATGAAACCTACTTTGTGAATTATACAGGTACTAAAAGATTTGTTAAAATCAATGATGTTGATATGACTAAAATTTACTCTACAAGAACAAAAGTTAGCGCCAAAATCCGAATTTTTTAAAAGGATTTCTCAAAGACAGAGTAGTTGATAGATCAATCAATTACTCGTCGTAATTGATAAGTACTGCTGTATGATTGTGAATTATACTCATGGGCATGCCATGTACGGAAAGGGATATCTCCCTTCTTTTACTTTATATTTTCATTCATTTCATCCGTACAAATTAATGTATAAGATATGAAATTAAGAGTTGGAAGAGGACAGAAGGGAAGAAAATAGAGAGAAATGGGAAAAGATAGACAGAGAAAAAGGGAAGAAAAGTGAAATGATATCAGAAAAACATTCTTTACAAGATGAAACTTTCTGTTGCTGTCGTGCGTTAAGCTCTGATTATAGCACTCATCTGAATAGGATTATAACAAAATCTTCTTTTTTAAACCGCTGCTTTTACACTGATAGCAAATCATTTTGAAACCATGTTATAATATTCAGTGGAAAACATACAATGCGACTGAAAGGGTATCATACATTATTAGTAGGTCCGAATGAAAATGATGAGAGAGAACCCGCGCATCCGTTCTTAAAATGTTTATAATCGGATCTTAGGCTGCCGAATCTTTCATCTTTCTGAAATACTGCTATTATCTGCCCCTCTGTATTCGGTAAATCTTTTCTGCTTTCATCCTGCTTCCCCCCACGAGTCAGCATCTTTGTTTTGTCAAAAGATGACAGATATTTCCACGCCAACAAATTCAAGCTATTTCCATCTTTTTCACATCGGTGATGGCATTCCCGAAGGATGTAATTTGGTGCCGATGGTAATCATGTACTTTTCGCCTTCTCTGGCACTTTGCAGTAAAAGAAACTCTTTCTTCTATTACACATATATTATATATCTGTTTTATATTCCCCGTCTATTAACGTATTCCGATACATGTCTCTTTGCATCCAAATAATATGCATAACACATTGGCGGCGGCTAACACAGATTAAGGAGCTGAAACGCGGTGTAATCATATTCTCTGTCACCGTTATACAAGAGCGCAGAGTGTTGGGCGTTAGTAATACAATTATGCCTTGTTCAGAAAACATTACCGCGACTTACGAAAATGGTGTCTGCCGTTCTTTCATAGGCGTCGTCTCTGGGGATGGCATGACTCTACCCTTACTCTCCACCGGGAGCTGGTAGAAGAAGAGGGGAGAAGAGGCGAAAAAGGGGAGCGGGAGAGAAGATTTTCTACCTTTTAAAAATGCGGTGCTGAGATCGATTTATATATTCTACTACTCTGTTCTGTAAAGTACATGCTGCTTTAACCCTCTTCTTTTTTTCTCCTTCCCCCTCCCTCTCTCTCTCTCTCTCTCCCTCTATCTCTGACTTTCCTTTGGGGACTTGTCGCCAATCTTTTATCACTCTCTCTCTCTCTTTTATTCATTGCTCTTCGAAATCTTTGCAGGCGTTGGTGTCACACTTTCGTGGAAGCTTTTGTTTTTCACGCTATACAGGGTAGTCATACTTTAATCAGATTTTCAGATTTCAACGAAAATATTCACTTGTACGTTTCCCCCTTTAGTGTCGTTTAATCGGATCTCATCGGGAAATTGTTTACGAGGAAGATTTGTAAGTTCGATGATTAAAGCGGTTCCTGTGTCAGGTATTGCTCCATTTCTAAAGCTGCAGGATATATGGGTAGGTGAATGAGTATACATGGGCTTTGAGGTCTACTGTGAAGTAAAATAATAGGCCGAGGCATAATTATGACAGATAAAATGTACGAATAACGTTCCTCTGGGACTTAACTCTGGTGTTCAAACTTCATGCATGCCAGTTTCCCTGATTAAATTCCTTCATTTTTTTTCTCCTATGATTTGTATTTCAAACTGATCAAAGCTTTCTGTTATGATATTTCATTTTTAAAAAAGTTTGTAGTTGTTGTTGAGGAGGGTTTTTTGTGGGAGGGGGTGTTTGCTCCTGTAATACCTGTTTACACCAATCGAAATGTAAATGGGTAGCGGTGTCTTTTCACTCAACAAGTCGGTTGTTTGTTTGTCTTATTGTTTTGTTTGTCATTGTTTGTTTTTGTTTTTGTTAATGTGTTTTCTTCTTTCCTGTTTTTATTGTGTGTGTGTGTGTTTTCTAAGAAGAAGATGAAAATATGTTAATATACCTGATGATAAAGAGCCTGATGGAAGCTCAGATGTAATCAGTAACTTTATTACTTGAGACAACAAATCTTACACGTGACCAGTATATAATGTAATCAATTAGTTTCGTTAGTTTGTATCTAGGTTCAAAAGATAATAACCCACTTAATCTTACTTAATGGGATTAAGTTTTTATACCGGCGCTTTCTTTACATGTGCACTACATTTAGTTTGACCTGATTCCCTTCCGTAGTAATCGTCTCAATGTCTCTGATTTCATTTCTACCGCTATGCTCTTGTTCTCAATCTCTCTCTCTCTCTCTCTCTCTCTCTCTCTCTCTCTCTATCTGTCTCTCCCCCTCCTCTATCTCTTTTCTTCTTTTTTCCGATTTCGTTTTGTACTTCTTTTTCTTCGTTTATGTTTCTCTCTCCGTCCCTCTCCCTTCCTTCTGTTGACTCTCTCCTTCTATTCTCCTCTCGCTTTCTCTCTCCCCCCCCCCGTCTCTATGTCTTTCTCTCTCCCTTCTCCTCTTTCTCTCGTCTTTTTGTTGTTGCTTCTTTTGTGTTTCTCTCTCCTTCTCTCCGTCCCTCTCTCTCTTCCCTCCCCTCACACTATCTCTGTTTTACTCTCTCCTTCTATTCTCCCCTCTTTCTCTCTCTCTCTCTCTCTCTCTCTCTCTATATATATATATATATATATATATATTATATATATATTTCTATCTCTTTCACACACTCTCTCTCTCTCTCTCTCTCCCTCCCTTCCCTCCCTTCCCCCTCTCTCTCTCTCTCTCTCTCTCCAAAACATATATCTAGCTAATTTCTAGGTAGTGTAGCCTGAGGATGATCAATGATAAAAGAAAACGATTGATTGTACACTCCAGGTTGATTACAAGACGCGTAAAACAAGACGAGTAAAGTAAGAGAGGGCAACCTTTCGCCCTGTAACATGTGGAAATCTCTGATTAAATGGGAAAGTAATTATAATCTGTCATGTAATCATTCAAGTCGTTTGAACAGAGTAATATCATTCCGCAAGAAAAAAATGTTTTCTCTCAAGCATGAAAGGTTAAGATCATTTACCTTCTGTGAGAGAATATTTTGACTATTTAACAGATTTTAACAAGATTGGAAACAGTGTTGGAGGAGAAAAGCGAGATAACTTAAAATGAGTTTCTCATTTCAGGGCTTCCAATGTTGACCAATAGGTAACTTTGAATAACTAATGGTATTTTCTCCCATGCTATTGGAATAACGATATAGCTGTTGGCTGGGGAGAAAGAAGATACAATAGTCTTAGATATTATTTGAAAAGGGGGAAGGAAAAATTTTGGGGGGAATTATCAGTTTAGTTACTTTTAAATTTTGATTTTCTTTAGTAGATGTTGAAATAACAGGTAATAGCAAGAGGAAGAAGATACAAGATATTGTTGTAATGACATCTAATGATAATTTAGTAATGAATGTTACATTATATTTAGTAGGTTTTAATATATTAAGTAGTTAGATCGAGTTTTAAATCGTTTTGAATACAATATTGAAAATATATCATCGGTAGATGCTGAAATATAGACACAGAGGGAATCAATTTTAAATTATCTAGGAAGTCTTAAGTATGCCAAAAAGTTATTATTAATTAATAATTAGTAATTAGATATTGTTGTAACTTTTGGAAAATGTTGAAAATAAATGTATCTTTAGTAGATGTTGAAAGATTACGTTAAAGTGAGAGAACAGGAGACGCGATGAAGAGCTCAATGTTCATTGAATAATATTCTTATAAATCATAATATAATAATATCAATTAGTATATCACTCGTTTTCTTTGTTATCATACTCGCTTTGCCTGAAATATTGAAAATAGCTTATCTGTAGTAGATGTTGACATAGAGGAAATGAGGGGAAGGTTCTAACTAATAAATAATAATCTGAAAATCATTTTTCTTTTGCATGAATTCCAAACAAATGAATTGTACGGGGATTCTTCTAGGACTCTAAGTTGATATTCTTTCGATCAGCTTCGCCATTTTCTGAAAATTCTTGACAATATCTAGAGTAGATGTAAACGTAGTATACATAGCGCACATCCTTATTAACCTGTTGACTACTACATTGTTTACTTCCCATAGGCTTAATACAGGGCCCTGTTTCATAAAACTTTTTATCAATAACAACTTACAATAACTGTTATAAGCTACTGAAATTGTGGCTATTTGATTGGCTGAGAGCAACTTTGCCATAGAAATTTCGCATTTGTTATTGATATCAAGTTTTATGAAACAGGTCCCAGGAGCCAGCCGGTTCCACAAAGGTTTATGATGAATGACATTATTATAACGCAAATCGTACAGTCATGAAAATGTTTATTTAGGTTGATTTATGCGTTGACCTGTTTTAAATCAGAACGGATTTGTTATGATTATTTCAGTGTAGCCTGTATATTTTTACCGACTCCTTACATCCCCCTATCTATTTCCATTTCTCTCTCTGTCCATATATCTCTTTCTCTCGTTCCCTCCTCTAATTTACTATCTATCCATCTACCAATCATTCCCTCGCTCTGTTTCTCTCTCTTTCTTTCTCTCTTTAGTACAAGTGTACCAGTCTTTCTTTTTATTTATATCTCAGTCTTTGCTTTATTTTATTTTTTAAAATACTTAATTCATTATGTCATATAAAGTGTAACTTGTACTTTGGAATAAATATAAAGTACCTTTTCTGATAAGGTGACTTTATCTCTCTCTCTCTCTTTCTTCTAATTTAAGATCTCTCTCTCTCTCTCTCTCTATTCCTCCTCCCCCCCCCCTTTAACCCCCTCTCTCTTTCTCTCTCTCTCTCTCTCTCTCTCTGTAAATCCAGCAGGACCCCTATTTTCTTGCTCTCCATTTAAAATCTCCCGACCGAGTCCCATCACTCTTCTCTGCCATAACTCAACACACTTTGCCTGAGTAATCAGCCGGCCAATATTTGTCCAGTTGTTGCTACACGGGGGACCCTCGGCCTCCGTGGGTGGGTGCGAGTTTGATCCACCGGGGACCGGTAAACGATGCCGACGATGAGGGTGATCATTGATCATGTCAGCCGATTAAAGACATAAACAAGACAATGTGAGGGGGAAAGAGAGACACACCACCGCACAATCACACGTTGGCCGCTAGTATTTCACAAGTTGCATTTGTTTGTAACAACTCTCCTTGATTTATTGCCACTATAGCTTTCCCTTTCCCTCTATTCTCTGTTTGATGGAGAATCTATAAGACTTTTTCTTTCTATCTCTTATAACCTCGATTCCCGATCTGTTTCATACACGTCTATCCATGTTCCTGCTATCCGTTGTGCATTCTTTCCAATGTTTTGATTTTTTTCAATAATTCTATCAAACTATTTCAATTTTATATCAATGTTCTTTTAATTTAAACCAAACTTTAAACCAAAATCATCATTACAAATGAGAGACATATAATGTAGTATTAAGATAAATGCGTTTTATCTGTTAACAAGGGCTCAAATATGCTTTAGCTACGAATATACAGTAAATGTTGCCTTATTTTACTGCTGATAATTCATAAATTATTCCTTCCTTTACTGCATTTTCTTCGTCGTTATTCCGGACATGGCAATTTAAATAACTGTCTGTAGCATAATATCTATTTCAATGCTTACATTGATTATGCCATAATTTATCATTACAAAATGAATTGTCTTAGGCTATCCGATACATTGGGTCTTAATATATCACATGTGCTCTTTTTAAGTCAATGTTATCATAAAGGCCGTTGCCCAGGCAACGACCAATCAACATCCATGCGTGCACTTCATCTTATCCATAGCAACCTGGTAGGTCTGTTCTAAAGAACGGAAGTCGTTACCACCTGTTCCTCAATTTCTCATTTTGCTAGTCAAGTCCCTTTTCACTCTCTCGTCTCGACAAATTCAGTTAAAAATTAACGCCTCGCTTTATTCAGGGCCAAACTGTCATTTCTATAGGTGTCTACTGAACACTTTCAATTCCACCGTCGTTAAATTTGTTTTGTGAAGATTTGTGGCCTCTCCCGTTGTGAATATATAACCACCTGATTTGTAATTTATTCAGAATGTGGACTAATTGATTAGTCGAAATATTCACCTTGAATGGCGTTGATTCCTAACAAGGTTCTGAGACATTCACAATCATCAAGGGATGCTTGAGTTATTATTTTTTTAAGAATTGGAAGGTATAGCAGGTGCTCCTAGGTGAGCATTGCTATCGTCAGGAGGTTGACAACGAGGAGGTGGAAACTACAGTTTGTCTGTCACAATCGTACGAGAGGAAAAAGGAGGATAGAGAAGAGAGAATAGGGTTAGTAGCCATGGAAGACACTGAACAAACATGTGAAGTCATTCAAGGAGAAGATACTATGGAGTAAGCAATGCCTATCCTTTCATGCTCAAAGTTAACGTGACTTTGTTTGGAGTAAGACTTCATGAGAAATTCGGAGATAAGGAACCAGATCTGAAGGATTCCAGGAGAGTAGCATCAGGGAACTTCATCAAGCACTTCTCCCAGAAGAAGCAACAGAGACAACAGAACCACTTCCGTCCAACTTTTGACCTCAGTGGAAGCCATATCTCGGTAACTATCAATGGCATTTAGGTTTGTTTTCAACTGTTTTCCATAAAATCATATGTTGTCTTTCTCTTCTTGTTATGCAGGAGGTAACATATCTTACGGCAGGGTTGGTAATTTGCAATGGAATTGTATAGGGTAATCATTGATTTGTAATGAGCTCAATATCATGGAAGGGAGTTTCAGTGGAATCCAATTTATTTTGCTTCAGGAAAGAAAGGGTTGGTTTGATGTGAATTTGGAATCAATAATGTGCACTCAAAGAAATGACATCTATGGGGAAATATATCACTTTGGATGAAGTGTCAATTACATAAATGATTTGATGATCAATATCTCTGGCACACATGTAGTGAAATTCCTTCTTTCATTCTGGTTAGGAGATAAGAAAGGCAACAGATGTAACTAAAATGAACAAATATTATTGATAACACACAACGTCAACGGCATACTACTCTAGCATTCAGAATATGAATACCATCCGGGCATTTTCTAACTCTCGTGAATCACTTGATAAAGACGTCATTGCCCTCGCGTTCACGTCAATCTCCCCCTCGCTCTACGAACCCTCGGACTTCGACACGAGCTGTCAATCTCGCCAAGCCGTACCGCCGCGTGGGCCGTCTTCACCGAAAACCGCATCATAAACATTTACGCTCTCACCGGCTTCAAGTGATCGTTGTGTATGCAGCTAAGACAAACTCGCGCCCAATCGAACGTCAAAGGAAGACAAGAGGGAAAGAGGTTGGAATAGAGAGCTAAAGAGGATGATTAAGATGTTGAAGATTGGTGGACACGACTGGGAGGTATCCACAAGTGGCTGGCATGCCTTATTATGAAGACAATTTGATGAGCCTCTTCATGGGACCTCGTCAAACACCACAGAAAAATCTGAATCAACTTGAGGAAGACGTCAACATGCGCGTGGCGTTTGACAAACGTAGGGAGACGTTTGTAACGATTTTTATGTCACTTTCAACGCAGTACATGATTAACCTTTCCAACCCCACAGGCCACAGGCGTCCTGGGTATGGGCGAGTACTTGAACATGGACGTATAGAAAACTCATTAATTCTCCCTCTGCGGAAAGAATCGACCACAAAAGGAAACACTGACTTGTTTTCACCCAAACAGAGTGTCAAAAACAACTTTCGATTTCCATAGCATACGGGTAACAGAATGATTCACCATTTAGTACATTGTTCCAATCTCCAACTGTATCATTCTTCACTTTGTGAAATAAATGCAAACGCACTCCCTTCCTCTTAACATGAACTATGATAACTTGTTAATTTTATTTAAAATATTCAATTATTATCCTGTACTAAGGATAGTACACGTTCGTTTTATTCCTCTCAAATGCAATGAATACCAATGTCTCGGTTATATATGGGAAAGGGGAAATTATGTATTTCATGCATTTTTTGTATTTTCCTGCCTCATTTTGAAAACATCCACTTCTAGTCACATTTTAGACAATTTATATTAATTTACTTCTTAATATGAAACACTGAAACGGAAAAACTACTTTTCATTCTTCAAAAGTAGTCGTTATAGCTTTCACGCGGCAGTGCATAATTATCCAACTTTGAATGAATGTCAATTTAAAGCAAAAACGCAACACATTTAAAAGAAGTAATCACTTTTGAAGAAGCCAGCTTATTATGTAATTTCTTTTTGTAAATTCTACTTTTCCTGGCAACTAACAAATACCTTACAATTATATTTTTCGGGAATTAAGACATATTTACAGCCTCATTTGGTTGAAAGGCTACACATAATGGAGATCATGATTACTATGAAAATTTATGTGAACATTTTATCTCAAATATTTTCTGGCATAGCAGAATTGCTTTGACATATGTAGAGAGATATACAGCGGATGACTGTTTTTTGCCCCTGTTCCCCTTAGGTTTTCTTCGGAATACCAATGTCCAGTCAGGGTAATAACAACTCTTCTCGTTCTAAGGCCAAAGTTTCCCCTATACTTTTCTCATTGATACCCAAATATTCGTCCGCTCTGTATAAATTGGGCAGATAATCAGGCGATCATTCGACAGCAGTATCGATGTCACCGGTATCGGTTTCGCTGCGATGGGCTCCTTTGCATTCAAATGGGTCACAGTGTCCGTCCGACCAATGTCCATCTTGTGTTATCACGAACCGGTCAGCAATGACAGATCGCTGCGTGTGTCATTATACTCTCGTGCCTCGCCGCCAAGTGGCGGGAATTGTGTTCCGATCAGGTCTCATTTCGAGCTCTTATCGCCTGCATTTGTTGTCTTTCTCTATCATGCAAAGGATATATTTTCCTTTGCCTTTTCTCTCGTTTTTTTTTCATTCTCTCTCTCTCTCTCTCTCTCTCTCTCTCTTTGATAGAGATGCCGTTTGAATAAACTACTCGAGAAATTGATAGCGGTTCATCGCTTCATATTATTGACCCTTCAGTTGCAACGCTTGTCCATCGGCATCATTGACTTCGTTAACTCGAGAACTTATCCTCCATTGTTTGGAGAAGGATAGAGGGAAAGGATATTGATCCATGCAGTTTTTCTTCTTTTTTTCCCTAAAGATATTTTTTAGATATGGAAGTTATATGCATGTGTCGTATATAAAATATTTATGACATTGGGATTTATGTAGCAAAAATAACTTTCAAGATTTTGGTATAATTTAATCCGAATACCCACACACACGCACTCACACACACACACGCTCTCTCGCTCTCTCTCTCTCTCTCTCTCTCTCTCTCTTCTTTTCCTTCTTCTTCTTCTTCTTCTTCTTCTTCTCTCTCTCTCTCTCTCTCGCACCTTCTTTCTTTCGCCCTCTCTCTCCGTTTCACACGCTTTCTGTGTCTCTCCATGTGCTTGTGTGCGTGTATGTTGGTGTGTATGTGTGTGTATGAGTCTCCCTCTTTCTCTCCTTCTTCATTTCTCTTTCTCTATACAAATATATCTAGCAATACGTATTTCTATGTCTTTTCTCGAAGTGATGAAACTACAACCGACTCCGTTGTATAAAGTTGATAAAGTGTTAACAAATTATAATGAGGCTTAAAAAGTACTAATATAATACCGTAAATGCAGCATCATTGATAGTTTATTACCTGTATGGCAATTCATGCTCTAGAATTCGGTATTTCATTTTATAATTGGTTACAATAATGGTCTCAAAATTACAAAAACATACCCGAAACAAAGGAAACCGGGCGTGTTGAAGCATCTAGAAAAATGTCATTGATATAATCATTATAAATATTCAGATATAAGACAGCTTTACAGAACTGGGCAATATTTGCTTCGAGATCCATATTAAAATATATAAACATTATTGAAAAATTGAAATAATACAAAATAGCGGTTAAAAATGAAGATAAACTCGGCAACAAACTAGATGAAAATAAATATAAGTATTGAGTGAAAATCAATTTTTAAAAAATATGACAGCTAATACGAACACTGAATAAACCCACAATTTAAATGCAAAAAATAAGTACAAGGCATGGAATGTTTAATGTTTTTATAATTTTCTTTTTTTCATTTATGCATATAATAAATTGTTTTGCATTTTGTATGTTCTGTCATACTCTCATATAAATGCAGTTGTTTTTTGTTTCACACGTGCGCTTCGAGCATTTGCTTTCTAGCGGATTCGGCGTCTTACAAATCTCATATATTGTTATTGTTATTCTTATTCTTATTAGTAGTATTAGTATTATTATCATTATCATTATCATTATTATCATGATTATTACTACCATTATTATTATCATTATTATTATTATTATTATAATTATTATTATAATTATTTCAGTTCATTGTTTGTTATTTCCTAAAGTATACGCGGAAAGTTAATGCAAGCAAGGGATATGATTCAAAGTTGGGAACTCATTTTGAAGAAGAAAAAAAAAATCAGTTAATCTGCCAGAGGGGCAGTGGAAATAAGAGAAATACTTGGATTGATAACCGGACATAGAATTGAAGAGGTCGCTATTGCACAGAATGAAGTGGCGATAATAGAAGGGAAAGTGAATGGCGTGACAAACACTTATCGTGAAAAGGAAAGTGTCATAAGCAGTTTTCGGTTTGTGTTTTACGATTTTCCCTTATTTTCTTTCAATTCCTGACGTTTTCATTAAAAAAGTATAAAAGGTGGATATAGCTTTCATGAATATGAACGGTATCATCAGCATTGTTTATTCGTGTAGCCATCATCATGATTTCTATCATCTTTATCCCTTGATACGGATGATTATATTGATGAGAACGGCATTTATGTCATACAAGAAAAAGGTTTGCCGAAAGGACAACATTGAATAAATTTAATTTTAAACGCAAAATGATTTAATCCACTATTGTTTTAAACAAATAGGTTACGTCAAATACTGCCTCTATCCCGCAATCATGATAGTCATAATAATCATCATCTTTATCACCACTAATACAACCACCCTTAACAACATCATCATCATCACCACCACCACCATCATCAAATATGAGTAGCATCATCATCATGATCATCATTATCATTCCCTCGATTTAAATTAACATTTCATTTCTTCCATTGAATTTGACAACATATTTGACATCTGTTCAAACAATACAATTTATATGTAGGAACCTAACTATAATTTAAGAACTTGTATTACAAGGAAGAAGGCGCGAATCCCAGTAAGCATGGCTTGTTTGGGTACGCCCGAATACACAAATACATAATACACATTATAAATAGAAGAAATGAAGAAGGGGAAAGGCAAGGAGGAGAAGAGGATAGAGAGCTTGGAGAAAGAGAAAGGAAGAGGACTGCAACATAGTATGGCATGCATAAACAACATAATGGCAAGATATAGGTGAAGGGTATAGAGTTGAAATATTTGACTGCATTTTTAAGATCATCATCAAGATGATCCTTCTGTCACACCTCAAACGTGTTGGTGTGAGACCAGCAGAGTCAGGTATACATTCTCCTTTGTAATCCTGGGCAGATACTAGATCAAGATCGCCAAGCCAGGGGCAACGAGACGGATTTATTCCTTCCCGATAGGGTAATACCAGAGCTTAGAAGAAAAACTGGACTACACAGACAAGGTATAAAAAATAAAAAGAGGCTTAAAACGTCATCCATTCCAGATCAGCAAGATATGAGCATTATGAAATTATGGCAAAAATTGAAAAGATGGATTACAGAACGATTTTGCATCTCCGATAGGGAGAAGAGTAGTTAGACTATCGAAGATCAAACCAAGTTAATCTGCGGAAGTGGAATATTTGCCCTGCCAAACTATAACGAATCCTTTATCCTTCTTTAAATCTTGGGCATGCACTGGTTTGGGTAACAAGTTTTTGTTCATTTCAGATCAACAGGACATGCGCCGTATCATATTATGTCAAAAATAGAAAAACGGATTACGGTACGATTTTGCATCTCTGATGAGGAAAAGGGTCGTTAGACTATCGAAGACAAAACCTAGTTAATCTGTGAAAATGGAATATTTGCCCTGCCAAACTATATCGAATACATAGTTTTGTATTATATCCCTGATAATCTGTTCTTAACCTGTATTTCATTTTTTTAAACTTCTAGATGATTTACATCTTTATCTGTTTTTTACAGTTTTACTTGTTTTCAAAATTCCACTCATTTGCATTACAGTCAATAACAGTGTAAATCTTATAAGTCTATTCAACTTCCTTTTCCTATCCATATCAATGTATATTTATTTTCTCTTGCTTGCTTTGCTTCACTTAATCCTCTCTCTCTCTCTCTCTCTCTCTCTCTCTTTGCCTTTCTTTCTTTCTGGTGTGTGTGTGTGTGTGTGTGTCTCTCCCTCTCTCTTACCATTCCAAAACGTATTTGTCTTGTATTTTTTTCTTTTCCCTTTCCTTATTATACCAGCTGATGCAACATTGATAGCATAATGTTATTTTGATAATTATGACCACAATGTAAATAATGAAAATTATAATGTCCCCGCTCATATCCATCAAGTACTCAATCTCATCCATCACGATCATGCACCACCCGCACCATGTCGAATACGCAGTCATACACCTGGGTTGAGAGTGGCAATTGTAAATGAATATCCGGCAAAAGGACATTAGTGCCGTGCCAAGGCTCGAATCTACGACCTTCATATCCTTAGATATGTGACCAAACCATCAGACTTTATTGCGATGAGCTCTTTTCAAAAGAAGATGTTTTAATGTTGTAAGAAATTTTTCTTTGGATAAAATTAATCATTAGTAAATCACCTTATTCGTTTTAAAACGCTATTAACTTTGAAAAGACCACGGTAATTGTATATTCTGTCTAAATTTCAACTTGACATATATCATTTATACAGTTATCATTTCAAAAGACGTTAATGAAAACGTGAATATTCTTTTATTTGTTTGATTCGTTATTTCTTCCTTTTTTTTAGAAAGACGAATATTTTCGAAGTTTCGATATAATTATATATTTTTTATAATTTTCATTTTGTTTCTTTTGTATTTCATTTTTCATTTCAGGGTTGCGATGTCATTGCACAAGGCAATCACACAGGGCCACTTAAATCACCTAAAATATCTTCTCAAGACGTCCGATCGACTTTCTATCAATTACAAAGACTCATCCGGGTACACTCCCCTCGTCGTCAGCGCTGTCATCGAGGATGACGTGTTTTCATTGACGGCGGCGAAGATGCTTCTTCGTCATGGAGCGAGAGTGGATATCGTTGATGATCACGGGAAGACCGCGTTGATGCACGCCTGTATGGGGAAGAAGACCTCGCTAATTAAAGTCTTGATTGAAAAGGTGCCTGCCGGTCATCCTTTCGACATCAACCACGGAGACGATGACGGCAATACAGCGTTGCATCATGCAGCTCGAGCCGGTTGTATGGAAATCGTCGAAGACCTTGTAGGCTATTGCTTGGTTCATGGATCAACGTTAGATACAGAGAATGGAAAAGGGAAGACAGTTCTCGATTTATGTTTGGATGAGAATTTTCTTGATGCTGCATCATTTCTTCTCGAATGCGGTGCCAGATGCGGCAAGAACTTGCAAAGCTTAAAAAGGCGTGATGCCCTGTCGTCCAAACTAATCAGTGATGAGCTGAGGGATAAACTAGCTCTGCTGGAGAGTGAGTCACCTGATGCGAGGACATGCGCAGAGATCGATCCGAGTTGTTTTAGCAAAGCAAACAAACACTTGAACGGTAATCAATCGCTGCCGAGTTTACGTTACACCTCGCCACCGTCGCCTAAACGAGTCACGGGGTCGCGGGGTTATCATCACCGTCTCGACAACATATTTAAAGCGAAGTCGGCGCAGAGCTCCAAGTCATATCGCCCACCCGTGGTTGACGTCGCCGCTTCAGACCAGAACCAAGAGCTAACAACTGGATCTAAGCTTCATGGGCGGAAATCGAGAAGCAGGAAAATATCGTCGCCGAACAGTCGCCGGCGTCGATCCGCAGTCGGGAATACTCCGTCAAATTCACTGGTAGATAGTGGCAATAACTTGTTCAAAAAGTTTGGTGGTCGATCTCCGTCTTCTCGACGATCGAGTGATGTCTCCGTCGCTCGTGCTTCCACCAACACTAGGAATGGCATGGACGATGGCAACGAATATCGTGGTTTATCGTCACCGATGTCGAATACGGCTGGATTAGACGGTAATGGAACTCCATATCGTGCTTCTTTGGATGTTGGTATAGCTTTGGACGACGGTAAACTTGCCGGAAACTTTCCTGCTGAAAACGATAGAGAATCCGAAATTGAATTCAACGAAATTTTGGTTAGAGTACCAAGCCGAAAGCCGAAATACAGCGACAGAAAATATGGCGGTTATATCGAAACTATACCCGAAATCGACAGCCGATCTGGATCGGTCGTAAATGGATATACGGGAGTTAACAGGCCAAATGAAAAGCTTGGCAGAAATTCCAGAGTACAGCGGAGTAATTCGAGGAGTACTCTGAACGGCTTTAACTCCCGCTTTTTGAACCCTGGTCGAAATGATACACTAACGAGTGCCGGTAGTACGAGGTCAGCGATGACAATGATGTCGACTGGACGAGCGATGTCGGTCCAAAGGAAATCGCAAGTTAAGATGATATTTGGGAGGTGTTACGAAGGATCGAATCGCCGCGTCGATATCGATAACCGGATCAAAGAACTGCAAGACGAGTTGACTTGGATGGACAAACGTCGCAAAGCTAGGACTATGCAAGTCGCCAACGGCAATGCCAATGGGAAAGTGGAACTATTTCGTCATCAAGATTCACGTGAGACAAGTGAAACATACGATACAGATTTTGATCAGCAATTACTGAAACTTGACAAATGTAAATCTACGAACTCCGAAAGCTGTCGTCGTTCGCAACATCAGACCAAAAGTATCGCCTCATCGGAAATAAATCAGAAGAAAGTTCTTGGAATAATTCCTTCTACCGTCATCGATGAGAAAATCTGGCAACCAGCCGAAAGCAAAGTTTACACACAACCCCTTCCTGGGGGATATGCTTGGATAGGTTTGCAAGGGAAAATTGTTGCAGTGAATCGTAGAACTTTAGCAATGAGACGATCAAAAAAAGCGCCGCTTTCACAATGCGACATACATATACGATCGGATGTCAATCAGACAGACGACGATCGCAACTGCGATCCGAAGTCGATCATGAATTTTATACGCGATCAAGGGAAGATTGACAGAGATGAGACCGTGTTGCAGCGTTTTCATGGTAACCCTTTGAACAATCTGGTCAGGGAACAGGATGTGATGTCGGGAAAATGTCCTTTGCAAGCACCATCGCTTAATAGAAGGACCTTACCCGTTTACGGGTTTGGTTTGCCAAAAACATCGAACAAGAAATACTGATAATAGAATGGCAATCATGTGTCAGAATCATGGCTACGATAATTATCCGCTTGACACCTATATGTTCACAAGAATATTGAAGGAATTGTTAAAATGCAAGTGCCAGTTAGCGGAGATTACGCCATACAATATTTAGTCATTCAAGCAAGCGTGGGTCCTTCTTTGAGTAGGCAATGCTATATCTCTTTTATCGTACAAGGAAAACAAGGGTATGATCGTGATTGTGTTAAATCTATTTATGGCCTATTATTTTCTGGATGAATTATGATTGTGTTTATAGGTATTGAGATCAGGGCGCCATTTCACAAAGCTTGTCATCAGTGACAAAATAATGACAGTTTTTGTTATAAGCTACTGAAATCCTTGCTTCTGATTGGTTATCAGCAGATTTGTCACTGAATTTTGTCATTTTTCATTGAAAAAAAGGCTTGTGAAACGGGTCCCAGATCATTCTCCAAAGTGATATTTGTAAAAGTCATGTAGCAATAAAATTTAGGAAATGTTTATTTCAATCTTACTGAACATTGGCTGAGCTGTGATAAAAATATGTTTTTGTAAGGCTTATACAAAGATTCATGGGCTAACAGTGGGTGGTGTTGGCCGTTTCCTTAACGTATTCTCAGTGAAAGTATAATCTCTTTTCTTTGGAAGGTTCAACTGGACAATTTTCATTTTCAATTCAGAAGCATATATCCCGATACTAATACATATCTCTATCATTCGGTAGATGTATCTTGGTCTATTTCAAACACGACCTCAAAGACTTTAAAGAAATCAAGTCAAGACTAATTTTAGTACCTTGTTGTATATTCCATAGAAATCATATTCGGATTAAGCAATACCTAACACATTTCGATAGATGATAGACATTCCAATGGTAATTGCCTTAGGTTGATTTTTACGAAAGTCCTTGCGATCGTGTCGTCCACTTTTTGATGATTTGGTAAACTACCTCTAGCCAACAAAATCATTTTGTTGCGCCCGAGGGTTAAGGCGGCTGCAATGAAAACATAGAATTTAGTGTTGTATCCTTTGTTTAACGTGATAATGTGTATGTTGCCTTAGTATACATCTAAAATGTCTCTTTGTTAGGGGATGAGCGAATTAGAAAGAAGTAATTTGTAAACATTTTATACGACAAAATCAGGTGAAAAAAGCTGCTGCAACATTGTGTTGTTGCATTCTCGTCAAAATCATTTGTATCAGGGCTGTACCTGATCGGACACATGTAAATCTATACTTAATGGGAAAATGCATTAACATTCGTTTGTTACTTTATAACGTTATTTGAAGAAGAAGAAAATCAAATTGTACTTTGTTAAGATTTTATTGATGATTGTTGACAAATAATATACTTGGATCTATATAGAGAGTATGACCACAAAGATGACACACAATTTAAAGAAAAAATACTGATTGGCGAACCATTAAGCTAATATGAAATTTTATTCAAAAAAAATGAAGAACTTGGTCATTTGAAGTACAAACAGATGTCAGCATTGCCCTACTGTAAATATTTTCAAAGAAAAGTGTTTATTGTTAGAAGTTTTGACGAGTGATTATTTCATTTTATTCAGTTTTGATTGCCACTTCTATATGAGCAGTTACTATAATGAACAAATAAATATTGTGCAGTGCCTATATATACACTTTGAAGGTAAAAACAGGAATATATCAGTGATATTGATAATTATATTCTTCTCCATGTCAAATTGCTAAAATTGTTAATTCAAAATTTGATGTAAAGATGAAGACTTCAAAACGATTCCGTTGTAAATGAAAATACGACTATATGTGACAAATATATCCATGCTCATTTTATCATCATCATGTCAATTGATATATAGTATAATGTATTCGTGATAATTTATAGAGTGAGCTTATTAACAATCTCCACATTAAAATCTCCTCAATATATTTAACAGTGTTGTCATTAATACATTTTGTACGGCGTGGGACAGAAGTGCAAGTTTTCCAACATGCAAAAAGAAAATTCGGAATCAAAATCTTACGACACGCGTTATATAAAAAAGAAGAGAGTTTTTAACTTTTTCCAGCCAGTAAATCAATCAACAATTTGGATTTGTTGACGAAAAAGAAAGTTAAAACGGTTTTCGTCAAATCTCTATACATTTATCGTTTAACCGTTTATAAGATTTTTTTGTAAGGTCGATTCGTGATTTATTTGATCTGCATAAACTATTTTAATCACATAACCCAACCATCCACCCCCCCCCCTCCCATTTTCATGCCTCTCTTCCACTACCTGTTGATATAATTTATCTCTCTTATCTTGGTCCTCCTTTTAATCGCCACCTCCTCCTTCTAATCATCATCATCATCCTCATCCTGCTCCTCATTCTTTCCTCTATTTGTCATCATTATCATCATCATTATTCTTCCTTTTCATCTTTCTTCTCCTTCTCCTACTCCTCCTACTCCTCCTCCTCTTCATCTCGTTCTCTCCCTATCTCTCTCTCTCTCTCTCTCTTTCTTCCATTCACCGTAATCCCAAAACGCGGCAACGCACCACCCGATCGCGGCGATCGATTACACTCTGCTGCTCGACACAACCGATACACGGTGTACCGTGACGGCCATGATGTTGACAAGATTGTGACAAGCGCACGAGGGGGAAAACCAACTCGGAGCAGTGTTTGATTCCCACTCTCGCGTCGGAAAGGGACATACGAGTCAGTTTTGTGTGGGTTATTTGGAAATGTAACAGTTTGTTTAATTCTTCTGGCAGCCAGTAAATGGCTATGCCTACACCTAGCTTCACACGGTTTTGAGTTTCCCGTGGGTACCGCACCGCTCAAGCATGGTACACAGTTTCTGGAAAACAGGGAGTTCTCACTTGCAAATGAGTATCTTAGATTATTGACGTCTTTGTATTTTGTAATCTTTGAATAAAGATAATGTACAAGAAGAAGAAGAAGTATAAGATAATGGAGCAGTAGAAATAAATGGGAAATTTTAAGCTATAGAGGGATAACGAGAACAAACAAGCAAAGTAAAATATGGAAGAATATTGACGGCAGAAAGTATCATTTATGTATTTATTGAAGCGGACGCGGGGGCATTGTTATGAAATCTAGAAGGAAAAATTAGTTGATTCTTTTAAACAACATTTTGTTTCAAGAGAGAGAAAGAGAGAGAGAGAGAGATGAATTAATATTGTGCCTTCTCCTTTGTTGCCGATGTTTCTGAGTTTCTTAAAGAAAGAGAGGGTGATAGATAACCAAACTGACATGACACGGTCACTTAATAACGTGTGTGTCCAAAGACAGAAGAACGTGTCATCACTGACGGTGATTGAAGTGTCAGTAGTGGGATATTCTGTGCTGCAATGAAGTGTCAGGAGTGGGATATACGATTCTCTCGGTCACGATGTAACAACACCAGTCACCCTCTCTCTCTTACACACACACACACACACGCACACCCTCACTCACCCAAACACATACACGCACCCTGACGCCATCACACACCCGAAGAACATAATAACGGACGCGCACAGTCACACACCCACACACACACATACGCACACCCTATGTACAATATGTGAAACACTTGTAATGGATTGGCCCGGAGGATCGATTGTGCCATGACCGAGCTGTGTATGCGCGGGAGGCAAATGTTTACGCCTCTTCACTGTAACAAGAGCCGCCAACAGGAGAAGAAGAGGGGCGAGAGAAAGAGAGAGATAACTTGAAGCAGCGTGAAGAAGGCTGGTTTGTTTACACCCCTTCTAGGTCGATTCGACCGAGATGCGAGATGGACGACTAAGTTACACATCGGACCGGGAAACCGATGCCGGTTTCCTCAGTCATTCCACGGGGAAGATCTTTCCTTTTTGTTTCTTTAATGATGCTTCAGATGGTCAAATGTCTCTATTTATCTATCTTTTTATTTTCACTTTCTCTACCCCCTCTCTCTCTCTCTCTCTCTCTCTCTCTCCCTCTCTCTCTCCTCTCTCTCTCTCTCTCTCTCTCTCTCTCTTTCTCTTTCTCCTCTCACTCGCTAGTGTCTGTATGTCTGTCTCCATCTGTGACTTTCTCTCTTAGTTACATGTAGCTGTTTTTCCTCCCTCTCACATTTTCTATTCATTTGTTCATTATATACCATCTCTCTCCACCCCCTCTCCATCTCTCTCTCTCTCTCTCTCCCTCTTTCTCCCATCGAGGTTTGGCATAATATTGATAAACAATATTATTGCGGTACTGCTAGGTATAGTGTGTTGATTCAAAAAGATGATCTATTTTTGTTTTTGTTTTTCCTGGCGGCGCCCTAGATACAAAAGAGGAAAACCAGCTCAAGATCTGACTTTCCCTAGAAGATATGTAGGTCTCCGAATTAGGTCTGAACATCGGACAGACCATTTAAGCAGATAGATTGATCTGAATGATAGGAAACGAAAAAGATACAGAAACAATCGACTTCAATTCAGCAATAAGTAGACTAAAAATACGCGATCAGAAATAATTTAACTAAAATATGCGACGTAGAATAAGTTCAACAAATTGGCATTTCTTTCTTTTCGCCCTCAATAATGTCAATCATGGACTCTTCAATGTATATCTTAACCTTTAGCCCCTTCCTCTGTCTGTCTCTGTCTGTCTGTCTGTGTGTGTGTGTGTGTGTGTGTCTCTCTCTCTCTCTTTCTCTCTTTCTCTCTCTTTCTCTCTCTTTCAATTCCCCTTTTTATTTGTTTGGTTGTTTTTTTGTCTGGTTATTTGTTTTACATTTATAAAGTTTTTAAAATTAGTCCTACGTGTCCCTCTCTCTCTCTCTCTCTCTCTCTCTTTCATTCCCCCTTTCTATTTGTTTTTTTTATTTATAAAGTTTTAACAATTTGTCCTACATGTCCTAAAGATCTACAAAAGTCTTGGATATGTACTCATTATAAACACAGCACATTATGTCTATAATGATCACTGTTTTTTAAATATATATCCATGTTCTTTGGTGAGACGCCGGTGACAGCAGCCGTTTCATATGTTATAATGATTTCCCAAATTCAAGTACAAATTGACATCGAAAATCACCGACAAACATCTGAAATTTAGCGGATATAAGTTCTGTCAAGATGCCGACCTTTCTACGATCTCACAGCTGAAACCCCAAAAACAAGACCAAAAAAAAATCAACGAGGCCTCTGCCCTTCTCATGTGTACCTCCTCCACCCCCAACAAACGAAGAATAACATTCTCCAAGATGAAAAGGGCCAGCGGCTGGCCGCGCTCTGTGACATGAAAAAACCCTTTGGCTTGGGTGTACAATGTAACCAAGTCTACAGCTAAAAGCATGCGATAACACGAGGCGTTACAGAGCCTGTAAGTATTTACTGAAACCCCGTTGATCAAACATTTTCCACCCGGGGACAGGTAACAAGTTTCGCTTACTCAGTCTTACATCCCAAAGTTTGGTTACAATTCGACGAGGAGGTGGAGGAGGTTTGACACTAATGTTGAATTAATATTTGTACCGCGGCAAGAAGCGAACGCGGGAAAAAGACGACCCCGCAGGACTTCTGAAATGTATATATATATAAATGTGTTCTCCTCCATGTGATATTTATAAGTGCTAATTAGCCAGGTTATTTTTCTAGAAGAGAGGTGTTGATTGTGAAACTTAACGATGTTTACATCACGAAATCAAAATGCTAATTGTACCTTTTCCAAAATGAGTGTCAGCTGAAATTGGGGTTTTAAGTGGTTATGTAAAAAAGAAAGAACTTGTAAATGAACATTAATTTTCCAAATTAATTCATTCTACGTGCAACGGGAGAAATAGAGGGATGTTTGACTTTAGCTTATTTGGTTTACAACATGATGTCAAAAATTAATAAGTATACAAATGTCCAGAATTGGTGTCAACTGAAATCGGGGTTATAAATAGTTATGGAAATAATTAAAGCCTTATATGAAATGAAAATTTTATTTTGACAGATATTCACTTTTTTCTTTCGTTTATTTTTTTAAACATGATGTCCTAAAAAAAGATTTTATCCTTTTGTCCATTTCGAAGGGAATGATATCGGAAATGATTATAATTGTTTCACATCTTACAAAGATATTATATTGCGTCTTCACTTAAAGGGACAGTCCACCAATATACGATATAGAAAAACAGATCAGAGAGAGTTGAAGGTAAAATTGATAAGGGATATACCATTTATAAAATAATAAAGCAAGCTGCCAGTGTATTATAGAGTTGATCGATCGGCAAATCTAAATGATTACAATTTCAATCAGCTCTTCATTGTTTGCAATGAGAATTATTAAGGATATCCCTCCACTTTATCGTTAAAGACCTTGACCGGAGCAGAGCATTATATAGACAAATTATATACCTACGGACTCGTGAATATTTACTGAATATGAAAATGCAAACTTCTCGAGATTCCACGGCCTCTGAAAGAAGTATTTAGCATCCGAACCCCAGGATTCACGGATTTGAGGGGCACCCCGGAGATTTAGTTTCGGCTGCGCTAGCCGGTGGCCGTTTCTACCCGTTTCTGATGACGTCATAACGTGTAGGTTATTTGGCCACTCGGTATAGCAGCTGGTTCTTCGCATGGTGGTCGGTATGTGAAGTTTTCTTCTCTCTTTTTTTGTTGTTGTAAATATCAATGTCGAAGCTGTATTTGGACATTTTACGATTAGAATGTTGACATTTTATATCTGTATTAATTTCACGCTACGTAATATGGAAGGAAGAAGAGGGATAAAGATAGATACCAATAGGGATAGAGTGAGAGATGTGAATGTGATGGATGGAAGAGGAGAAAGAGAGATTGTGAAAGAGTGAGAGATGGGAATGTGATGGATGGAAGAGGAGAAAGAGAGATTGTGAAAGAGTGAGAGATGGGAATGTGGAGGGTGGAGGAGGAAAAGAGAGGCAGAGGGAGAGAGTGAGAGATGGGAATGTGGAGGAAGAGGAGAAGGAGGGACAGAGTGAGAGATGGGAATGTGGAGGGTGGAAGAGGAGAAGGAGGGACAGAGTGAGAGATAGGAATGTGGAGGGTGGAAGAGGAGAAGGAGGGACAGAGTGAGAGATAGGAATGTGGAGGAGGAGAAAGAGAGGAGGGACAGAGTGAGAGATGGAAATATGGAAGAGGAAACAGAGAGAGGAAGTGGGATAGAGAGATGGGAATGTGGAGGGTGGAAGAGGAGAAAGAGAGAGGAAGAGGGACAGAGTGGGAGATAGGGTTAAGGTTTATCCTTTTTGGGAGGATAGATTTGATGCAAAATAAAGGATTTCCTGGATTTATTACGATGCTTACCATTTATCACACATTTGAAATTTCGTCAACCGCAATTCCCTTCTCTTACTCTCATTATTCCTCTGTCTATCTTTGTTGTGTCCATGCTGTTATTTCTCTTTCTCTCAATTTCGTTTTCTCTTTCAATTTCATTTTCTCTTTCTCTCCCCTTTTCTGACTCGGCAGGTTGACTGTATATGAAATGCTCAAATTATTAAAACAAATTACATTGCAGGGTGTATAACAAAAGAGAAGGAACAAGGCATGTTGTGTTTTTTTTTTTTTTTTTGTTGCTTGTTTATATAGATTTCAACATTCTTCCTCATAAGAAATCGTTGCTTGATCACAGTTTTGCAAAAGTTCGAATATCAGCTCTTGGAAATTAGAATCAAATGTCGAGATCAAAGTTCATAGCAACCATACCATCATGAGAAGTTCAAACAATAGTATTTGTGATGAATATGAAGATGAAAGCCGATGATCACAAATAACGTACAGAAGATGGCTGACAATCACATAGAAGATGACAGTCATTCAAAGTTCGCAAGACAATAGTTGATGTTACATCCTCATCTCAACCGACGCAGGATGGTCCCTTTGTACTGACCACGTCCATCAGGATACGCTTCCATTATTGAGGCATGGACACATGCTGGCAGTTGCACCCTGATGTCCTTCCCGAGCCAGCCCCAACACCATCTCACGACTTTCCTGTAGGCCACATACCTGTATTTTCTGTAAAATAAAAAGCAATAAAAAATTTCATTATTTTTCTTAGGATAGATGATTTGATGTCAAAATATTAATTCTTTATTAATTAATTCAGGAAAATAAAAATGATTAAAAAAAACTAAAATGACCAAGGGTTAGTCATTGTTTGTCGGGCGGTGGGGGGCAACATTCAAAATCGCATATAAAGTTTGTGTTTCATAACTACAGATTATTGGGGGTAACATGCTAAAACTCACAAATCGGTGGTCATTCTTGCCTATTTGTATACATTTCCTGAAAAAGTGCCCGAAGCACCTGCAGATAAGGCAGCTAGTACACCAGTGGTCACCAGGCAAGAATTTTGGTCAAAACTAGTAATTCATCTTGCGGTGACTCAATTCGTTTTGAAAAGTTTCACCCAATAAACTTTCAAAATCAATCCATTTATTTTTTGCCCTTGCCAAAATGATGAAAAGGAGAAACATAACTTACTCATTGTTCCTGTCCCCAAATGCTTTGGCTGCTCGGCGCCACCTATCTGTGTACTCCATCCATCCGATGTACAATGTTGTCGCATTTAGGATGGCCGGCTCAAACTCCTCAGAATCCACCAGACAACTTGAACCCTGTCGATCAGCCTCTGCCTTGACCTCTGCAATTTCCTGACAACAGACACAATCACCTTCATTGAAAGATGGAGGCACACGACATCTTCCACATGTACACCTTGAAATACAGAAAGATTCAAACAAAAATCAATACACCTACTATAATTTTATAAATATTTTATTACAGCTTCCTGATAAATATAAAAATGACATCGTTCTCGTAGTCGTAGTATGGTAAGAGTGCCCAAGGCAGTGCCTATGTCTGCGCACCCACGTAAATGCGCGATATTTATAGAACAAAACATCAAACTGACACCAATTTTCAATCTTAACCTCAACAATTCATTTAGATACCAAAATTTGTGAAAATAATTGGGAAGATTAAAAATGAGTTTTAGCAAGTTTCATTTGCCACCCTGAAAATTTCAATCATTGTCAAAAAAGAAAAGTCTGAACAGGGGGTTGTCCCTGGTATGAAACTTCACTGTGCTTGATTGAATTGCGTGCAAAATAGTGAGTGCGCAGACATGGGCACTTTTCAGTTTTGCTACACAAAATGACGAGCCCGTCTGAAATTCGTTAAAAAAAATTGTTCTTGTGAATAATTTGTCGAGTTTTTTGTTTCAGTAATCATTAGAATATGAAGAACGGAATAACAATGATGATTCTAAAAATAATATCTTACTGTGTAATGAAATCGAGGTCGAATTTTAGGTGCGCAGACATAGATCTAGAGAATCATTCTAACAAGTTAACTTTAGAATTAGACATGCCATTTATGACCGAGTCTAGAGATCTACGGTATTTGATTTCAATTTTTGGGGAATAAATATTTAGAATGCACAACAAATTCAATAAGCTTATAAGTCTTAATTACCAATCCTCGACATTTTCATGAAGCCGATTTGCGTTGTTGGCCCTTCCAGCATCGCCAACATTTTGCCCAGGTTCACCACGAGGTAAAGGCTCATACTCCCACTCGACGATACGCCCGTGTTCTCCGGCGTCTGCATCACTTGCATCGCTGTCGGTATCACTGCTGCTGCCACTGTCCGGACTGTCACTACTACCACTGACACTGTCATTTTCACCGCTTTCCCGCAACTGCCATCCTCCTCACACTCAAATTCCATAACTAAATCATCTTGTGCATCTGCCCTGACGACTGGGGTAGCCATTCTCTTTAGAAAGACTTCTCAAAACTTCTCAAACTTCAATCGATAAAAAGCAGAAAGGATTCACGGTACGCAAAATCAATGTAGATCTCGAACATCGCGCGGCGAAGAATTATAGCAAACAATTCGAGTCTACACGGAATGACGTCACCCAAGTCCGTGCGGCGCGGGGGCTCTTGACCGAGGCGAATTTGGGAGGGGGCGGCAGTTGTACTGTAATTTTCATTTTTCTCAGTAATGAAAGGGTATTTAATTTTTTCTTTCTTGTATTTGTATTTTGTGTTTCATTAGCCGTCTGTGGATGTATGGTTGTGTACGCTCCGGTCAAGGATAGAGGGGTGTGCAAAAATATGCCTGATAACAAATCTATAGAACACAATTATGTTCAAATCTTTTGTCTTGAGAAAATGTAGATTTGTGGAACTTTTTTGGATTCCCTTATACTTCCGCTGATCTGTTTCTTTATATTTTCTAGTTCCACTAAAAGCTAACTTAATGTCAGGGTTGATCCCCCCTTTAAGTGACGAAGCGATATCCTATCTTTTCAAGATGTAAAAACAAATAGCGTTTCCATGCACTAAAATACGTATGAGGCTTTCCTTCAAAATGAGGGCGAGAAAAAATGAAATAGAAATAGATGTTTTTTTTAGAAGGCCTTCATTGTGTTTTATAACAACTTATAATCACAATTTCATTTGACACTTATTCTGGAAAAGGAACTTTTTATCATCATGTTGTTCTACATACAATAAGCGAGATAAAAAAGTTGACAACTTCGAAAATAAAAGTTTCATTTTTAAGTCCTTTATCGTGTTTCTTAACAACATAATAGTACCAATTATAGTTTACACTAAATATAGAAAAAGTTATAATGATATTTTGCTAGTGTATTCTCATTTATGACAATAAAAATTGGATTTAACACAGAATTTGTACGCATCGTATAATATGTAGAGTTCAGAAATTGATTTAAAGCTAAATTCCTTTCTTTTCGAGTAAAACCTTACAACACACTTAGAATCCATAAGAAACATTTTTATTGCCTGTTAAAGATTTAAGTACGCCGGATTAAAAAGAAAAACATATATATAGGAGTGGAAATATGACAAAGTATCAATTTGTGCTGCACCATATAGCTAGTGGTTTCCGTGCTTCCTTTTAAGTAACCAAGTTGTAGAAATTTAAATTTTTAAATTTCATATGAAGGGACGCTGAAAAATTGATCGGTGATAAGGAAAATACTGGAATGGCATACACTAAAAGGGCTTTGTAAAATGATGATGCTTCTCCTAATAATCTTTCTTTTTTACTTTAAAGTTCAATGTTCGGTCTTATCTTCAAATTTCATTAAAAATGGCATATTGATGTCATGACATGTCTTAGACATGGTGGTAAATATAATTCTCAAAGTTTGCTGTTAATTCTCATTTTATGCGCTTCTGTTGCCTTGTGATTATATTTAACGGGGGCCTCGATTGTACTCACAAGGACTACTTCAGGCAACATGTTCAAAAAAGAGTTTTGTTGTAAAACCGCCGCGCCGCTCGAAGCGCAAACCAGCCGCGCTCGTTATTCAACTCACACGATAAGGTGATTGATTACAATGCTCCCAAGTATCTAGTCAACTAATGCTGCTTATCTTGGGCGCGTTGGCCAGCGGCCGTCGATGATCTTCCCGCGTGGTGTTAATCTTTGATGACAAAAAAAGGAAGAAAATTGCTTGGTTTAATGTGCCATTATAACCCTTTTTATATTTGTGATGTTGTTTTTTCGACAACTAAGGAGAAAATGGAATAAGAGGAGGGAGGGGTAGAAAGATGAGCGATACAGAGAGAGAGAGAGAGGTGGAGAAATAGATAGAGAAGCGCTTGGTTAAATATGCCATTTTAACCTTTATAGCAAATTTCAGTCTTTGTTGAAAAAATTTCAACGACGAGAAAAAAAGGATAGCGGGAGATGGAGAAAGATGAGAGATGGAGACAGAGATAGAGAGAGAGAAAGAGAGGGAGAGAGTGAAAGAGAGAGGCACTTGGTTAAACTTGCCACACTAAATAGACAAATAGGAGAGAAAGAGAGAGGGGTAGGGGTGCTGGGGTATAATGGAAATGTTGGAGCCACCAATTATTTACTAATCAGGGGGGTGTTTCACAAAGACTACAATCGACTTTAAGTTGGACTTAAGTATAGCAGGCCGTTCATGCCATTGGTTGCTATCCCCATTGGTCTCTAAATTATAATCTTTAGATAATATTTTTTCCTTCAATAATCTATCAAAAAACAAAAAAAAACTATCAAAAAATGTAAACTCTGTAGATTTGAGACCACGATTTGTACGTCCCTTGAAAGACAAATGCCAGTAAATGGTAAGAGCAAACAGTGGCATGAACGGCCTGTTATACTTAAGTCCAACTCAAAGTCGATCTTAGTCTTTGTGAAACACCCCCCCCCCCGATCTTTTTTTGTATAATTAGAAAAGCATTTGATTGTGACATCTTAATATGAAAGACAGAAACACTTTCACATCAACATAATACAGCAGAAAATGCCTTGAGGTCTAGTGTGTATAAGCAATGAAATTAATAAGCTCCTGAAAAGCAAAGCTATAGGTTAACGGATGCATACGTAAGATATAATTGCCCAAAGAAAATGCTTGTTCTTCCTCTCTTTATTTTTGTTCTTTTTTTCTTTCTTTTCTTCCAACGACAATTGTATTTGGCTTTGTTCGAATTTTGGAGAGGAATTGAGTTTTTCAGTGTGGGTTACGAGTGGAAGCGGATATAAATGCAGTTCAATATTGCGTAAGTTTGTTTATTTTTGTATACTTTTTTCATTCTAATAATAGACTAAAATTCAGAACTTTTCATGCGTCAAGAACAAAAAAATATATCATCTTGCTATCCGTTATCGAACACGAACCTAAAACTCAAAGAGAAAAAGCATTTTTTTTCTTTTGCTACAAAAATATTTCTTGTTGATACTGAACCTACAAAACTTTTTGGCAAAATAAATGGTAATAGAAAAGAAAATCTGCAAGTTGCCCCCTTTATGTTGTCTTTCCATCACAGATCTCTTTCTCAATCTCTCCCCTTATCTCTGCCCCTCTCTCTCTCTCCCCTTCTCTCTGCCTCTTCTCTCTCTCTCTCTCTCTCTCTCTCTTTCTCTCTTGATCTTTTCCCTATAGCACCGGTATCTGCCCCCGAGAAAAACACAAATTAAACATTTCTCAGGCGGAAAAGCATTCTTGTTTTCAATTCTCGGACAAAAATTGTTGCTGAGAGCACCAACATGTCATGTATGTTGACTAATATTCCACACGGCGTATTTGCTTAATCTAATTTAACGTTTTTCATGACGTATTTATTATGAATCGTATTGTAATGCGCCTGCCGCTCTTGGCATTATGGGATTCGCACTTGAAAACGCCATTTCTTACTTTTCAATTATATATCCCTTTCTTAAACTTCTTTGAAGTTTTGTTTTTGTTCCTCAGATAAGATTTTCAGATTTTTTCGTTCTCTTTTTCTATTAAAAAAATGTCAACTTGACAACTTGAAATTTCAATGTCTCTAAAGACGAAATAGCAACACGCCGTTGTTGCCAACGAAATGAATTCCTTATTGATGAATGAATTGAATCTTTCATTAGACACTGGAAAAGCAACAACAAAAAATAGAGAAAGTCACATACGAAAGAACTAGGTCTAATCTTTTAGATATAATTTGTGTGAGCTTTTGATATTAAAAATGAAGTTGAGCTAAATAATAAGATTTGGAACTCATGCACTTTGCAATCAGAAAATGTACAATGTATATTCGCCTCATGGTATAGAAAGGGTTATTTTCTATAAAGTCACATAGAATCCTAAAGATATCTATCAAACGCAAGTGTTTATACATTAAATCACTGTATTTATGAATAGGCCTATGACAATTATTCTTATTTTACACTATATTATTGAAATGGTGGTTATCAATATGATTTACTTCCATCAATCATAGATATTTTTACAAAAAATAATAAACGGTTGCTTATTTATTTAACCCACATATAGATTGCACTTGAAATATCGCTTTTTGTGAACAAATCATATTTTCTCAAGAAAAGAGAACAGATATGAATAATTCATATTCATGCCAAATAATATGAGCGCGATCTCTATAGGGTTAAATAAAATTCCCTGCGAGACTCATCTTTAATCCGGCTCAAGCTTCGTTAATACCACGCATCCTGTCAAAAAATCAGATATCGCATTCATGATAAAAAAGATGGTGCTCTTTGTCCGATAATTTACCTTCAAAGATCACGAACGAATTTCGACTTCCTCGTAGCTTCCTGCGTTCTTAATGCTGAAATCGTCTTTCTATTCATACAAATTTGCGAAATCTGCCGCACGAACTCCAAAGCGTTTTTTTAATAATACGATGATCATCGCGGTGTTTGAATGTGAATATTTTGGGTCAATGTATTCAACAAAATTGGGAATGAATGGTCAAAAATGAAAGAGGTGGTGATCAGTGCTATCCAGGCCTAGAGCGGTCATTACGGCTTGTGATAAATATTTTCAAGGGGAAGGATAACGGATGCTGTCGTAAGACACAGCCGGGGAGAAGTAGTTTACGTTGTGGTGCATATCTTAACAAATTATTGAAATCAAATGGGGTCAAGCAATAATCTTATGACCTGTTTTATTTACTTATACTTTTCGTTAGCATATTCAATCATAGTGCACTGTTTTTTGCCGATTATATCCCCCATTCGCTCTCTTCCTTTATCTCTCTCTCTCTCTCTCTTTCCAGCTCTCCTCTCTTTAATTAGAATTATATGTCTCTCTTCCTATCTCTCTTTCTCTCTCTCTCTCCTCTCATTGACTAGAATATGTGTCTCTCTTTCTCTCTAATTCTCTTTCTCTCCTCTTTTTAACTAGAATTATATGTCTATCTTCCTCTCTGATTCTCTCTCTCTCTCTCTCTAATGCTCTCTCTCCTCTCTTTTACTAGATTATTTCTCTATTTCTCTCCACCCCCTCTCTCTCTCTCTCTCTCTCTCTCTCTCTCTCTCCTTCTACATTTGAACTACTTTATACGTTCATTCTTATTCCGTGTCTCTTCTTCCCTCCCCACTCCACTGTTTCGCCTTATCTTTCAAATTAACGAGTAGGCCTATGAATGTACAAAAGGACAGATATTTTCCACAGTGTAGTACATGAAAATAAGTGGGTATATTATTGTGATGTTTCGGAATCAGGAAAATGATATAAAAGTGACTTGGTCTTGCTGAAAAGTCTCATACAGAAAACGAGGAATGCAGACAGATAGGGGTAGACCTGGCATCAAAAGATTGCTGGTCCAAATATTAAAACCATGAGTTATTTGTGATATTAGGGTATATCACGAACGATAATATTTACGTGATATTGGTACTATAATCTTCACATAATTATAGTAATGCAAACAAATTGAGAAAGCACCCGTCCATTTTCACGCAGACGGTCAGTTGTGCCTTATCGTCGGGTCAAAAGATGGTATCGTGAGCAATCGTTTGACCTCATGCATGCAGTATCTGTACTTTTTCGAGTATAGGCTTATCTCTGCGTATCCATCTTTAGCTTACATGTATTTCGTTCTGCCAAAGAGATAGATATGAATATGTTTATAACCAAAAAAAGCACATGTTGTTTGACCCAAGAAAGACCACGGGGAGATATTCAAAGCATGCCTATAGCTATTGATTGAACTGATCATACTGATAAAAATGGAAAGAATTTAAGCTGGAAAATCACGGGAAACAAAGATATTTCGTTAACGATTTCACAAGAGGCATTAAGGAGGTCTTGAGATGTGACATGCGGAAATGAAGATGTATGATACATGGATCAAAGTATTCGCGAAAGTGCATTTTGGTTGTATCTAATATTGCCGTTGGTCTTTAGGAAGATTTGCTAATTATTTGATGGCAGCAGTAGTAGATGTTCCAATCTGTTCAAAAGTACTTTCGATGTATATTAATTTTATGTTTCGATATAGTATGTTATGTAATGTGTCTTCCATATAGTTTATGTCATCCTGTACATTGCTCTTTAAAACATGTAGCGTGGACTCATTTTGTGTTACCATTTGTTTGTTTGTTTGTTGTTGTGTGTTTTTTGCACAATAAAGATGATATTGAAAATAAATCTAATCGCTGATATAAATTTTGAGAAATAAAAGGGGCTTCACGAACTCAGCCATTTATGGCGGCTTCAGCGTAGCCACAGGTGGCACAGGATGCACATGCCCCTAATCGAATGGCGGAATAATATTTTAAAATGAAATAGAGAGAGAGAGAGAGAGAGAGAGAGAGAGGGGGAAAGAAGGAGAGAGAAACGGTAAGGGAGATAGGGTAAAAAAAACTTGGAAATAAGATGATATGACCCTATGCTACATCCTTCGCCTTCCTAGCTGATAATTTCTTTTATTCACCTAGTAATACTGGTGCCCCCCTTAATGGGTTGACCCAGGCTACGCCATTGTATTACGGCATATTTTTATGTTTTCTTATG
Organism: Mesocentrotus franciscanus; assembly: GCA_037976565.1. NCBI lineage: Eukaryota > Metazoa > Echinodermata > Echinoidea > Camarodonta > Strongylocentrotidae > Mesocentrotus > Mesocentrotus franciscanus. The sequence goes on along the minus strand of CP137674.1, from coordinate 19,756,514 downwards.
TTATTAATTCAGGATGGATGATGGATGAGACTGAAATTATTATTTAAAATGAAAAGATGGCCATCCTTCCTTTTAGGAGATTAGCAATAACAACGATACATTAACTCAACTTGAATTTTTCAACAAAAACAAGGCGCTCAGTACGACTTCGGGGGTTCATTGACTCGGTAAATTAATGACAAAAATATGGCGATCTGATAAATAGTGAAGGTGTTATAATGATGATTCCATCTACATCAATCCTGGTGATGTTAACCGAAACAATAAACGCAATCAAACCAATTAATGCTCGTGGCTATTCTCTCAAAGTGAGAAGCGGTTAATTTGTTTCATAGAGACGATAATTATTCTTCTAACTTTGTCGAGTCTTTATGATGGAGTGTTTAATCACTCGCTGGATGATGAAGATGTGCCAGAAAGCACACTGTTTCCTTTTCAACCATAATGCTTGAAAGAGATCAAAAGAGGTGAAAAGCGTCAATGGTAGGAAGTCAATTGTCATTTCCCAGGATATACGAATAGCGGGTGACGAAGGAGAGGCGGAAAGTGTCACGCTGAAGGAACCCATCTCGAAGGATCGAAGAAAAGATGCGGGGAGAGAAAATGATGCGATTCTCGCTGGGAGATGTAGATTAATCCGGATTAAACAACGGGATGGCTTGGAGGATGGAGCTGGGAGACCTGAGAAAAATGTTTCGGCTAATAAGTCATTGAGAAGCAATCGAATGACTGGCTGGTGTTCCTGTGATGAATGAGAAACATAGGAGTTAATCAGGATAACGATGGTAGTATTGGAAATAGCGGCGTTACCCCTTGAGGATGAAGCTTAATGATGATGATGATGATGATGGTGATGATGATGATGATAAGGATGATGATGATAATGATGATGATGATAATGATGATGATGATGAAGATGATGATGATGATAATGATTATGGTGGTGGTGGTGGTGATGATAATGACCATGATCGTGATTATTGTTATTCTGATGATGTATAAGGAACAAAAGGGGCAATCGAGGTAAAGATGATCAGTTCAGTATCATTTATTTCCATCAAAATCAAAATAAATGTACAAAGAATACATTTTGTTGTCTTCGTGCACATGAGATTTGTTTTCAGCACTGTACAATATAAAGGATAATAATAATAATACAAAATAATGAAAACATATTATAACATGATATGAGAATGCATGCTTTGTAGAATTAATGACAAGAAACATGTAAAACGTATAATGGAAAAGAGTGATCCACTAAAAAGCAAAACTTGTATAACGTAAACCACTCGATGAAATAAAATATATAATTTACAATTTCGATTTTGAGAACAAAAAAAATCTTAATGTGTATGAACAATTATATTCTGGAATCTAGAATAGTACTGGAAATAGCGGTGTGACCGTTTGAGGATGAAGTTATTGATGATGATGATGATGATGGTGGTGGTGATGATGAGGATGATGATGGTGATGATGATTAGTATGATAATAATAACAATAATAATACACAACATTTATTAAGCGCTTAATACGGTTGTTTCTAAGCGCACCATTGTCTGTTTACAAATTACCAACAAAACGTATAATGAACACACGAATTATAAATCTGTTCTTTTTTCAATAAATCATGCATAATAATAAAAATGAGATCAAACATAAGATCAAACATAAGATCAAACATACACGGAATAAGACGGTGTGCACCTCCTTTGACCGACTCACAACTGAGCCCGTGTAGAATGTCATTCATGAATTAAAATGGTGCGTTTTCAGCAAGGTCTTAAACTGGTCAAGGGAATGAGTATTATGAATATGAATATGATGATGATGATGATGATGATACTTATCGTGGTGGTGGTGATGATAATGAACATGATCGTGATTATCATTAGTATGAAAATGAATGGGGAACATGGGGGAAAATCGAGGCATTGAAGATAGTACAATATATGGGAAATAGTGGTGTTTCCCTTCGATGATAACGTTAATGATGATGATGATGGTGGTGGTGGTGGTGATGATGATGATTATCCATAATGATGAGGTAGAAGTAGAAGATGCAATTGACATAATTGAGATAATGATAATGCTAATGCTGGATGTTTTGACTTACAATCTAGAATGAATGAAATCACCTATTATGAAGACGCAAATCAAATATTTCATTCTACACAAATTGTGCAATTGAATGTTTCTGTTTTCCTATTATGATGATAGCAATACCCACTTCATCATCCCGTCAAATTTAATATAAAGTAAGATCGACGCTGATTAACTTTAATGTGCAAGGTTACCCTAATAATCTGATGACGTCATCAGCCTATATACCGACTTTCAACATGGCGTTAATAATTATTACATGTAGTTTTATTACGATCTCATTTTATTGGCTAACGTATTGTTTGCGCCGCCCACATGAATAACGTAAATCCGAATCAAATACGAAAACCTTGTGGGTGATTTGAACATCAATGTTCCGAAAAGGTAGACGACCTATGTCATTTCGTAGTGACATTTTGTGCTCTATATTTAGATGAAAACAAAATAATCCCAGGTTGAATACTAGGATTGACATATTTGCCCTTCTCGCACTAATTTTATTTTGTTTTTTAACCATTTTTTTTTTTAAAACCTCTCGCAGCACGTGCATTGGCAACAAGTTAAGCGTATCTCGCGTCGGAATAGAAACACTCTTTTCCTTGCTTGTCCTGATTCATTTTACAACCCATAGATCATTTACAGCCTCGTCCTTAATATAGGGCACGAAGAAAGAGATGCAGCATTTATAAGATCAACTTTCAATTTTGTTGCCGTTCAAAATTCGGTCAATGCATGCAAACTGCTGTGTGTTCGCTTTTCTCTACATTGCCCCCTCTCTCTCTCTCTCTCTCTCTCTCTCTCTCTCTCCCTCCCTTTCTCAAAAGACCTCCAATCTCTAAAAATCTCTTTATTAGCGTGCTAATTTGTTTCCATAAATCTCAGCCGAAACAAAAAGTAAAAGGGTTGCCCCCTCCTGTAACTGTGAGTATATTTATGTATCCAGTATCTAATATATTTATATATCTCTGTCCCACCCCCCTCTCTCTCTCTCTCTCTCACTCTCTCACTATATCCTTTCGTCAACGCCAGTCTCCCTTTATCATCATCTCGTGCTCTTTACCCCCGTCCCCTCCCCCTCTTTCTCACCCTCTCTCTCTCTCTCTCTCTCTCTATCCCTCCCTCTGTCTGTATGCCTCTCTGTCCCCCTCCCTCCCCTCTCCTTCTCTCTCTCTCTCTCTCTCTCTCTCCCTTCCCCTTTCTCCATCTCTCTCTCCCAGTCGCGGAGGATCTGTTCCCAAATCTAGGTTGACAGATTACCAGTTCGCGAGTCATGTACCCGCTATTTATTACAGGTGATTATCGACATACAGCCAGCCAGCATGAAATGTCGGAAGTACACATCAGGCTAGCTAGCCCCCTAGCAACACGGGAATATCTCACAATATCACGTGATACTAACCCACTCGCAGCTACATGAAAGCTACCAGTTCAAAAGAGATCCGTGTGGGTCAACATGTTGTCACGCGTCGTGGTGGGATGTTTTTAAATATGGTATCATTGTTACGATAAAACAGAGTATTTTTCTTGAACTTCTTCTGTTCTTTCACTTGTTTAATGATAGAAGCGACAGATGGCGCTGTTCAACTAAAAAAGAACCCTTTGTCAGAATGTTTTGTTTTAATGCATCATATTAAAAGTCCATGAAGACAATTTTGACAGCTTACATGATAATTGGATGCAGGATGTATTTACATTTTTAATCGAAATCTCAATAACGGAAACTAATAATAAAGTTTAGGATTTATTTTACGATACAAACATGATGAAGTATAGTAGTAAAAACATTGCTTGCAATATCTCTAGTTGATACAAGTTGGTTAGAGATAGATTAAAAGATGTCAAGGATTGTAGGGAATAAAATAAAAACAATACTTCGTGTTCACAATTTACCTGTAATAAGTAGTTCGAGCAAAATGCGCCGATAGATAACACGGGGAAAAGATGGGAAAACGGAGGCTATCAATATGATCACAAATGCTGCCTTTAGAATTAGAGGAGACAAAGTACACTATATCTTTGCATGACCATATTTCAATCTAAACCGAAGAATCTATATGTATTTGGAAGTGGGGTGTTGTTTAATTTTCGGTACTAGTATTCATATAAACTTTCTGTATATGTAGAGGGAGCCCTTTCGTTTCATGTGCCGGTTACATGAAGCACCGTCCAAAACGTTGGTAAAGCGTGTAATATTGGGGGGGGCGAGGTAAATGAATGAATCGTGTGCGATTGAATGTTAATAGAATAGGATTTGTATTCTGAAAAGATTAATTTGGTAAAAGTATTTGATGTTTCACTACTAGACGATACATCACGTATGGATAAGTGTACGAATACACAAAAATGCTCTTAACTGATATATTTTTATTTTTTTGCACGAGGAGGTGGTTGGGGTTATGTTTGACCGACCCCTCAACAAAACAACAACAAAAAATAATAATCTGATAGCCTCTTGGCAAATCTTGCAAATCATGACGCTTCCCTGCTTGGAAGAACATCTTTTGAAGCGTGCCTGAAAATTTGGCAATATGAACCTCTTTCTTCCAATTTCTGTTCTCATCAAAGCATTACTGTTGAACCTTTACTAATTCTAACAAGAAGAACAAGAAATGCAATGAAAGACAGACATTGTTATTTTTAATTTTACTTATATATTCATTTATTTTGAATGATTATACACAATACATTTGACATTTCAAATGAAATACACAATTATTGTTTGGATATACCAGTAGTGAAGCAAGTTGCATACTTGAGACATGAAAATGCAAGCATGCATATTTGATATCTATTTTGCAAGACAAAAATCTGGTCTTTTATAGCACTACTCAATTAATTTTGGTTGCAGGTTAGTATCAACATTGGGGGGGGGGGAGGGCAAAGGTTATGGTTTGCTGCATAAATTCATTGCAAGGACTGATTTCCACCAGTACGTAAATATATGTCTTGAATAGTTGTTTTTAGAGGCTATACAGTGTACATCACTAGTTTCCAAGCACAGACTCAAAATTGACACTTTACAAGAATTCCTAATGGCTTGAGCAGAGTTGAGGTACATCAGTCTCTGGCTGTGTCAGAGCATATTGTAGTCTCATTTGTGCAGACACTGTACACACATTGACTGACAAGGGTTTGTGCTTGCAAACTAGTTCACCACTGCCTTCAAAATTTCAAAATTGATATCTGACATGATTTTCAACACACTGCATACGACGACCATATCAGATGCGCATACCGGTGTGTTGGCTCAGTCAGTAGAGCGTCCACCTCACAACCGGGAGGTCGTGGGTTCGAACCCCGGCCGCGTCATACCAAAAGAAGTTAAAAGAGTCGCTGCTACCTTGTTTGGCTTTAGAGCAATGTCGATCTGGCGCTGCTCAGTGGCTGCCAGGCTCACGATCAATTGGGCACAAAGAATTTCCATTTTCGGTTTAATAAAATTTGGAGTGGACTTTAAAAAAGATTATTATTATTATTATTATTATATAACAATAACACGACAATGACATATTTAGTATGCATAGTACAAGTGAGGGAACATACACTGATACAGATGTAGCATATACAAAGAATACCATTATCTATTTCGAGACAAAACACATTTTGCAGCATTTGGGGATTGCTTCGTGGCACAACAAAAGCCTTGAGAATGTTAATCAAGCAAAGAACCATTTTTAAAGTGACTTTGAAAGAATAAGCAAATAACTGCAGTGAATTCCATTTCTCCACACATGCAACATCTCGCATGGGCAATCACTTATATAACTGCAGCATAAATGCAGACATTTTCTAAATAATATATTCAGAATCAAATACAATCATTAATGCCATGTAATTCAAGGTAAAATAAGAAAGTCTTCCATTTTTATGAAAGTGAGGCCAAAGGGGATACATTTCTGTGGCCATGATATTGAACAAACGGGCATAGATTCAGTGTATCAGAAAACAATTTTTATATTCATTATATATATATATATATTAGAAATATGCAAATGCGATTGTTTGTAGTTTACTTGTTATTTTGTTTTACTCTACCGTGCATACATATGGGTATTTCATCTATTGAATGCATCCACTTATTTCCCTATTGCATTTTCACAAAAATGTCATTTCATCAAACTTCTCAGAGTGTGGAATTTCAATGCATAATGCAATTCTACAAATGCATTCAAGTGAGAAAGGACTGTGCATAAATGTGACCTGACAAAATTATTTAGTTAATTCCTCCTGACTAGTTTAGGTAGTCATTTTGATATAACTTGTATACCTCACAAATTGGGGTTCCCTTTAAATCAAGCAGTACCTAAGCCATTTTGTATTCACCAAATCAAATCATATCTGTTGTTCCTTTGGTGTTCCAACTCAAAAGCTGGGCATCCATAGAGGTAATTACATGTAATGATGCTAAAATAAAAGCACATTACATTCATGAAATTGAATATTACAAAAATATAGTCAAATAAATGAAGGCAAAATATAACTGTTAAATGCAAGGCATTACGCAAACGAAATGTAAGTAGACCCTGAATCTTGATTTATACAATTATATTAATATCCACCAAAATACAAATACATTTATCAACTCAGAACAAATATTCATACATTCCTATGAGCTTTATACTTGAATTATGACAATACAGAACAGACAGCTAAATAAAAAAACACCCTGATATGCTTGATTTTGTAACCATGGCATTTGAAGATATGGTGGAAATGAAACAATTTGATGATAATAATAACAATAGTGGGTTCTTGTATAGCACTCATGTCTGTCACATTTGACACTCCCGGTGCTCCACATCATGACATCATATACCTCTTCTGAATTATCAAAATTGGAGGTAGACTTAGTGACAAACATCTATTGTACTAAGCATTTCCTGAATAATCTTTGGAAAATATATTCAAGCTATGTTTTTTAATACAGACATGCAATAACTTCTGGACTTGCAACTTCAACAGAACAAGTCTTTGCATTCTTACATATGAACTTGTAAGTAGGTTGGGTTTCTCCTGGTCCCTATTTAAAATAAATGTTTATGCCATTTTTGTCAATTTGAAACAAAATACATGCCACTCATTTTCTTATCATTGTCTTTTCATACACAGCATAAAAATACTATTGGTACAGTATAGCAACATTGCACATACATACATACATACATACATACAAGCAATGTTAAACATTTCGTATTTATGGTCCTGTTTCATTATCATGTTTTGTCCCATCAAATATTTTTAAATGTCCAAATGCACGCACTAGTTGTAAATTATGCAAAAAGTGAACATACAAGGTCCTTAAATATATATCACGAAATATCTAGAAAGGGCTAAGCCTTTTTGAACATCACAGGCAGTCAGTCATACATGTACATTAATTGCTGTCAAGTAGTAGATGCATACCATATGAGAATATAATTTTTTTAGTAAATGGCTGAACAAAAAGTACCTGAATGAGAGAATTGACCGCTATAGGAATTATATGGTATTAATGACATACGATTCGGTACATCATTTGGGAATGTCTTCCTGTTAATACCTACATGAACACTAAACAATTTCTGCATTTTCTAAATAACTTCTATACCAAATTTAAATTTCTCACATGACATATTTCATCAATATTTAATAGTTTAGTGCACTGTACTGATGTTAAATCTGGGCTCCATACTATTTAAATACTGAGAAAATTTGATGTATCAACACATTTGATATACATCTCTTTCTCCGTCCTATCTATTTCCACAGCAATAAAATCTGCAACTGAACAAAATAGAGAGGTGGCCTTTATAGAGAGGTGGCCACTGGGACAAGGTTTAGTGTACACATATTTTCAATACAGTTGCAACATCATAAGAAGTCTTAATTTTTATAATTGTGACCCTGTTTTCTTTGAACGACAAATAATATTTTCATAACAATTCATTTCTTGGTACTTTTTTTCTTCTTTTTACAAAATCAAACTGCTTCTAAATCGAGGTACACTCCACATGTTGTGTACACGCAATGGCACCTCACATTTACAAATTAATTGATATTTGATAGAATGTACATCTTATACCTAATTGTATGATTTTATCATCATAAACGAAATCACAGCCTCATATTGGAGTCCAGCCTTTCAAGCTTATAGCCTTCAAGGCTGTCAGTCTTTGGAAGATCCTTTCTTCACACCTACATCTTATGAGGGTGTAGTAAGGGTGAGTCACACAATTGATCAAAAACATTAGAGTCAGTCTCCTCTTATTTTGTATTCCATCTTATGAGGGTGGGCAGGTCCAAGCTATTTGGATTGTGACGTACGGGACATTCAGAGACTTTAAACAAGAAATAACAACAGATGAAATTATTTATATGGCTATCTTTTGGTATGAGTCTGTGGCTATTATGGGCTAGTTCATTTGTGGAAAGTTTTAGCTCTGACCAATTCTTTAATTAATTTTTAATGAATTAAATGTGCTGCGTGACGTACGGGACGCTGCAGTCCCGTACGTCACAATCCAAATAGCTTGGACCTGCCCGGGTGCAATAAGAGTGAAATGCTACATCCATCATTCTTTCCCTATCTCCTTACTCTTATACAGAGGTGCCCCATTACATTGAAGAACTCCCGATCATACTCCCCAGGGAGCGGAGCATGTGCACTGTCATGTGCGGATTAGCAATTGCATCCAATGACCAGGGAAATAATAATTACAATGTAAAGTGTTTAAAAACGTAGCATCAAGCACTGTGCAAACGTTACTATCATTAAAATCATCATGTGATTTGGGTAGTCTCCATGCAAGTGTGCATGTATACATATATTTACAGCTCTGTTTGCACATATGTAATCAACAGCCTTATCATAGGATAAATAGGAATTCCTTGTACTGTGGCCTTGCATAATACTGACGTGGCAAAATATACAATAATTTTGCGCATTACGGAACAAAAAATCTGGCAGTCCTAAAGTGTAGAAAATACATGTATACAGTATGTGCAAGGGTGGGTGAATAGTGAGGACTGTACCTAATGAAGCTTTCTATCCTTGATAATCGTTATTGCATAATCATGATGCCTGAATCTTGTTAAATCAAAATGAAAACCGCCACCTGGAATAAGAGCCCCGTATTTTCAAAACATCCATTCTCTTTACTATCCGAGACTCTGGGGGGGCGCCAAACACTTATGTGAGACAATTTACAGGCCTGTTGGAAGTATTAGATCAGATATTCTTTGAAATACCGTCATATCTCCTAGCAACAGGTTTTAGCCTCGTTTAGCAGGAGTTTGGACCTAGCTTACAGTGACCTGCTCAGCTGTCTCCATGTCTTCCACTGATTTAGACTCCTTTAACGTCTCCTGAAACAAAGAGAACAAACAACAAAATTAGGAGAATTGGATAAAAACAAATAATATTTAGATGGGCCTAATTTGAAACTAAAAATATTTCTCTTTACCTGGAAGATTTCCTCTCAGCATCCTAAATATAACGTACATGTCGTATTTGCTGAATTTGATGCGATTTCCTTTTCCCTTCATTTTTTGTGGGGGTATAATTAATTTCACAGACACCTAGAAAAGCTTCAGAGGATCATATTCATATTTCATTATATTCAATTGATTGTATTACCATTACATTAAAACAGAAATTTTGTAGGACACATGGCAATAACTGCTATCCTCATCATCACAATAACGATCTTAATCACATCAATAGTTTTATATTTCTCACATTCATTTTCATAAAACCCCATCACAAGTGGCTTTTAGCGAAGCCGACATGTATAAGAATCATTTTGAGATCATGTACTCGGCCATTAAGTTGGCACACTTCAATAACTAATGCATAAAGTTAGAGCCTCAAATGAATGCAGGGAAATGGGGGGTATGTCAAGAACGTTCTACAAGCTTTATGTTATAGGCTTGCATAAATGCCCACGACTGACCTCAAATTTATACCTACATGTACCTTTCCATGCCATGAGCTTAACCTCTCTTCTATTTCTGATACTATCAATTTTTCATCTGTCTTTTTCTTGGCGAAAGGTCTTTTGACACCTATTAACCCGACAATAAAGTTCCTTTTCACCAGATAAGCCGGTTCAATCTGATTTGAAATACACTCACATTGATATGGTACTTCTATCAATCTAGGGTCAATTGGAGGTTATCATCTAAATTACAGCAGTGCTGATATTCTTATCTCTATTGATTTATGATAATAAAAAGCTTGTATCAACATCATGATGTGATGTGACGGTCAGAGTGTCAATTTATTTCAGTGCCATGGACAGCAAATGCTGCTATGGTTTTAGGCTAAGAGTATTATTTTCCTGTAATAAAAAGGAACCTTCATTTTGAAATTTGATCCCATTATTATAATAGTGTCAATTTATTTCAGTGCCATAGACAGCAAATGCTGCTATGGTTTTAGGCTAAGAGTATTATTTTCCTGTAATAAAAAGGAACCTTCATTTTGAAATTTGATCCCATTATTATAATAGTGTCAATTTATTTCAGTGCCATAGACAGCAAATGCTGCTATGGTTTTAGGCTAAGAGTATTTATTTTCCTGTAATAAAACAGGTACCTTCATTTTGAAATTTGATCCCATTATTATAATAACCCAGTTCCTTGGTGAATGTCAAGGAAGAGTTGGTTGCCTGTATCACCTGGATGATCTGTTGGCTCTCTACAGCCTGCTGCTGCGAGACTGAGCTACGGTTGTACTGTCTTTGGTGAGTCTAGTCTACATAGGTCAAGTACCCAAGTCCTCTAGTATTGGGAATGTCATATAAACAACTTGTGCCACTAAGTACACTATCCCTACACCTTAATTCAAACCCAATTCTTACCCTGACCCCATATCTTTGACAAGAGGAACCCCAGAGCAACTACCGCCAGAGCAAAAGTCTGATATCCAACAAAGTACCTTGGACTTGCCCAGCCCTAGGAAGAGTTGATTGGCTGTATTACCTGGATGATCTGTTGGCTCTCTACAGCCTGCTGCTGCGAGACTGAACTACGGTTGTACTGTCTTCGCTGCATCTCGTCTACGTAGGTCAGGTACCATGTGCCGGGGAACAGATCCTCTATACTGCCCTGGGGTGTGTATTTAGCTGGAAAGTGAAGCAAACGGAAAAGGTTTCACATCACAATAAGCCTATACAAAGACTATAACTTTAAAGCAAACTGTTTCTGTTCGATGGACAATGATGACTTGGTGCAAAGAAATATCCTGGATGCCTCCTCCTTGTGGTGAAATCATGCTTGCAAGTGCATCCCTAAGAGACAGAATTGTACACAGACATGATGGGGTTGTGAAAATGTACTCGGTGAGCTCAGCTTGCCTTTCAGAAAAGAATGAAAATGTGCATTGACTTTTCAAGCTTTAATCATGATGGCATGGAACGGTGACCATGGGGGAGGAAGGTGCAATGTTGGTGGGGATGTTTAAATCTGGTTCTCAACATGTATGCATGCAGTTCAGGTGAAATAGGAATAAATTAAGAGTCTCACTCAGAAATGTTACCATCTATAAAATTATAGAAAGATTATGTCAAAATGTAAATCGTGCCTTCCAAGTAAAATTCACTATTCAATTACATGCAGGTAATCTTAACAAGTCATCATTTTCTCCAATCGCTTACCTAAATGATGTGTGTCCTCCCTGAGCTTCATGGTATCTGCAAAGACTCCTGGCTTGACACACCGTCTACTCTCCAGCCTAGCCTCAAGGTTGTTTAGGCTGTTCCTTACCTTGGCCAGGGGAGAGCCAGGGCTGGCATCGTTGACCACACGTATTGAGTAGAGCGATGAGGCCATGCCGGAACCGTAGGAGAAGAGGGCAATACGCTTGTTTGGCAGTTGGTCGAGAGGTACACTGTAACGAGAAAAAAAGTAACGGCAATGAACCTCCATCCTCATTCTCATTAGCATTATCCTAATCCTCATCCTCATCCTCCTCATCTTCATCCTCCTCCTCCTCATCATCCTTATCCTCATCCTCATCCTCATCCTCATCCTCATCATCCTCATCCTCATCCTCCCCATCATCATCCCCATCATCATCCTCATCATCATCAAACCATGGGTCCCCTCTCTAGGGGTCGGGTCTCCTTGTTACCGTCAATGGACCTCTATTGACAAGGATCCTGCTGCCATATTTAAGCACTCTTTGCATAAATTTTAGCAAATTTCAAGTTTTGAGGGAAGAATATGCAGAAAAAATAATAATTCTGAAGTACCCTGGCCAACTCATGTTGCTGTAAATTTTTTTATCAATAATGAAAGAAATACCAGGAAGCATTTAACAAATCTCAACATGACTTCAGCATGTTACACAAAACATAAATTAATTGTTATGTCTAGACTGAAAGTTTAATCACAAAATTTACAAAACAACATACTACATGAAGGTATCTAGGTACCTAGGTAAAGTGTCTGAAATGATGCATGCAATGCTCCATACCAATAGTCTTTAGCTCGGCATAAGAAACACCATCGAACCAGAAAAAATGGATCATTCCAAAACAGTACTCACCTTGCTAGGTAAGAGACCAGTCCACCGTAGAGAGAGGGGGTGTACATATTGCCTACTTGGTTAGCTAGACGGAGGGATGGTTGTGTCTTCTGTTGAAACACCTCCTTGCTTGCAGTCATGAATGCCTTCTCGACGTTCTTGTCAAAGAAGGTGTCTTCCAATTTCACATCCCTGTAAATAAAGGAACAAAGGTTGAAGAAGTTTAACGAAGAAATTGTCACATTGAAGCCACCACTGAGGATGAGTTCAGCAGTGGTCTCATAACCAGGAGGTCACAGGTTCAAAATAAAGTCAATATGCTTTGGTAAGGCACTAATCCTCATTACCAAGTGCCTCGGAGAGGACTTCAAGCCTTCGGTCTCCCAAAGCCATCAGGTAAAACAGTCATCAAACAATCATCATCAATGACCACAGATATTAAAGATATGGATATTCATTCATTATATTCTAAGTAAAAAAGATATGGATATTGTAACAAAGGAGAGGTTGTAATCATTTTTTATATTCATTATATTCTAAGTAAAAATGAATGCAATGTTAAGTCATAGAAAACTAAGTCAAAGAAAAATGTAAATTAATGGCTGGTCACTTATCATTGTTTTGAAAATGATAATGATAAAATCAGTCTATGTATAAAATGTATGGTGCTATCCGATTTATGCTTATCAGCCTTCAGCATTACTTTTTTGGGGGACCCATTACATTTCTATATAAATAAACTGATTATATAGTTACTATTCATTATCAAACCGTTAATATGCGACCAGCCCTTAACCTGATACCCGATTGTAAATGCACATCAAATTAAAATGAAATTGCCTAAATCAGTTAACCACATGCAGTATGTAGCAAGACTCTCAGGACAATCTTCACTTCTAAAACTCAAGGACAAATTAACAAGCTGCTCTAAAAATTTGAAGAGACAGTTCCCCCGGTCCTTACCTAAATGCCTCTACGCTGGCATATCTGCTGCCCTCTGAGGTGTCCGGTGAAGGATCCCGGAGGAAGTCGTTGAGTACGAGCCTGGCCAGAGACTTCTGGACCAGCTTGCAGAAAGGCGAATGGAAGCACATCCCATCGAAGGAATCTACCGTTATCCTGCCTGCTTCACCGACTGTGTGAGAATAAAAATAATGGTAGGCCTACATAAGAAATGTTTTCTGCAATCTTGAAATCAAATGAACGACACATGCTCTGGCGACAAGTAGTCCACGCCTCGGTCAATGGCACATACTAAAGGTTAGGTCAGAGAGGGGGCGCTAAACTACCACAAAAAATGCTGCAGTTTCTTTACGAGCAAATGTATGGTAACCGCACGCAACAAAGGTCCTACACATATTCTCTTGGCTCTGTGTTCCGAAATAGGAAATGTGAAGCGTATTACACTTTCCATCATCATTTTTTTTGTTAAATGCCACGGTTTACCAATGCATATCTGAAGGGTTAACTGAATTTGTTAACTTCAATCCTGGACAAACACCATATATACATAACCCTCTAACCTTAAAGGGACTTGGTAACATTAGAAAATGGTGCTAAGGTAGTGACTTCAATGCTTGATGTACAATTAAATATAATCTGAAAGTTTGAGTGAAAACAGACCATTATTAATGATAAAAATTGGGAAAAACTGATCTGATCGATCCCTTAATTCTCCCAACTACATTATTACAATTTAATTACATTTTAGGAATGAATTGGCTCTATATACCATTCCAGACATTTAAGTGTTGAAAGATTTTTAAAAGCCTGTCTTATGTCTATTTTCATGGAAAAACGGTTGGGAAAATTCAAAAATGGTTGGGAGAATTTACAGTTAGAGGGTGTCGCACAGTGACGCCTTCAAAGGAAACCATAAATATCTTTGTGATTTGAGAATTTTTTCAGGATTTTTTGCATGTCAGAGGGTTAGTACAGTAGAAGGAATATAATAAGTAACATTTCATACAAAAATTACGCAGTTTTTTCATCAACCTTCAATTAAATGTTACCGAGTCACTTTAATCTCAGTTGCAAACCCTTACCCTAAAATATTCAACGAAATACACCCTGGAGCAATCGTGGCAAGAGCAAAGGTCAGATCAAGAGGGCTCATAATCACAAAAACTAGTGTCTTTTTGTTTTTAACGTTTTATTGATAAAAATACTATGTTTTGATTATACATTATCTTGATTTAAGCCATTACAAGCTACAGAATGTATGTATTGGTTGTAGAAGAAGCAGCTACTGTACACAGGGCCTATGTTAATTTTTAATCCACACCTGGAAAATTCAAACTCAAAATCATATCAAAATACAGTAATATCCGTTGGCCAAACAAACCATGGATTTCAACTGTAAACTGTAGCACGGTGTCCAGGTATAAACTCACCCTTTTGCAGTGCAGCCTCTGCCTTTGCTATGTAACGCTCATAGCATTTGTCTAGAGCACCAAGGTAGCACTGGATGGAGAGCTTTCCATCGACACGAGGGTATTCTGAAGACATATCGGGCTTGTAGAAGTCGTACACGTGCTGCATGTGTGTGCTTCGAAGACCTGTATACAACAACCAGCAACATTGTTAATCTTCTAATTGCTTTGACTGTAGGCAGATACATTTGTTTGGGGTAATGATATGGTCAGTACATGTACATGTACATTGTAAGACAAATTTTGGACAGAGAACCTCCCCAAATATTGTATAAATACACATATACATGTATCACAATCTGAGACATCACTTAATTTCTAAACATAATGAATTTGATGATTTCCCCTACAATGTACTTTTTTGTTCATCTCTTGGACATATGATAAACATAAACATGCAATTTGCTTTTCAGAAGCAATTGTTTTTGTCCATAAGCTTTTTTTATCTTTACATCTCTTTTCATTTTTTTAGTGAACAACTTTTATAGATTTGGCAAATATTGGTCATTTTGGGAGAGAAATTTTGAGCTCTACGCATGTAACTTCACAATTCCCATGTAACGTAATGTCTTCAGCGACTGCCCTACTAACACATAAATGTCCATCCAATATAAATAAACAATAATAGTTGACAAAACAAATCCTAAAACACTTGCCTCTTTCAATAACCAGGGGAGCATGTGGACCGACCAGCATGGCTACAGCTCCGGCGCCTCCTGTGGGTCTAGCATTGCCAGTGGCATAGACTGCAATGTCACCTGCAACAACGAGGGCATAACGACCTGCAGAAGAAACGGATCAGAAGGGGAAGGATGGACACAAAATTATTAACAATAATTAAGGATCATTTGAACTAGGAATAAAAATGAAAAGCTTGAACGGTTTTAATGGTGGCCTACTGGCCTTTGATAGGGGTACTGTCAAACCTGTCTATTAAGGTCACCAAAGAGAACCAGAGTGGCCACTGTACATGTAGATGAACAATCTCTCTGTACAGGTTGTATATACTGTTTCTTCAGAGAGGGACACGAATGACAATTTGTAGGTGACTACTCGAGACTTGTGGCCATTATAGAAAGGTTGCCACTAGGACAGTTTTGATTGTATTTTTATTACTTACGGTACATTTATAATGCTCAAGTTGTCAACTGTCTACATAATGTACATGTGCATGAACATGAAATATTCATAGAGCAAATACACATATTTACAGACTTGTCTCTATACATTTCAAACATCATAGTCTCCTCTCCCTTCTCCCTTTTACTAAAAGGAGACTCATTTTCATTTTTTTCTCAAACATGAAGTACTGAATAAATTCTGGCTTGATCAAATTAGGCATTCAAACACTCCGCTTGACTTATTTTAGCTTAGGGACAGTACAAGAAATGCCCTAGGACCCAAGACAACTGGTAATTCTACTTTCTTTCTTTTTTTCAATTTTAAGCCCTGCAAGCACGTACATGCCCCAAAAAATGAAGGTGAACTAAAGTTTTCATGGCTTGGCAACTTTAATTGAGTACAACCCCAAAATCAAAAGAGTACCGGTATGTTCATTGTTCAGAAAAAAATTTCCCTAAAATTGCGCTATTTCGGTCCGACTTGCACCAGGAAGACAAGGAGAGCTTTGGGAAATTGGGCAGAAGCAGAAGATCTTGATAAGCCTTTTGAGTGCTTTCCTAGACAAAATCAATGACCAATATATGCACTTTCGAGAGCCTAAATCAACAGTGAAATGTATACCTAAAAATACAAAAATGCATGCCAAGATCGTTTCCTGTTATTTGACAGTGAAATCTTCCTTGGGGAATTTCACTTTGCTATCAAAGTCAATTGTGTTTCAAAAGGTAAGTGCAGACATCAAAATCCCAGAGGATTGGAAATTGGAATACAAATAGTATCATATTTTAGATCTACAGTACAGTCCACTATAGCCTTAAAATCTGTGAAATTGAGTCTCTATTGTGTAGTGTAGCGAAAACTGCTTTAACTGCTCACTATATTGAAAGAAATAGGAACTGAAATGGGTCGCGATTTATTGGGCAATTACACCCTCACTCTGCTTGCCCATCACCATACATGATATAAGCTCACCAAAAACTGCACGATCCGATTTTCAAAGAAATCGCAATTATATTAGATACAGAAATCTACAGATACGTCATCTTCCTGATATACAGTAGGTTCTCAATAATCAGAATTTTAGTGCATTTCAGCCTTCTCGTCAGAATAAAAGCTGAATCAACTTCAGATCGTAGACAATCTTACTCCTGGTATGACGTCACTACGATTCTCAGAAGATTGAGCTTTTTCTCCTCAAAGGAAACCTGAAATCTATTGAAATTTGAATTTTATTAATCATATATGTTTAGATCATCAACCATTAACACTTTAGAAGTTTAAATGTTCTTATCAAATGATTTTGCAAACTCTTCCAAAATCGGACCGTAGTCTTATCGTATTGTATACGGTGGGCTTAAGGTGCATTTGGCGAGTAATCAAATGGGTCTGCAGCACTCTATATCGCAATCTTGTTCCATCTTGTGCCAAATAAGCTACACATGTACATGTATGACTGAGACTGATTTTTGTAAAATCATGTAGATGTAGTTCTTTGGTTAAGATGGTGGGGAAAATTACAAAGAATCTGAACACATCTTGGTGCAATATGTTGTTTAAGAGTGTAGATGAATAGGGCGATGTTGTTTCATAAAATACCTTAAATTAAATAAATAGATAAACTTTCATACATATGCAAACTGCAGAGTATGTATCATCGAACCCCCGCAGTTTATTGCATTTGATAATTAATACAGTGTATTCATTAGCCTTATTAGTTCATTACTGAATGCAATTAAATCACTGAAGTTGGGTGTATTTTTTTTTTTGGATTTGTACTGTGAAAAATGTAGATGACTGAACCCTGCATGTCAAAGACAATGCCACTGTGCTCGTTTACAAAACCACAACCTTGATTTATGGCCTTGTTCTCATTATCACTTCAGTCATTACTCTGAAATCTAAAGCATATCATTTTGACATGCTACATGTACATGTATAGGGATATGTCAGACCAAGCCAATACTGTATGTAAAAGCATTTGAATTGTACAGGCAAGGTTATCGTTTCGTCAACCAATCCTGTGTAAAATCTATCAAAACTAGAGAAAAAATGTATAATCCTGACCATATCCCAAGGTGTTTTTGTTTGCTTCGATAAGTCCCAAGTACTTACAAAGATTACGGGAAATTGCATTTGTTCATAGAAGACCACAAAAACCCATTAGTTGACGAAACAATAACCTTGCTTGTTCAATTCAAATATCTGACTTAAATCTTTAGCATGAGTTTACGCCTATGACCTACATGTACAGGTACATGTACAGGAAAATTTAGATATTTTGTTCTTCTTCTTTATCCTTTCTTCCTTTTTTGGGGGTAGGGGAAGTGTCTTATCAAATGTACATGTCCTTGATATTCTATTTGAGGAAAACTATATTTGCTCTGGAAGATTAATATCAGATCAATGACATGACTATTAGCACTATCACAAATAAAGTCATCTGATCAAGCAAAAGTAGCATTGCTCTCTCAAAATAGCTTTTAGGCCTATGATCTGTAGCATGTACAGGCAAATATATTTAGATAATTTCTTCCTTTCTTTTTTGTTGTTGGGGTGTCTTATCAAATGTGCATGTCCTTAATATTCTATTTGAGGAAAACTGCATTTGCTCTGGAAGATCAATATAAAATGAATAAGATAGCACTATCACAAATTCATTTGATCAAGCAAAAATAGTAATTCTCTCTCAAAATAGGTTTTAAAAGCGTGTCTTATCACATTCAACTGTCAATGAATTAATAAGATTAAGAAACTTGTTTGCTGATGAATATAGAATTAAAGATAAAGAATTAATTTGGGCAGGAGTTTATTTACATAGTTTCTGATTTAGCAAATATGATGTACCTGTCCATTGACACAGATTGATGAAACAAACATTTTGTCTTGGGTTGAAAAACTTGAAATGAAATGAATAACATGACTAATGAGATAGCACTATCACAAATAAAGTCAACTAATCAAGCAAAAATAGCAATTCTCTCTCAAGATAGCTTTTAAAAACATGTCTTATCTTATTGAATTGTCAATGAATTCATTAGATTGATAAATTTGTTTGCTAATGAATATAGAATGAAAGATCTAATTTGGGCAGGAGTCTATTTACATAGGTCCTGATTTAGCAAATATGATGAACCGTCTAGTGTCTATTTACACTGATTTTGTCTTGGTTTGAATTTTGAAATTATTTTATCGGCATTGATCTTAAACAATAAAGATAAAAAGAAGTGCAATGCAGTTCTAAGCAGCTGCCTATATTTGAAGACAAGCAACCATCATCATGATAAACCACTGAAAGAGTGGTCAATTTTAATACATATTTCAATGGGATTTCAGTGAACATTGCTTTGTAATAGTGCATTTTGTCCCATGTTACCGACCACATCTACGGTAAGATATTCATTTATACAACTCACTCCCAGATCCTAATCAAATGATTGGTCATGCGCGGTCACGTGTGATTCATTTACTGAGCCTATTGCACGCTTTTTCATGAAGAAGCGTGCAATATTTTCCAGTACTATCCAACGATTTTTCAGTGCCGCGCAGTAGTGTGCGTAGAGGTTAGAGCACTTAATACTGCGTGTACACATGGGCCTATTCTTGCGCAGCACTATGTGTAAATGGGTATAGATAGAGGTGCGCTTGCTATATCTATATTTATGTGTGCGCACTAAATTGAGACTTATTAAAACTTGAGATTTATTTGTCAGCCATAAACTGTTACGAAACAATCTTGAATTAATTATTTTTACATCAAATAACAAGGATCTAGGAGTTTTGTTGTATAAAACAAATGATGCATGTTTTCATTCGTTCATTATACGATCTATCCGCCCTCGTTGATGCTGTGTGAATCTATCGCACTCAGCCTAACGGCTTTGTGCGTTAGAAACACACATCCTAAACTCGAGTGCGGATAGATTGTATAATGAACTCATGAGCATGCATCATTTGTATAATATCTGATGAAAGTATGGACCTACTAGAACTTGGAACAGACTAAATATGTAGTAATATGATACATTTATTGTCAATTTATGATTGTAACTCCACAGTACTTGGTAACATATGGGACACCAAGTTACCAAATACCTTGGACTTCCCAATAACACAAATTCTAATGTGCCTAATCATCATATCAAATACCTTGGACTTCCCAATAACACAAATTCTAATGTGCCTAATCATCATCATCATCATCATCATCATCATCAAGTACCAGGGGAGTGTTTCACAAGACTAAAATCGACTTTAAAGGTATAGACCAGTTTTAGAAATGCCCCCCTCTCAAAAAATGAAATGGAAGCTCTCATTACCAATCATGTGAAAGAATATGTTTTGACTAATACGTGATGATACAAATTTTGCCGGGAAACCGCCTACTAATTGATATATTTGGTATATTATGACCAAATAGATATCGCGCACGTGTCGCGTAGTCCCATATACATCTGTCTGTGTACAGTGCTTGTAACTTTACCAAGAACCTTGCAGTACACACCAATACTTATATATGCTAGATGATCAACCTTTTCTGATCGATTCCACAACGTTTCTTTCCCAATGCAATCGCATGACCAGAACTGGTCTTTATCTTTAAGTTGGACTTAACTATGGCAGGCCGTTCATGCCACTGTTTATCACCATTATGATCTTTAGATACACATGTAATATATTTTCCTTCAATAATGAATTATTAAGAAATGTAAATTCTGTAGATTTGTGACCATGATTTGTACGTCCCTTGAGAGACCAATGCCAGTAAATGGTTTAATACAGACATTGGTGGTCATGGCATTCCGTTTCTGTCTATTATCTCCTATTCTTATAAAGCTGGCATTGCTGATTTCATTGTTGGTTGCCCATTTGTTCAGGCTTTGTACATGTAGATATGTGAGGCATTGCCTTCCCCTGCTTCTCTTTCCACTAATCTTCCCTGTTAATATAGCTTTTTTCCAGATTATCCTTTCTGAATATAATTATGTGACCAACAAAATGTACCTAATACTTGTTTATACTCTAGGCCCTATGGCGTAGTTATTGTCCTTGCACAGTGATTACCAGTACACCCAATAAAGAGCTGCAAACAGGAGAAAAGGCGGTTTCTTGGAACAGGTCCCTGAATAACTCACCATCCCAAGCACTAGACTCTACCCATGAGAGTGCATTGAAGAGTGCTGCGGTGCCTCCATAGCAAGCATTAGTAGTGTCGATTCCTTCCAGGTCTGTGTTACCGGAATCTTCAAACAGCTGCATCAGCACCGTTTTGACGCTCTTGGACTTGTCAATAATCGTCTCGGTACCAACCTACCAAATTGAATATTTTATAGATATAATACGTTTTATGCCAAAGATAAGGATGTTCCTCTTATTTCGATTAGAATCTCGTTAAAGGGATTGGGTATGTTTGTCTCGGATTTTAAACAAAATCCTGGATTTAGCTCATGCTGCAATCATAATTATAAACCTTTAGGTCAGTCAGGAATCCCATGACGTTTACATGTACAAGCCGATCGCCCATCTGATTATCAAGATATTTATGATTGGGATTCGAAATTTCAAAAACGGTGGGGAAAACGGTTTTTATAACACTACAGTCTATTGGGGAAAATGAGTATGGTCACTTAAAGATTTTTAATTTTTTGAGGCACTTCATGATTATTTTGAAGCGCAATTTTGTTAGGGCTTTAATATTACACCATATCACAGAGGCTGATAACACGTAGGGCCATGCATCTCAGATTTGGCATTGTTAAACAAGAGAGGTTCTCATGGAATATGTCAATTGAGATTGTATGAAAGAGATATCTACTGTTAAATTTAATTATCTGTACATATGGTCATTACAGTCAGGTAAAACAAACAAACCAAACCAAAGTAGCATTCTGTTCCAGTAAATATTCTTCCACCAAAACCTCATTTCATTGGGAATGGTTGAAGATAATAAAATCTGAAAGAGAAATCTTGGAGTAGGAAACAAGTTTCCTGTACTTGACTGCTATACTCGAGCAATGGCTTACAACTAGTACTGATACATGTAGATGACAGGTATAAATCCTACTTAATTACTAATTTATCTTAAGGAGGTTGAAAAGTTGATGTTTCAGTTAAATATGGAAAGGTCCAGATAAGATATCACGGGCAACAATGATTGCAGATTATACTGAAGGTGGTCTTAAATTCCCGAAACTAAAATGCATGATAGAGACACAGCTGGTTAAGTGGATTCAGAGATATTATACAGAATCAGATCATCATTGGAAGTTGTTCTTTGACCACTATAGTAAACGATTTGGTGGAAAATTGATTTTTATGAGTAATTATTCTATGAGCCAGTTGAATTCTCTTGGAATTCCCATATTTTATCATAACTTGTTGTTAGCATGGTCCAAGACAAAGGAGTATAATCAATTTGTTGATGATCAAGGAGCCCAAGCAAGTGTACTTAGTCAAATTGTTTGGAACAATCAATATATTCTTATTGATAATAAATCAGTTTACTGTAAGGCCTTTCATGAGGCAGGTCTATGTTACATGTATGTATATCAACTTTTTGATCTACATGGAAACATTGTGCAATTTAATCTTTGGAAAGCAAGAGGAGTACCAGGTAAATACTACATGATATATTTGGCAATAGTATCGCTAGTCAGGAAGAAATGGGGAAGTTCATTTAATCAATTATTGATACAAATGTTCTTGGAGAAAATAGATTATGAACATGATCAGTCTGACCTTTTGACAGTAGAAATTCAAAAACTAAAAACTAGAAATATTTATGTTGATTTAGTTAGTAAATTGACATGTAGACCTGTCTGTGAACCCCTATTTTCCACTAAATATGGGATAGAAGAGGAGGAATGGCCACAAATGTATCTACTCCCATTTAAATGCACAATAGAAGTTAAGATGAGAGTCTTCCAGTTTAAAATTTTGCATAATATTCTATACACCAATGAGAGACTATTTAAAATGAAGCAAGTTCAGACAGAACTTTGCACATTGTGCGAGACCTCTGTTGAAACTCCTTTACACCTTTTTATGAGTGTAAGGTTGCTGAAGATTTAAGACGAGCTTTGTTGATAAAATTGGTCTAAAGCTATCTGTCAGATATGAGGATCTATCTAGGAAAAGAATGATGTTTGGATTCATAAAGGATTGGAAGGGACCACATAAAATATTATTAAATCACTTAATTATCTTATTGAAGAGATACATTTTATATTCAGAAATGCAGGAATTTAGTAGTAAGTTTCATAGGTCTTGAAACGTTCATTTGCAAAATCAGACATATAGAATTGGTAATTGCTAAACAAAAGCACAAAGAAAACATGCACTATAGAAAATGGTCCCCTATTGAGAATTTATTTTAATTATCCATAATTATATTTTGATAATGATACAGTCCAAACCACCCGAGACTGATTTTTAGTTTTTACATCAGGTCTGTTTGTTTGTTTGTTTGATTGTTGTTGTTTTTGGGGTAATTGTTACAGTGATTCGTATTTGATTATTGTTCTTTTAATGTTATACAATTATTTAATTCTTGTATGATTGTTGTTTTTGTAGTGTTACAAAAAAATTTCGAAAATCAATAAAAATTTGGAAAATATAAAAAATTTTTTTTTACTAATTTATCAGACTATATTTGCTATGTCTAACACTAGAAGAGAAGTACTTCTACAAATTATATATGTAGCACCCCAAAAGTTCATGAATAGCATTTCCTTCCACAGCATATCTGTCTAATAATCACCTCTAGTCTTCCAATGGCATCAAATGGAATCTGGTTGTTCTCCATCAGGTTCTGGACGACCGTCAAACAGAGGGAGTTGATGTCCTCCCGATCGGAGCAGAAACCCATCTTGCCCTGCCCCAGACCGATGGTGTACTTGCCCGCCGAGGCCCCATCGAACGTCTCCAGCTCAGTCTGGTCCACATACTGAGAGGGGAAGTAGATCTCAAGGGCGACGATGCCGACGTTGTCTGGCCAGTGGCCTGCGGGGCTGGTCATTCTCTGGAATCCAGGCATGTTGAGTGTTAAGGTTGTGGCTGTGGTCAGAGATAAACAAAGAGAGAGAGAGAGAATACATTTACTACTCAGAAATATCAGAAATATTTCCTAGCCCTTAATTAAGGCTAATTCAGATGATCTACTCCTAAAATTTACTGTAATGGCATTTGTAAGTTGGAACTGAAGAAAATTGGTCTTGTTTTAGTTTGGTCCATCTCTGATCTAAGGTAAGGGGAATTGTTAGTTTTTTTTTAAAGCAGCTAGAGCCTCCCAGTCAGTTCAGATTGACATGCCCTGCAGTCCTTACTCGGACCACGGTCTGAACTTTGAGAAGCCCTGATCTACATGTAGATCTAACTTAAGAATAAGATCCATTCAACCATCGTCATCAAACTGGACTCATTTTGAAATCACCATTCATGCCATTCACACCATGATTAGATTACAATGCACTGAAGCAGAACACAGTTTATGGCACAATTATGTGTCCGAAAAAGTATGCAGCGTAATTACTTTAAAGCCCCACTGCACTACTTGTAGCTACTTGCTCCCTCTATATAGAAAACAATGCCTAAGCGGTGCCCGTTGGTCCCCCATGATCCTCTTTTTCTTATGTTGATGTTGATGAGATAACCACCTTTCAGTGACTACGCTGGGAGGTCTAATCCCTCCCTGGCCAAACTAGTGCAGACAGGCTTTAATATATTATTTTAGGGGGAAGAAATCCCAACTTATTCAATTCATTTTTGTTTAAAATTAAATGCAATGCAATGCAGTCAGAGCCAAAGGTAGACCGAAGATTTCTGTCTCTTTCGTTCGTTAGCCTCTGATTTGGGTAGGGTCGGCTCCTCTCTTTAGAGACAGAAGCCGACCATAGGCGTTCCTATGTAAAATCAATGGATGACGTCATCTTCCTTCATGCGCAGTAACAGTTTAAAATACGGCTGCAAGAATTTCAACACGGAGCTCAATTTCGGCGATGAAAATCCGGAAAAAAGACCCTGAAACGCATCATACAGTCAATCTGGTAAGTGGAACCGAATTATATTAGCCTAGGCCTAATTTACAATAATAAATGCATCAGATATGCATCCGGTAAAATGTAGTAATTTGGGCATAAGTTTGGTGGCCAGATCCGTACCACCGATTTTACATAGGAACGCCTATCGTCGGCTTCTGTCTCTAAAGAGAGGAGCCGACCCTACCCAAATCAGAGGCTAATGAACGAAATAGACAGAAATCTTCGGTCTAAGCCAAAGGCAGAGTACTACTAAGTTAGTAGATCTAAGTACTAGTAAAACATGTCTTCAGCATTGATTATGATTGATAGCATCAACATGATTAACCGGCAAGAATCTAAATCTCTACTCTCGGTCAACGTTATTTAAATGTTACTGTTATTTAGTGTTAGTCAAGTACTACTACTACCGTACTATACTACTGTAGGTCTACTAGTACTACTAGTATTGTCGTGCACTAGACTAGTAGTACTACTAGTAGTAGATCTACTAGTCCCCAGCTCAGCCGCGCCCACTAGAATGGACCGTGGCGCGACCGAGCCCGCGCCCGGTACATACTGCCGAGCCTAACGTAGTAACGGAGCTGAGCTGACTAGATTGGTGTGTACGTGACAGTCTGTTTATCACTGCTTGTTTAAAAAGCACGGTGATTCTACACAAAAAATACGCGACCATGGCATTAATATCTTTGATAACAATACTTACAAATTATGGCTAAGAAGATCCGAAATCGTCTCTAGAATCAGAATGATTGCTTTGCAGATATCAGATCAGTGTCAGCTGGTATAATTTTGTAGTTGTACATCCACCTCGATCCGGTCCACACACGTTTCGTTTATGATGAATGCGTGCATATGTAAATATAATGCATATTCATAAGCCAAGTGTTGCGTTAAACAAATTTTGTTTCAAAATAAATTCAGCAATGTTCCTATTTTTTGCATTCATAATAACAACAAAATTCATTTCATGTTTAAAAACTATTTCAATTTTTCTTTGTGTATCATTAAAATACTAAAACTGACTTTTAAAACATCCTTTATAATGTGCTAAAAGATTGGCAACAATCTGCAATGAATATTCATTTTTAAACCTACCAATGCCGAGGCTTCTTGGATCGTGCGTTCTGGTACATGGTACGATCGCACGATCTCTTTGTATGAGTCACATGCATATAGCCATGGTGCCTTGACAGAGTCACAACAAAATTAATTAAGGAAAAACAAGAACAAACCAAAACATATAAAAGAGAAAAAAGCGCCCCAAAATGACGAATGGCTAATTGAAAGAGAACATATTATAGTCATAGATTAATTCCTGAAAGTCCCTTACTATTTTTTTGTCTCTCTCTCTCCATCAATTTTTAAACCCTTGATTTTACCTTCTGTTGATGCCACGCCCCTTGGCGCCCTGCGTTATTGGCAGAAGAAACGTAGAGAAGACCCAACCTGGGATTTGTCACCAGGGGCGGCGATTTCTTTTCATGACCGGGGGGGGGGACGAAATGCGAGGGACGAGGGAGCAGTGGCGTAATGACCAAACACCTTTTTTTTGGGGGGGGGTGGCAGAAAGAAAAAAAATCCGAATCACCACCATTCTTACATGTTACATGAAGGCCCCGCGGAACGTTTTTCTAAGTGGGGGGCTAAAGTATTAACGATCAGGTAGAGGAAAGCAAGTGGAGCGTAAATTGGCGTGGGGTCCAGGGCAAAGCCCCGGCGGGGGTCAAGGGGCAGAGCCCCATGAAGCTCAGGGGTTTTAGGCATTTAATTAAGGTCAGATGAGCAGCCAGGGGCCCGGCTTAGGGCCCCTGGTGGGGTCCAGGGGTGGAGCCCCCAGAAGCTCAGGGGTTTTAGGCATTTAATAACGGTCAGATGAGCATCCAGGGGCCTGCCTTAGGACCCTGGTGGGGTCCAGGGGCGGAGGCCCCGGAAGCTCATGGGTTTTAGGCATTTTAATAACGGTCAGATGAGCATCCAGGGGCCCGCCTTAGGGCCCTGGTGGGGTCCAGGGGGCGGAGCCCCCGGAAGCTCAGGGAAAAATCATGCCATTTCAGCAACATTTGTAAATCACTGGTATCGAATTAGAAATAAATTATATATGAATTATTTGGGGGGGCAACTGCCCCCAAGCTCCCCCATCAGTACGCCAGCGCGAGGGAGCATAGTGAACGAGAGGGGTGAAGGTGACGGAAGTGATTATACCTCCATGGTTGTTGTCGTTTGTATTTTGGGCGTTCAGTCAAATTTGACTACTAGTCTAGTTCTCATGCAGTCGAGGTAGTCGAGTCGTAAAGTTCCTCCGGGAAGTTCCTAGCTTGGAAACTCTGTCGTCTGAGCTTCGCTGGTCTACTGCTGGGGATGCATCGTCCCGGCAAACCCTGCTATACGGACATTTTTTGTTTTCATAGGTTTTTATTCTCTTCTGTCTTAAAGAAAAATTGTACATAATTCAATAACATTTTATACAAAATTACAAATAATCTTCACATAAGTAAATTTGCAAGTGAACTTTAACATTTCAATACAAGGTTACAATAAATTTTCATATAAAATATATTTGCAAATGAAGTTACACTTTTACAGAAGAAAAATATTCACATAAACAAAATTATTGTTTCACATTTTAAACAAATTGCAAACAAAGTTTTTACAATTTCCTCGACCAGCTTGCATATAAATTTCCAATTGTTTCTTTTCTTTTCCACAATAATTTTTCTAAATTTCCTTCAGAAAGAAAAACAAAAGTTATGATGAAAAGAAAGAAGAAGATAAATAATATAAGAAGAAAAGGGATAGAAAAAGAGAAAAAAGAAAAAAAAAGAGAAAGAGAACACCTACTGCCCCCGCCCCCACACAACACTAAAACAAACGATAACAAGTACAACAGTGTAAAAAAAATATCAAAAAACAAACAAACAAACAAAAAACAAAAACAAATACAAAATCAAAAACAATAACAAACAAACAAACAAGACCAAACAAACACACACACAGAACGAACTTACAAAAGAAAAAGAAAAGAAAAACGAAGGAGAAAGGAAAAGCAAAGGGTAGAGAAGAGAAGATCGAGGGTCTAGAAGTTGTATATTGAGAAGAAAAAAATTATTCAAAACTTTCCAAGGCTTCCCATTTCGTTAAATGAATTGAAAGGGTATCCCTTTCCAATGAAAGTTTTTTCTCTTCATTTCTAGTTTCCAGTAATCTATCCTCTATTTATTTTGCTTTTGGGGGTCCCTTCTCTCTACTGTGGAAAATCGTAAATTTAATAAAAATAAAAATATGGTTCAATAATTGCTCTGTTTTTATGGTACTGTCATCTATTCCTATATGAATTTGTTTCCAGAATAATTTCTTCAGAATTGGTAAATTAAGTCTATCTGCACATTTTCCCCTAACCTCCTTTATTTTATCACATTCAAAGAGTACATGTTGAAAAGTTTCTTCACTGAATTTTTGCAAAAAAATCAGCACAATCCATTTTCATGAAACCTGAATCTATGTAAATGATGATTTGTATAACATCTTATGCAACAGTTTGAACTGAAATTATCGCAGTTTACTGCTTAAGGTACACATCCTTTGTTGAACAAATATCTTTTCTATTTCTCTTCTTGAAATATTATAAAGTGACATTAAGTTGCAGCCTGCCGAGTTTGTTTCTACATTCTTCTTATTTTGACTCTTATACACCATCTTTGCAGTTATATCTTCAACTTTGAACATTTTCTTTGAAAACATAAATTCTGAACTTAAGCCACTGTGAATTTACTTTCTTAAAGGTTGAACATTTTGTTTCCATTCATAAGGGGCTACTGTATCAATTTTGTTTACTTTATCAATTTC
This sequence comes from Mesocentrotus franciscanus, assembly GCA_037976565.1. Lineage (NCBI taxonomy): Eukaryota > Metazoa > Echinodermata > Echinoidea > Camarodonta > Strongylocentrotidae > Mesocentrotus > Mesocentrotus franciscanus. Next base: position 19,727,472 of record CP137674.1, on the reverse strand, counting down.
CTTTCTGCTCAAACCTAACATATCGACTATAGGCCCTACATCAATGATCTTTTTCATGTAAGAGTGAATCAAAATAAAGGATAAAACACCCTCTGTGCTATCTCCATCTCAATTCAACACTGTTCTATCCTGCCTAATATACAGCTTGCAATTCAAACTATGCACTCTCTCACCTCCTCCTACCTTCCACAGTTCACAAAACAAATTACTTCCTGCATATCAACTACACCAATGGTCTTTTTCATGTAAGAGTGCAACAAAAGAAGGGATAAAACCCCCCATGAATAAATAATCATATTTCCAACTCAGCATCTTCACCTCTTCATTATATCTTCTAATTAACTACAAGAACCATAGCACATGTTCCATCTTCCTCACATTTCTTTTGTCAATCATCTATCATTAACACTTGGATTGAGACAGTACTCTGAAAACTGCTCTAAACAAATTTGCATCAAGAAACTGGTTCTCTTTCATATTTGTAATAATGTATAAGGAATTGATACTCTCTATATTTCTTCTCTGTACAAAAACTGCTTCTCTTTCAACTCTGCAAAAGAATCTCTACATTTCTTTTTCTGTTCCAAAAGGAATTTTTCATCATTTTTTTGTTTTCGACATAAAAATCGTTACACAACTTAAACACAACAAATTCAATTCTTCAATAAATATTCCTTCAAAGTAGCTTCTAAATACATTTCCTCTGTGCTATCTCCATCTCAATTCAAAACTGTTCTATCCTATCTTCATTGTACATACAGCCTGCAATTCAAAACTATGCACCATCTCACCCTTACTTTCTACATTCCACAGTTCACAAAACAAATACCTTACTGTAGATCAACTACATCATTGATCTTTTTTATGTCCTAGGGGGTAGTTGTCTGGGGGTAGTTGTCATAGGGGGTAGTTGACTGGGGGTGGTTATCCGGGGGTGGATGTCCAGGGGGTTGGTGTCCTGATACGATAATATTGATCAAAAGAAACTGTGTTACAAAATTTACATCGAACAAAACATATTGAACAGAAGCATGCACTGTACATATATAGACGGATAAACAGTGACTTACATTACAAATACGTTCAGGCGCGGATCCAGGATTTCTTAGGGGGGCCTAATTTTTTTCTTCTTTTTTTCCTTTTTTGCCCCCGGAAAGTTGAAAATCGCGCCGGTCGATATTTCGATCCGTAGGGGAGGTTTATTAAGTACTGAAATCATTTTTTCTTTTTTGCCCCTGAAAATTTATTTTTAAAAAGGTAAATTTCTGGTCACCATCTTTTTTTTATATGAAAAAGTGCCCTTTATGAAAATGGAAAAGGGGCACTCATCAGAAGGAAAATGGCACTAATTAGAAAGGATAAGGGGAACGTGTCAAAATAAAAGGGGCACTCATCGGGCACCTATCACGGAGTTAAAGGGGGCACCTCTCAAATTTAAATAAGGGCACTCATCGGAGATGAAAAGGAGCACTTATAAGAATAAAAAGAGGGAATGCGAAGGAGATGAGTTAATTGTCATAATATAAGGGACACCTCTCAGATTTGAAAAATGGCAATTAAAAGAGGTGAAGGTGATGGTAAGGGGTATTTCTTGTACCTGAAAGGGGGAACTCACCTTAGATGGATAGGGGCAATTGTGAGAATGGGGAGGGGCACATATTACAAAGGGAAATGTGCACTTGTCGAAGGAAAAGCGGCACCTATGAGAATGTAATAGAGGCATCTATCAGAGGTGTCAAAAGGGGCAATTATGAGAGGGAAAGGGGCTCTTATTAAAAAAGAAAACGGGCATTTATCAGAAGGAAAAGGGGCACTTATTAAAAAGAAAAGGGGCACGTGTCAAAATAAAATGGGAACATCTCAGATTTGACTAGAGGCAATTCTCATAGGTGAAGGGGCACTTATCAGAGGGGGTAAGAGGCACTTATAGGAATGTGGAACGGGCACCTATTAGAAATTAAAAGGGGCGCTTATTTAAAGTAAAAGGGGGCACCTTTCCTATGTTAAAAGGGGCACTTTAGGGATACTTATAAAAGTGGGCGGGGGCAATGTCAGCGATATTCGAGCTATGCATACGTCTATAATTATGTGATGACCTATATATTCTCTTATTAATCTTTCACCAGAGCACTTTTGCATGCACTTCTTATAGGCTAGCTGCTGTGTATTAATTTTTTTAAATCTACACTACAGCCTAGCCATTTTAGCAGGATATTATCTATGCGTGGCTGGTGAACGAATGTTGTAACGGCGGGACTCGGGGCACGACCCCCCATTCACACACACACACTTTTGAAAAAGTATGTTAAATAGAAATAGAAAAAAAAAAAAAGAAAGAAGAACAAAAAAAGACGCTATATCTTTAATGGTTACATTGGAATGCATATCAAAGGAATGGTAGGTACAGGCCGTATGCATAGCAAATCGTATCAGGACAATTACCCCCTGGACAATCACCCCCCGAAAAATTACCCCCAGATAACTACCCCCAAGCACAATAATCCCCCGGAAAATTACCCCCTGAAAATTAATCCCAAGGACAACCAACCCCCCGAGGACAATTACCCCCTGGAAATTTATTTTTCACCTATAAAATGTACTCCTAAAAATAAAGGGTCAACGTTAAATTTTCCTATCTTTAGCAAGTGCCTCATTTGAATGAAATATTGTTTCAGACCATGATTTATGTCATTAAACAAAAATATAGTGACTTGCCAGTGTCACAAATAAGGTATCAAAAAAATGCCCATCTGACAATAATTAAATGCCTAAGACCCCTGATCTTCCGGGGGCGGACCCCGGGCTTTGCCCCAGACCCCACGCCAATTTACGATCCGCTCGCTAGGCTCTATTTGATCGTAAATACTTTAGCCCCCCCCCCCCACTTTGGAAAACGTTCCGCGGGGCCTGCTAAGGACCCAATCTCTAAATATAGAAGTGGTTCCTAAGTCAACTCTTTCCTCTATAAAATTGTCATTCGAGAGTGCGTGAGTGTGTGTGAAAGAGAGAATTGATTTCCAACAAAATAAACCATTAGGGGCAGTGCAAATCTCAAAGGTTAATTCAAAGAGTTTTTGTATTAGCTCAAAACGGCTATCATGACGTTTCTGAATTAATAATAACTTGAGAGCGTCCGGGGCTCCGCTTTCTGAACCCCAGCAGGGGCTCTAATTAAGGCGGGCCCCTGGACCCAATTAGACAAACCTTTGTTCTATGCATGTTATTAAGAGAGAGTGTGTGTTTTTATTGCTCAAGACGGCTATCTTGAAGGTTCTGAATAGTTCAAATTTGAGAGCATATCCGGGGGCTCCGCCCCTGGACCCCGGCTTTGCCCCTGCAAACCGGCGGGGTCCTAAAACGGGCCCGTGGACCCTATCCGTAGGCCTATATATACGTGGTTCCCACGAAAAACCTTTTATTCTATGAACATAATTGTTTAAAAAAAAGAAACTGCCCAACTGTTTGAAACAGCTGAACCAATTAGCTTGTCATCATACGTTATGACAGAACATCCATTCATTAATTTTGAATGCATTATTTATATTCTTAAAAAGGTTATCATTAGGAAACTACATTGCTACTATAAAACACAGGTCAGTGGGTATCTCACAAGTTGTACTTCTATGACATCACTATTTTATTCAAAATTGCGAGCTAACCTATGGGAGAATAGCTAGCAAGGAAACTGCAAAATGTGGAGAAATTGTTTTCATTGCTAAGTAATCAAAGAGGTCTAGGAGTAATTTCAAGATAATTTTGACTGGCTCAATTTTTTTAAACAAGGCTGTCAGCTAAAGTTATTTGGATACTTGAATTATTGTTAAATCTCTGTTTTCCCTTCATTTTTTGACCGGTAAATTTCAGAATTAGGTGGGATAGAAAATAACTACTGGGTTTCTTTTCCAAAAAAATAATGTGGGGTATAAAGTGTTAATTTTTTTTTTTTAGTTGCATAATGAATTAAATTATTTATCAGTTCTCTCTTTAAAGAGCTAGTAGGTTTCCTGAGATTACGCAGTAGTTCTAAAAAAAACATATTGGTAGCGGGTCTAGATGGGTTTGGGGCTCAAGCCGCCCCCGTAAAAGAGAAACAGCAATTCCTCAACCCCCCTCCCCCCCCCACAAAAAAGGGATCGCGAGACACGTGTAGAAAATTAATGCAAGAACCTCGCACACCCCAAAGCCCCCTCCCCCTCCCCACAAATTAAAAAGGTTATTCTTCTAGAGGCAAGAGGCAGTTTATGCGCCTATGATTGCAGTGCTCTTCTTCTTCCAATTCTTCTGTTAATCTTCAAAGGGCAATGCAGCCTATCTGGAAGATATGTATGAAGGTTACCAGTTAGTCAAATTTTCTATAAATAAAATGTATTTTTAAAATGTATTTTTGAGGGTTAAAGATGAAAGAAAAAATATAACGCTCATTTATTAGATAATGCCACTGACTGCATCTCTGTCTCTGTTTTCGTTTTTTTTCTCTCTCTCTCTCTCTCTCTCTCTCTCTTTCTCTTTCACTATCTTTCACTCTAACCCCCCTCTATCTCGTTCTCTTCCTATCTATCTTCTCGGTCTCTATAATCATCTCTCTTACCCTCCTCTTGCTTTCTCTCTCTCTTTCTCTCTTTTGTTACGAATATGCAAATTATCCCTTCCTGAAACCTGTAAGTACCTGGACATTAGTCAGACACAATGCCTTTGTTTTGTAAAGAACCACAAACTGTAGTGGTCGAAACACGTCTCTACCATAGAGATATATATTTAATAAGGCTAGAGTGCGGACTCGTCATACGCGCCCGTGCAAAGCTCTGTGCGGGCATGGAGGGCGGTCCGCCATTACTGAGAAGGGCAAAACATCGAGAAATACCCGGATGTCCCATTCGAAACTGTGCAATGTTATGCTTTATTTTTCGGGTTGATTTATCGGTTTTCGAGTATGAAACATAATAACTGTGGTATTTTGCATAATGCATGAACCCTACTCATGCCTCAGTCATGGTGACTGGTGTAGGTCAAGTTTAATTACGGGTGTTAATTATGGTGAGGTAAAAGGGATACAGAAAGCTATTTGTATTACAGTATATCTACAAATACAATTTGGGTTCCTCTTTGTCAATCTACATCAGTTCGTGATTTCATGCAAATAAAATGTTTATTTTTATTTTATACGAGTAAAGAAATATTTTTGAATAATTTAAAGTCAGAATGAGACCTAGCAGAACGTCACACAATAGCGCTGTTACTGTGCGTTACATAAACTTTGATATTATGAGTATGACATCAAATATTACTTGACTTTCAACCAATCAGAATCAAGCATTTGGGACTTGTGTTTGATTTTTATATCATGATATCAAACAAAGTTTTATGCAACAGGGCCAATGTCTTTCTAATTCAGTTATTGGGACTGACAGGAACATGAGAGCCAGGGTTTATTGATTTAAAACGCTTTAAAGGTAATATATTCGTTTTATGTTTATGGCTATTATAAACAGATTGATACTTATAGATTTAGGATAGAGATGGATACGTAGATAGCTAGACACATAAATACATGGATAGATAGATAGAATATAGAAGGATAGGTAGATTTTCCCCGTATGTTGTGCACAGTATCTTGTTGGGTCGTTCGTTTTTCTGCCCTCCTTAGTAATGGCGGCCAACGCTCCAGGTCGGCACAGCAATTTGAGCGAGTACGCCCTCTAGCGTTAGTATATATATCTCTTTGATCTCTACACACTCTCTTTCTCTCTCTCTCTTCCTTTCTCTTTCACTATCTTTCACTCTAACCCCTCTCCCCCCCCCCTCTCTCTTGTTCTCTTCCTATCTATCTTCTCGGTCTCTATAATCATCTCTCTTACCCTCCTCTCGCTTTCTCTCTCTCCTAAATTTCAAATCAGACAAAGAGATCAGAGATTCAGAAGGTATATTTAAATCTTCCTTTTTAATTAAATTTAGAATCATGACTTCTTATGACATGCATGCCCCCCAATAGGCCATTTCTGTCATGTAACCAAATGTATGCATATGCCTTTCTGAAGCGCCTCGATACGAATTATTTCATTCACCTGTTTATACAAATAAATGTATTTCAATAGTCAGGATTCAAATTGCTTACATTAGTTGTTGCTAGGTAGGACACACTATAGCTCGCACAGTTGTGCAACTACATGTATAACAAAATATTGAGTGTCACATGACACCATTTCAGCTAAAAGGATACTCGCTAACAAATACACTATCATCAAACTACAACTAGCACATTCTTTTGTCTCCTTTATAACTCATAGTGTTGAAGGCACTGCAAACTTATTTCAGTAATTCATGATCATCCAATATACATAGAAAGACCTGGGGGTGTTTCACAAAGATCCTAAGTTGAACTTAACTCTAAGTTGGACTTAAAAATTATGGAGAGCCATTTGTCACCTTAAAACAAAATATATTCAAAAGCGAAAATTCAAGTATTTTAGACTTTTTATAAATTCCACATCAAGAACATGATATCTCCGTGATAATTGAAAATATGAATAATTTGAATCAACATTTTATGCCTTTTAAAATAACTTTAAAGAAATATTTTCATAGATGCTAACGGCTTTCCATAATTTTTAAGTCCAACTTAGAGATAAGTTCAACTTAGGATCTTTGTGAAACACCCCCCTGCATGTATTTAATACATCCGTTTGCATGACACAATTCAGAATAAACTCACAGATCTGAGCGATTCGCATTGTCTATTATGAAAATCAGAGTGGATTATAAAAACGACATCACTTCATCAGGAGAGGATGGTGATCAAAAGGTAAGGTAATGGAATGCTCATAACAGTACTACCTACGTTTGTATCTTATAAGTCAATCAAGGATGCAAATTTACTAAAATAGAAAACTTATTTACAAGGCAAGTATGGCAAATTACACAAGTTCAAAATATACATGTATCATACCATTGCATAATCATAATCATAGACATAATGATGCAAAGAAAAGCCTAGAATATGTATCATAATTCATAAAAATTATTGAAATCCAGTACTGAATACGATTAGAATAAATATGTATCGTACAATTATAGTAGCATATTTACATGTACACTGAAATGATGTAAAAGAAAATCCTGGAAAATATTTCCTCAAATGGATTTGTTATATAGTACTGGTGAATGTAGTTAAACATGTACAAACAATAAACCATGTCAAATTAAATATAACACTGATAACCCAGGAATGTTACATTGACAAAAGAGACATATATCTTAAAATTATAGCAGCATATTTACATATACACTGGAATGATGTAAAGAGAACCTGGCAAATATTTCCTCAAATGGATTTATTATACAGTACTGGTGAATGTAGTTAAACATGTACAAACAATAAACCATGTCAAATTAAATATTACTCTGAAAACTCAGGCATGTTACATTGACAAAAGAGACATGTATCTTCAAATTAAAACAGCATATTTACATAGACACTGGAATGATGTAAAGAAAATCCTGGAAAATATTTCCTCAAATGGATTTATTATACAGTACTGGTGAATGTAGTTAAAGTTAAACATGTACAATTATCCATTTCCAATTAAATATTACTCTGATAACTCAGGCATGTTACATTGACAAAAGAGACATGTATCTTAAAATTAGAACAGCATATTTATTTACATAGACACTGGAATGATGTAAAGAAAATCCTGGAAAATATTTCCTCAATGGATTTATTATACAGTACTGGTGAATGTAGTTAAAGTTAAACATGTACAATTATCCATTTCCAATTAAATATAACACTGATATCTCAAGCAGCATATTTACATATATGGGTCATTCCATAATGTAGGTATGAGATCTTCTACTACACATGGAAGATGAAATTATCTGTTGAAGATTTTTATGCAATGGATATATATAGTAGTACCCTGCCAGAATCGTTCCTGTTTCATTTGCTTTTCTTCAAAATCTTTGTTTAATACCCATTTCTCTTTTTACCAGCGTTACATGGACACAACATTCATTACATAAACTTTGGGTACATAATATTGATTCACCATGAAGCTTGAGTACTTCTGAAGATAGTTGGCTATGCTTTTTAAGCAAAACTCAATTAGAGCAAACATTGTTACAGTTGATAGGAGACATAGTTTCTCATTTCTGGTATGTCACAAAAATTGCCCCAACTTTCTGGACGGACCCATATACACTGGAAAGATGTAAAGGAAATCCTGGAAAATATTTCCTCAAATAGATTTTAAAGTCTAGAACTGGATGTAGCTCTAAATATACAAACAATAATCCACATCAGACAAAATGTTACACCGATAACTCAGGCCTATGACATACAGCCTTACCAGACAAAGTTAGTTCTCAACTAACCTATTGAATTATATGAAGTTTGTTGACATGATAACTAGAGCAATATGACTCTTAACATCAGGGTCATTTCTGGTAACAAATACACAAGTTACTTTAGATTCTACTTAATTATATTTTGATTGAACACGTGCAATGACATTGACAGATATAGTGACATTTCGATAAGATAATTTGAAATATTACATACTTAAACTCATAACTCATGTTGTGACAGTTGAGTGGTATTTCATACATTGCATGCAAATCACCTAAAACAAAATGGTGAAAGTCTACAATACACATATACGTGATATACACAACATAAACTGTCTAATGCACTATTAACACCCTTGAAAAAGCATTAATCCACATTTGCCACCCTCCAAATTTTATCTCCACTTTTACCCCAAATTTCTTGCTATCAGTCCAGGGCTTGAAACCAGCAGGCTCGCCGGGACACATGAACGCCAAAATCTAGGTCCAGACCCCCAGAATTTGGAAGCTTTACTCAGGGCTCATGCATACAGACTGTAAAAATTTAAATCTTAAACCTCTTCCCTCTTAGTGTGGAGCCCTGTATCATACATACAAAAATCAAGATGAAATGTTACTAGTGGAAAAACTGTCTTACTCTGCCAATACCATAGCAACTAGACTTTATACTTTGATTGCTTCTCTGGAATTTCAGGATCATCCTGTGTTACTCTTGACTCAGTACAAGGAGGTTGCCTCTTGCAAGGCCTGCTCCCTCTGCTGCTACCTTTCGAGTTGCTTGGGTTGGCCGAGACATCCGAGTCATTTGAGCTGCCCAAGTCAGCCGAGTTGTCCGTGTCATTTGAGCTGCCCAAGTCGGCTGAGTTGTCTGAGTTACTTGAGTTGCCTGAGTTGGCAGAGCCATCAGAGTACGAGCTGTAAAGGAAACAATTTTTTTTCTTATTATCTGAATGAAAGATGAGAAATCAAATATCAACTACTATTGGTATTACTGAATGTACCTGTCTCAAGAAACATTTTGATTAGTGAATGAAGAAGAAGAAACAAAATAGAAGAGACTACATTGTAACAAAAATATAAAAAACACACACAAAAATATCAAGTACACACATTAAAAAAAAAATTCAATCTATAAATTTAAGGTTGAAAGCACTTTACAGTAGGGAATTTGTTCAATAAAGCTGTTACTGAATATTTAGTTTTGTCAGACAATTTTTTTTAATCACATATAGGCCTACTGTACTAACCTTTGCAAACATGGGCGGGTGTGGAGAAATGAGTTCAAGTCATCTTGAACAACTCCATTGAACCTGAAGTTTCCCTTCCTGATCTGAGGAAAACAATCCTGTAACATATAACAGCAACATTGATTGTAAACCTTGTATCAGTTTCAAGTAAGTGGATCTATTCCATTCTGGCATATAATCTATTTTCTTGGGAATATACACTCAAGAGCTACAGTAACATCCAATTACTGCTATAATTGATTTTACAGATACAGGTTACATGTTACAGTTACATTGTATATACGTAGTATAGTTTAGTATCAGTTTTGTATCAGCTCTTTTCCCTATATATATATGTAACATATGTGTTTTATGGACCTCTGCCTTGTGCAGCTGAGTCTGAAATAAAGTTCTGAATTGAATTAAATTGAATTGAAAGCTAAAGAAGTTAGGAGAATTAAACAAAGCTAGAATAAGAAAGATTTTGCACAAGAGACTAAAAAACATTTCAAAACTAGATAATGATGCCTCCGCCATTGAGCGTTTTTACAAACCAAAACAGAAGCAATTTTTAAAATTCAAGTTTGATTGTAATCCATTAACAAGTTCTCAGAATATCGTGATTACAAGCTATTGTTCATATAAATGTATGACCCTTTGATCTTTGACCTCATGACCCTAAAATTCATTGGCTTTGTAAGATACAAACATGTCCTAAGTTTGATAGTAATCCTTCCGTAAGTTCAAATGAGAATGCGCTCACAAGCTATTTTGCATACATAATGAGCCCTCGTGACCCCAAAATCTAATCATTTCCTCGGCTCAGCAAGATACATACATGACCTATTAAAGTTTGGCAGGAATCTATCAATCAGTTCGTGAGATAACGCGATCACAAGCTATTTTTGCATACAAAATGAGCCCTGTGACCTTTGACCTCGTGTCCCCAAAATCTAATCAGTTCATTAGCTCTGCAAGATACATACATGACCCAAGTTTGGCAGGTATCCATCCATCGGTATGGACGGACTGACAACCCGAATAAATGGATCCAATACTAATTTCCCATTGCATTCTTATATTTATCACCAACTGTATGCATAACACAGCTGTATTCATATTCACATTCTTAAAAAAGACAACTAAATAGAGTTTTTTAAAATTCAATTCTTATCTAACACTACAGAGTATTAGTGATTATATTATACATGTGCATCATATAATCACTTAGACCCCGTTCTCACTCACTTTGAAAGTGGTCTTAGTTAGACCGCTCGAGAGGAACAGGTCTTGAGGAAAGGTTTGCGAGCGTTCACACTCCGAGCAGTTTTTTATGGCTCAAACAGCTCCACGAGTCAAAGTGGTCTTCTTGCTATGGCAGCTCAGGTCAGCGGGTCAATTTTTTCGCGCGCGGAATACAAACCGTATGTACCGTACTACATGTTTCGCTGAACGTCACTAGCTCACTTCCGGTCAAAGTACGCCCGTTCACATTGCACGTTAGAGCGGTCCAAACCGCTCTTAATAAGACCCGTTCCTCAAGACCACCTCCCGAGGTGGTTTTCTGGAGCGGTCCAGAAGTCCACTTCCTGGACCACTTTGACCGTTCTCACTCACCTAAGAACCACTCCTGAGGAACGGGTCTTAGTTAGACCGCTCCAACGAAGTGAATGAGAACGGGGTAGACCCCCAAACCTCCAAATGTATGCAATAAGTTTGATGAAAATGTGGATTATTTTGCCAATTAAATAAATGAAACATAAATAAGAAGATGGGATTGCGACAAGATCAACGACATGTATCTCACAGGCAATTATCTCTACATTTTGCCACTTATTTTAATATATATATCACGCAATTCAATATGGCTCCCGATCCGCCTGTCTCTGGAAAACATTGTATTTGGATAATCTAAAAAAAAGGAACTTTAAGAGGAATGAGCCGGGGGAGGGTTTGCACCTGTCAAAACAAATTAACTCCCCACCCTTGACCTTATTCAAATTTTGCCTATTTCATTTCTCTTATCATCATGACTATACTCTTAACAAAATGTGAATTCAAGTATTATATAAAAGTTTTTAAAAAGTATTTTAAAACTAGATGGAACTTCAACTGCGCGCAGTTGAAAATGATGCCTCCGCCATAGAGCAATTTTACAAACCAAAATGGAAGCAATTTTTAAAATTCAAGTTTGATTGTAATCCATCTGTTGGTTCTAATGATAACGCGATCACGAGCTATTTTAGGATACATAATGAGCCCTGTGACCTTTGACCTCGTGACCCCAAATCTAATCAGTTCATTGGCTCTGCAAGATACATACATGACCCAAGTTTGGCGGTAATCCATCAATCGGTTCTTGAGATAACGTGATCACAAGCTATTTTGCATACATAACGAGCCCTGTGACCTTTGACCTCGTGACCCCAAAATCTAACCAGTTCATTAGCTCTGCAAGATACATACATGACCCAAGTTTGGCGGTAATCCATCAATCGGTTCTTGAGATAACACGATCACGAGCTATTTTTGCATACATAATGAGCCTTGTGACCTTTCACCTTTGACCTCGTGACCCCAAAATCTAATCAGTTCATTAGCTTTGCAAGATACATACATGACCCAAGTTTGGCGGTAATCCATTCATCGGTTCTTGAGATAACGCGATCACGAGAACGGGACGTACGTACGTACTTACGGACGGACAACCAGAAAACATAATGCCTCCGGCTACTTTGTAGCGGAGGCATAAAACGGGAAAAAAATGTGAACAGCAGAGTGTGATCCCTTTGAAAACATTGCCGGATATGAAATATGTAGATCTATTGCGTACCTGTATCGATGATCACATACAGCTTGGAGAACAATGCTGTGCCATCCTTTCCTATTAAAATAGTCCGTATGATATTCAGACGGGGCGATAATCGGGATGCGAGTCCTATCTATGGCTCCCCCACATTGTGGGAAGCCCTTCGCCTTGAATCCCTCGATGACGTCCACGAGCTGTCTATTTCGTGGAAAAGTCACGAACCGAGGACCTAAGCTGTTCACTATTTCTCTGCAAGTTAAGTGGACGATGAAACATGCCGTCGACTTGCCGACCCCAAAAAGGTGACCCAGCGTCCAAAATTCGACATTTGTGGCCAATCTCCATAAGGTGATGGCCACTCTCTTTTTCACAGAGACAGCTTCTCGCAGTCGTGTGTTCTCTCTTTGTACAAGAGGTCGCAACTCATTGCACAGAAATTCAAAAGTTTCTTTACTGACCCTGAAATTCTTTTTCCAATCATTCTCCGTAAAAGAGGCCTGCACAATCTCCCAGAAGCCCTGACTTTTCGGTCGTATCCATACAAGTCTGTTGCAGCTCGTGCTCACAAGGAGCAGCGTCATACAAAGCATATATCTTCGTCGGCGGTCGATGATCATCCTTCAAAAACGACGTCGTCTATTGCGTCATTGTTCCGACAATAAATCATGAAGCCGATCGGTATCCATGTCGAACTTGATCTTGAAATGTTAGCACACCAAAACAATTCGCAAGTACAGAAAGCAAAAACACACAAGTCGCTGCATGCAGACGATCAGAAGAAAGCAACAACAAAAAACAGATGAGTGATCGGGCAGGCACTATACATATACATGTAGTACGGTACATACGGTTTGTATTCCGCGCTCGAAAAAATTGACCCACTGACCTGAGCTGCCATAGCAACAAGACCACTTTCACTCGTGGAGCGGTTTGAGCCATAAAAAAGTGCTCGGAGTGTGAACGCTCGCAAACCGTTCCTCAAGACCCGTTCCTCTGGAGTGGTCTAACCAAGACCACTTTCAAAGTGAGTGAGAACGGGGTCTAATACTCTTTTTTCTTTAAGACAACTAAATAGAGTTTTTTTTAATTCAATTCTTATCTAACACTACAGTTTCCATCAGAAGGGTGATTGCGATATTTTTTGTTGTTGAATGTCCTACTTGTATTCGCGAAAAGGCAGTTTACATTAATCTGCATCTGCTATTAATGTACTGAAGGTATTAATAACTTTGATTTCATGTGCACAAGAACCTTTAGTCAGGAAGTTTGTGGATATGGTACAGTTTTGGTAAATTCAAGCCTTTATTAAAATTGGTTGTAAAAAAAATACATGACATATTTTTTATATCAAACTAGGAATAGGTTGGATATTGGTTATTGATCAAAACAATGTCAATCTAATAAACACACTTGAATTTCAACTGATCAGCACATGTGTAGTTTGCTTTCCTTCCTACATATTCGGTGAATGGCCTTTAAAAAACAAAAGTGTGTTTGGGATTTAAAAAAAAATGTTTATACATGTGCATCATATAATCACTAATACTCTTTTTTGTGACCCTTTAAGTTACATATTCATTAGTACTCACGCACCTGTATGGATGATGCATTTGCATTCAATGTAGAGTAGAACTCCTCATTGAAATTCATTCCAAGTGTCAGGTCAGTCAGGTTTGGCATATAACACAGTGCTTCTGCAAGGTCATGTGATGAGGTTGGTGTGGAACACTGGAGATGATGTAGCTTGAGAGTCTGGACCTGCATTGTTTATGAATTTAGTTAAGTAGTTTACCTATACATGCATATATTTAATTAAATATTTTCTCATCGTCTTCTTACTTTTAACAAAAAAGTTATTTATTACATAGTTGTATTCATAGTAAAATTCTCAACAAAACTGATTGAATTGGTTTTATTTTCAAATTTAAATTCGTCTATTAAAAAAAAGAACAAACAACATTTTCTATGGAGGGGATGATTAGTAAGAGAGATTTTTGAAATATTACTATAGAGTATTCTTTATAGGGCTTCCAACCGGTTCGCATTGAACAGTCCTACTCCTAATAACACTGAAATTAATAATGCTGAGAAATATGCATTTGCTTTTAATGTATTAAAGGTATTCAGAAGTATGGATTTCATGTGCACAAGACCCCTAAGTCAGGAGGTTTGTTGCTATGGTTCGGTTTGGTAAATTCAAGCCTTTATCAAAATTGGCTCTTAAAATACTTTACAACATATTTTTTCCTATCAGTCAAGCTTGGAAAAGGTTGGATATTGATTATTGATCAAAACAAGGGAGATCTCATACACACTTGAATTTCAACTGAATCAGCTTAAGTGTAGTTTGCTTTCATTTCATGTTTCATGACTATTCAAATTTACCAAGTGAATGGCTTTTTAAAAAGGGTGTTTGGGAAAGAAAACATATATTTACATGTGCACCATACAACTATTACTGCTGTTTCTGTCGATCAATGACCCTTCATGAAATTTATGTTAGGATATGCATACCTGTATGGATGATGCCTTTGCTTTCAATGTAGAGTAGAACTCCTCATCTGGATCCATTCCAAGCAGTGTCAGGTCAGTCAGGTTTGGCAAAGAACACACTGCTTCTGCGAGCTGATGTGATGAGGCTGGTGTGGGACACTGGACATCAACTAGCATGAGAGTCTGGACCTACATTCATTGTGAATATAGTTCAGAAGTTTACCTATACATGCATATATTTAATTAAATATTTTCTCATCGTCTTCTTACTTTTAACAGAAATTCTATTTATTACATAGTTATTCATAATAAAAATTCACAACAAAATTGAATAGGTTTTATTTTCAAATTCAATTTTGTCTATTAAACAAAAGAAGGCACGAAAGTTTCTATGGGAGGATGATTAGTAAGAATGACTTTTAAATAATACTATACAGTGTATGTATTCTTTATAGGTTTTCCAACTTGTTTGCATTGATAAGTCCTACTCCTAATAGCACTGAAATACCCATAAATATGCAACTGCTATTAATTAATGTATGAAGGTATTCATAACTCTGGATTTCATGTGCACTTGACCGCTATGTCAGGAGGTTAGTTGCTATGGTTCAGTTTGGTAAATTCAAGCCTTTATCAAAATTGACTCTCGAAATACTATATGACATATTTTTTCCTATCCATCAAACTTGGAAAAGTTGGATATAGATTATTGACCAAAACAATGTAAATCTTATACACACTTGAATTTTAACTGAATCAGCTTACATGTAGTTTGCTTTCATTTCATGTTTCATGACAATTCCAATTGACCAAGTGAATGGCTTTAAAAAAAGGGTGTTTGGGAAAGAAAACATATATATATGTGTGCACCATATAACTATTACTGCTGTTTCTGTTGATCAATGACCCTCCATGAAATTTACATTAGGACACACATACCTGTATGGATGATGCCTTTGCTTTCAATGTAGAGTAGAACTCCTCATCTGGATCCATTCCAAGCAGTGTCAGGCCAGTCAGGTTTGGCATAGAACACACTGCTTCTGCGAGGTGATGTGATGAGGCTGGTGTGGGACACTGGAGATGATGTAGCTTGAGAGTCTGGACCTGCATTTATTGTGAATATAGTTCAGAAGTTTACCTATACATGCATATATTTAATTAAATATTTTCTCATCGTCTTCTTACTTTTAACAGAAATTCTATTTATTAAATAGTTGTATTCATAATAACATTCACAACAAAATTGAATAGGTTTTATTTCAAATTCAAATTTGTCTATTAAAAAAAAGGAAGACACGAAAGTTTCTATGGAGAGGATGATTAGTAAGAGTGACTTTTTAAATAATACTATACAGTGTATGTATTCTTTATAGGGTTTCCAACTTGTTTGCATTGATAAGTCCTACTCCTAATAGCACTGAAATACCCAGAAATATGCATTTGCTATTAATTAATGTATTAAGGTATTCATAACTCTGGATTTCATGTGCACTTGACCGCTATGTCAGTAGGTTAGTTGCTATGGTTCAGTTTGGTAAATTCAAGCCTTTATCAAAATTGACTCTCAAAATACTATATGACATATTTGTTCCTATCCATCAAACTTGGAAAAGGTTGGATATAGATTATTGACCAAAACAATGTAAATCTTATACACACTTGAATTTCAACTAAATCAGCTTACATGAAAATTACTTTCATTTCATGTTTCATGACAATTCCAATTAACCAAGTGAATGGCTTTAAAAAAAGGGTGTTTGGGAAAGAAAACTTATATATATATATATATACGTGTGCACCATATAACTATTACTGCTGTTTCTGTCGATCAATGACCCTCCATGAAATTTACATTTGGACACACATACCTGTATGGATGATGCCTTTGCTTTCAATGTAGAGTAGAACACCATATCTGGATCAATTCCAAACAGTGTCAGGTCAGTCAGGTTTGGCATAGAACACACTGCTTCTGCAAGGTGATGTGATGATGCTGGTGTGGGACACTGTAAATTTTCAAGATCGAGTATCTGGACCTGCATTCATTGTGAAAATAGTTCAGAAATTTACCTATACATGCATATATTTAATTAAATATTTTCTCATCATCTTCTTACTTTTAACAGAAACTCTATTTATTAAATAGTTGTATTCATAATAACATTCACAACAAAATTGAATAGGTTTTATTTCAAATTCAAATTTGTCTATTAAAAAAAAGAAGACACGAATGTTTTTATGGAGAGGATGATTAGTAAGAGTGATTTTTTTAAATAATACTATACAATGTATGTATTCTTTATAGGGTTTCCAACTTGTTTGCATTGATAAGTCCTACTCCTAATAGCACTGAAATACCCAGAAATATGCATTTGCTATTAATTAATGTATAAAGGTATTCATAACTCTGGATTTCATGTGCACAAGACCCCTATGTCAGGAGGTTAGTTGCTATGGTTCAGTTTGGTAAATTCAAGCCTTTATCAAAATTGACTCTCAAAATACTATATGACATATTTTTTCCTATCCATCAAACTTGGAAAAGGTTGGATATAGATTATTGACCAAAACAATGTTAATCTTATACGCACTTGAATTTCAACTGAATCAGCTTACATGTAGTTTGCTTTCATTTCATGTTTCATGACAATTCCAATTGACCAAGTGAATGGCTTTAAAAAAAGGGTGTTTGGGAAAGAAAATATATATATATATACGTGTGCACCATATAAATATTACTGCTGTTTCTGTCGATCAATGACCCTCCATGAAATTTACATTTGGACACACATACCTGTATGGATGATGCCTTTGCTTTCAATGTAGAGTAGAACACCTCATCTGGATCCATTCTAAGCAGTGTCAGGTCAGTCAGGTTTGGCATAGAACACACTGCTTCTGCGAGGTGATGTGATGAGGCTGGTGTGGGACACTGGACACCATTGAGCTTGAGTATCTGGACCTACATTCATTGTGAGTATAGTTCAGAAGTTTACCTATACATGCATATATTTAATTAAATATTTTCTCGTCTTCTTACTTTTAACAGAAATTCTATTTATTAAATAGTTGTATTCATAATAACATTCACAACAAAATTGAATAGGTTTTATTTCAAATTCAAATTTGTCTATTAAAAAAAAGAAGACACGAAAGTTTCTATGGAGAGGATGATTAGTAAGAGTGACTTTTTAAATAATACTATACAGTGTATGTATTCTTTATAGGGTTTCCAACTTGTTTGCATTGATAAGTCCTACTCCTAATAGCACTGAAATACCCAGAAATATGCATTTGCTATTAATTAATGGATTAAGGTATTCATAAATCTGGATTTCATGTGCACAAGACCCCTATGTCAGGAGGTTAGTTGCTATGGTTCAGTTTGGTAAATTCAAGCCTTTATCAAAATTGACTCTCAAAATACTATATGACATATTTTTTCCTATCCATCAAACTTGGAAAAGGTTGGATATAGATTATTGACCAAAACAATGTAAATCTTATACACACTTGAATTTCAACTGAATCAGCTTACATGTAGTTTGCTTTCATTTCATGTTTCATGACAATTCCAATTGACCAAGTGAATGGCTTTAAAAAAAGGGTGTTTGGGAAAGAAAACATATATATATGTGTGCACCATATGACTATTACTGCTGTTTCTGTCGATCAATGACCCTCCATGAAATTTACATTTGGACACACATACCTGTGTGGATGATGCCTTTGCTTTCAATGTAGAGTAGAACACCTCATCTGGATCCATTCCAAGCAGTGTCAGGTCAGTCAGGTTTGGCATAGAACACACTGCTTCTGCGATGTGATGTGATAAGGCTGGTGTGAGACACCGGACAAAAGTAAGATCGAGTTTCTGGACCTGCATTCATTGTGAATATAGTTCAGAAGTTTACCTATACATGCATATATTTAATTAAATATTTTCTCATCGTCTTCTTACTTTTAACAGAAATTCTATTTATTAAATAGTTGTATTCATAATAACATTCACAACAAAATTGAATAGGTTTTATTTCAAATTCAAATTTGTCTATTAAAAAAAAGAAGACACGAAAGTTTCTATGGAGAGGATGATAACTAAGAGTGACTTTTTAAATAATACTATACAGTGTATGTATTCTTTATAGGGTTTCCAACTTGTTTGCATTGATAAGTCCTACTCCAAATAGCACTGAAATACCCAGAAATATGCATTTGCTATTAATTAATGTATGAAGGTATTCATAACTCTGGATTTCATGTGCACAAGACCTCTATGTCAGGAGGTTAGTTGCTATGGTTCAGTTTGGTAAATTCAAGCCTTTATCAAAATTGACTCTCAAAATACTATATGACATATTTTTTCATATCCATCAAACTTGGAAAAGGTTGGATATAGATTATTGACCAAAACAATGTTAATCTTATACACACTTGAATTTCAACTGAATCAGCTTACATGTAGTTTGCTTTCATTTCATGTTTCATGACTATTCCAATTGACCAAGTGAATGGCTTTAAAAAAAGGGTTTTTGGGAAAGAAAACATATATATACGTGTGCACCATATAACTATTACTGCTGTTTCTGTCGATCAATGACCCTCCATGAAATTTACATTTGGACACACATACCTGTATGGATGATGCCTTTGCTTTCAATGTAGAGTAGAACACCATATCTGGATCAATTCCAAACAGTGTCAGGTCAGTCAGGTTTGGCATAGAACACACTGCCTCTGCGAGGTGATGTGATGAGGCTGGTGTGGGACACTGGAGATGATGTAGCTTGAGAGTCTGGACCTGCATTTATTGTGAATATAGTTCAGAAGTTTACCTATACATGCATATATTTAATTAAATATTTTCTCATTGTCTTCTTACTTTTAACAGAAATTCTATTTATTAAATAGTTGTATTCATAATAACATTCACAACAAAATTGAATAGGTTTTATTTCAAATTCAAATTTGTCTATTAAAAAAAAGAAGACACGAAAATTTCTATGGAGAGGATGATTAGTAAGAGTGACTTTTTAAATAATACTATACAGTGTATGTATTCTTTATAGGGTTTCCAACTTGTTTGCATTGATAAGTCCTACTCCTAATAGCACTGAAATACCCAGAAATATGCATTTGCTATTAATTAATGTATAAAGGTATTCATAACTCTGGATTTCATGTGCACAAGACCCTATGTCAGGAGGTTAGTTGCTATGGTTCAGTTTGGTAAATTCAAGCCTTTATCAAAATGGACTCTCAAAATACTATATGACATATTTTTTCCTATCCATCAAACTTGGAAAAGGTTGGATATAGATTATTGACCAAAACAATGTAAATATTATACACACTTGAATTTCAACTGAATCAGCTTACATGTAGTTTGCTTTCATTTCATGTTTCATGACAATTCTAATTGACCAAGTAAATGGCTTTAAAAAAAGGGTGTTTGGGAAAGAAAACATATATATACGTGTGCACCATATAACTATTACTGCTGTTTCTGTCGATCAATGACCCTCCATGAAATTTACATTTGGACACACATACCTGTATGGATGATGCCTTTGCTTTCAATGTAGAGTAGAACACCTCATCTGGATCAATTCCAAGCAGTGTCAGGTCAGTCAAGTTTGGCATAGAACACACTGCTTCTGCGAGGTGATGTGATGAGGCTGGTATGGGACACGGGAGATTATGTAGCATGAGAGTCTGGACCTGCATTCATTGTGAATATAGTTCAGAAAGTTACCTATACATGCATATATTTAATGAAATATTTTCTCATCGTCTTCTTACTTTTAACAGAAATTCTATTTATTACATAGTTATTCATAATAACATTCACAACAAAATTGAATATGTTTTATTTTCAAATTCAAATTGTCTGTTAAAAAAAAAGAACACACTAAAGTTTCTATGGAGAGGATGATTAAAGAGTGATTTTTAAAATAATACTATATTTAATAAAGATATAGGTCGCCAGTTACTTTAAAGAGTATTGGGCCCTTTATTCAACAATAAATTAAGGATTGCTTGTTTTTGTGACAATGAAAATTCTTGAAAACCCTCAAACTTCCAACAAGCTCTTTAATTTCCTCAAAAAATATCTGTAGAATTCTACAGAAAGACCATCACCCCCT
This sequence comes from Mesocentrotus franciscanus, assembly GCA_037976565.1. Lineage (NCBI taxonomy): Eukaryota > Metazoa > Echinodermata > Echinoidea > Camarodonta > Strongylocentrotidae > Mesocentrotus > Mesocentrotus franciscanus. The sequence goes on along the minus strand of CP137674.1, from coordinate 19,706,452 downwards.
GGCGACTTATTTATATTCATGGCTTTTAAAGCATGCCAACATTCCTCTTCCGATAGCAAACCTTCACAATTGTCTGCTTCTTCTACGGACAGAGTTTTTATTTCCACACCATCAAATAATTCCTTAAAAGTTTCATTTTCATCTTTATCACTATCTTCTTTCGCATAAAAATCCCTGCAATATTCATAAATGTAGTGTAATATATTTTCCTTAATATATTTTCCCGTTGACTTGAACACAATCTATCTCTTTCTCTTTACCATTCCTCTTTTCTAACTGTAAACAATATTTTGTTGACTTTTCACCCTTCTCCATTCATTTTTCCCTCGAACGAACAAATGCACCTTTACATTTATTTGTGTACCATTTATCAATTTAATTTCGTAATTTCTTTTTCTGATCAACACTTTCTGAAGATGCATTGTATTCATGCATCATCTTGACATATTCTTTTATATTCATTTTCCAGATATTCTATATACCATTTCCTCTTTCTGTTACAATCAATAGCATATTTCACACTATATTCTCTTATTATTTTACACAATTCCTATGGTGGCCCAGAAGGAACATCGCGAATCGTGAAATCGCGAATAATTCACAACAAAATTCGTGATGAAATATGCGAGTCGTGAATTTTGTTGCGAATTTCGTCGTGAATGTTGTTCTTGCATTGGTGGTATTCTATTACATTTTTTTCCTGTTTCTCTTTCTCTTTCTCTTTGTATCTCTCACTTTTTATCCCCTGTATCTCTCTCTCTCTCTCATCTCCTTCCCTCGTCTCCTCCTCTATCTTTCTGACTCCTTCTCTCTCTCTCTCTGTTTCTCTCTCTCTTACTTTATATCCCCTCTCTCTCTCTCATCTCCTTCCCTCTTTCTCTCTCTATCTTTTTATGTCTCCTTCTCTCTCTCTGTTTCTCTCCATTTCTTTGTTTCTCTCTATCTCTACCTTTATATCCCCTCTCTCTCTCATCTCCTTCCCTCTTTCTCTCGCTATCCTTCTCTCTCTCTCTTTCTCATCTCCTTTCCTCTCCTTTCCTCTTTCTCTATCTCTATCTTTCCGTCTCCTTCTCTCTCTCTCTCAGTTTCTCTCTATTTCTTTATTTCTCTCTCTCCTTTCTTTCTCGCTCTCTCTCTATATATATATATTACATCTCCTTCCCTCTTTATCTCTATCTTTCTCTCCCTTTTATTCCTCTTTCATTCAATTCTTGTCTGTCAAAAAAATAATAAAAATCATCAAAAGGATTATTTAAGTGGTCTTCTTCTTCTTATCAAGTCACGCCACAAAGTTCACTCTTGTTTAGATTGTCCCAATCCAGAGTTGGATGCATTGCAATTGCAAATATTGCAATTATTTAAAAAAGTGACAAAGACATACACAGAACTGCTCAAAGAAATCACCTGTTTGAGATGCCGGAGAAACAAGATGGTTCTATGTGTACAATACCAAGTCATTATGCATTGCCATGCAGGTCAATGGATATATGTACAGTGTACTACTCTGACAGAACAATTTTACTCAAATTGCAGCTTCCAGGTGTAATGTATACACCCACAGTGCTTTTAAGGGTGGTCCGTAATTCATTAATGTAAATGATTATTCAAATATAATCTTTGCATGAATCAAGTAAGCGATAGAATTATAATTATGTTGTAATTTTATTGATGACTGTTGTTGATGAATACCATGCAAAAATATATTATATATATTATATATCTACGCCATATAGAATAAATATGTACAGAACAATATATAGATTGTAACTATATAACCATTGGGAATAAACTGTTCTTACTATTGTATTTGGACAATATAATTATTTGGTGTGATTGATAAGAATCTACTAAACACTGCTGAATTGTATGCTTTTCACCTTATAATATTAAGCATCTAGAGCTTCACATACTTTATCACCCCAAGAGCATCCTTCCGGAGGGGGGATCAGTTTCTTCCAAATATCCCAAATTCCTATAGCACCTGTAATCCTCCAATCCCTATCCCACACACTGCCTTCCAGTGTTATATAACCAGTTGAATACAATGATTTTGCTGACGTTCATACAGATTGAAATACATGTACCTCCAATTTGAGATCCAACAAAATGAAGTCCTGGTTTAATATGTAAACTAACCCATTGTTTTACATCATTTTAATATCGATCAAAACCATACCCCCAGTTTTTCTAGTTGGGGGCACGGCCACCCAAAAGGGGCACCTCAAGGGGGCGGGTGGGTAGCATGAAATTAAGAAAGAGGGAGAGAGAGACAGAGAGAGGGGGAGAGAAAGAGGGGGAGAGGGGGAGTGAGAGACAGGGTGCGAAGAGGCAAAGAGAGAGATAGGGAGATGAGGGAGGGAGAGAGAGAGTTAGAGAAAAGGAAAGAAGTTAGATAAGTAAAGAGAGAGATATGGAGAGAGGGCCTTTGGGGAAGTCAGAGAGTCACACAGAGAGGGCAAGATGGCAGAGAGGGCAAGAAGGCAGAGAGGCAAAGAGAGGGTGAAGGAAAGAGAGAGAGAGAGAGAGAGTGTGGAGGAAATAAATATACATTCTACTTAAAACAAAATCAAGTGCAAGACCAATAGAGAGTAAATTCATGGTCTCATCAAAATAATAATAGTATTGAAATATCATTATAAGAGAAGATGGGGAGGAGAGGGAGAGCAAAAGATAGAGAGAGAGAGAGAGAGACGGAGAGAGAGAAGGATGAAGGGGGTAGAAGAAAATTGTAAAAGAAGAATATGTCAAATGGTTCTTGAGATATCGTGTTAGAGAAAGTGGGACCAACGGACGGATGGACAGTCCCTAAACATAATGCCTCTGGCACCACCTTCAGTGGGCGGAGGCATAAAAATGATAATAAATCACAAATAATGATAATAATAATGATAATACTAAATGCTTAACTTTCAATGATATAATATTTCTAGGATTAAGAAAAAATATATCTGACTTTCAGTAAATGCCAAAACATGTTATACTATCCTAAATCACAATTAAGTCGTAAGGATTATGCAAATTCCCTTCTTGCAAATGCGAATGTGACCGACACTAAAAGGCAAGAATCACTCTTCCTTCTTATTTCTTCTCATTGGATGTAGCCTAAAAAGAGATTTGTATTTATCTAAACAATGAGTATATTATTGTTATCTACCCAATGTTTTCGTACATGTGCTTTCTTTCTTTTTTCATTCATAAAGCTCCACTTCTAGACATAATCATAAGATTAATTTTTTAATTTTTTTCCTCAGAACTTCCTTGAATGAAATCACAACCGCTGATCATGGGCTTAGTGAGAGTGAATGGTAGTGATATGCCCACGTAAATGTTATCCTGTCAGAGCTTAGAATGTTAACAAGTATATGTGATGGATTTTCTGTTTTTATTTGAATGAAGAATAACGAAGCAACGTTTTCCAGTCGCTGATTTCTTTTATATCCTCACAGTCTCCTTTTTGGTAAAGTTTTAAGACGAGTTTACTGCTAGGGAAACAAGGTTAAATCATATGCACGTAGGAATAGGCGGGTGTACATATACGTTATCTTGTCATCAGATGAGGTACAGGAGCAGTTTTGTGAAACGAATATACCTAGAACTATGATCGTACTTATCATGGATGTGTGTGACTGCCTCAAAAAAGGATACAGTACCAGTTACATTTTTTTGTTAATATATCAAACTTGAATGAGATCTTCCTCTATATAGCTGACGGCGTCTATGACTAGTGATTGAACGATATTCATCCGCAAGTGGAGTGATGCGGCTCTTGCACGTAGTTCGTGAAGCAAACGGAATCGGCAGGTAAGACCAGGCTGCTGCTCCCGGCGGCTTGTTGAACATACATGCGCTAGGTATCTGTATATAGAGCGACGTTACCAGCTAATTAGGAAAAAGCTAACCAAGACCTGCTCCTCAGTGACCACCAGATTCGGAATTTGGAAGATCTCACAATTTGCAGCATGGACGAAGATGGAGGATCTTTAGGGCCAAAGAAGGCGAAGGACAAGGGAAAAGGGAAGAAGAAACCATCGGAGATCGCTGTATGGTAATGAACTGTGGGTCCACTTACCAGACAGCTACTGTTCACTCCATGCCTGGGCCGATCTACTTTACCGAGCACACGCAAAATCTCACCAAATTCAACACACACAACAAAAAATATATGGTAAAAATATCGACTAATAGCGCATCGTTGGCATGTCACAATTCTGAAAAGGGGAATTGATATTCATACTATGAAATATTAGGGGAAGGTGAAGAATTGTACATAGAGTTGAGTTATTGGACTTGTCAGCCTTTGAAACAAAATAAGCAGAAATTTGTATCTCTCTGCCCATGCTTTTCTATGGAATATCCGGGTACGTGAATATACTCTTCCCGGTTGTGACGTCACGGATAGTGGACCAGTTCTGTGACTGATTTTCTAGGCAAAGAAGAGGAGGCTATTTTTTGACATTTCAATTGAGGATATCCAGTAGCCAGAAGATTTTTGTGATATGCTATGTAAATGAACAACTTATAAATAATATATGCTTGCCGTAGGTACCAAATAATGGACATTTATTGTCTTTGTATGTCTACTTTGAGAAAATTTTCATTCATACATTCACCCTAATAATAATTATTACAAATAAGTTTTTATGCAACCCTGTATAAAACAAATCGATTCCGTCATCAATAACTAAGAAAATTAAAGTTTAAGAAATTTTCTGTACAGAGCAAATTGGAGAGGAGCTCACAAGATACATCACAGTGTTCCAAATATGTGTTCACCGATGACAAAATAAAAATTTAATAACTTTCGTAACTTTAATCGGATATTGCTCAAACTTTCACTAATTTGTTTCTCTTATTTTTCTGCCTTTATTAAAACCAACTTAATATCAGGGAAGACTTCCCTTTAAGTATGTTGTGATCTTCCTACATGTTTCTTTTAGAGCATTCAAGTTGTATAAGCATACAACTGTTTTACATGGTGCTCCCTGCCAACCCTCTAGGTTTCCGTGGTTAGTATTCACACTTAAAGGCTTTTGTATATAACACTGCTGCCGCCTTAGTGAAAAGACCATTGATATATCCTTCTGTCAAAAGAATCATCATATATGAGACATTTAAAGGAATTTAAGAAAATTAAAATGTAGATTAGAAAAGGGAAGAGATGGTATTGGAATGAAATTAAATTAAACACTCACACATACATGTACACACTGTACATCACAATTGTGGATGAACTGCTCACCTTTGATTCTTTTCCTTTCCTCGCAAGTGTTGCAAAAAAACAATGATGGAATGCACTTGTAAGATAAACATCCTTCAAGGATGGCATGGAGCATATTATCTCTGCCACATCAAGTGACATAGTAGGTCCACAATCTCTCATAATGTAGAATTAACCTGGATAAAATGATAAAGTGGTTACTGATGTGGTACAGAATATAGACGTTCACTTGGATGTTAGGCATATAAATGTATAAGCTAAATGAGCGGTGGCCCTAGATGTACTGCTAGAACTACAGAGAATAAGAGGAAAAGGAGATTATGACGTTACAGGCTGAAGAACTATTGCCACAACATTTCAAACCAAATTCTTATTTTTGCAACAGCTAGTAGAAATAACTCATTATAGTTTGCCAATTACTAAACAGAGAATCCTTGAATAAAATAAAAGGAGAGTATATAGGTCGAGGAACAGGGTGCGAAAGAGATTACTTCCATTTGTTTTTCTCGCATGTTCACACCATCTAGTGACTCATACCTTAATCATTTATGTTCATTATATGAATATGGTCACCAAATTACAAGGGTGGATAAGGAGCAAAATTTCGGCTTGCAAGAAGAAAAGAAGTAAAATGTTGATACCCTCCTGAGCAAATATTCTCACCAAGGGAGGGTGAAGATGAACTGATCTACAGTAATCAAAGTCCTCCAATCAATCTCAAGTTATAAAGCTACACTGCCTATCACATGTATGTTAATAGTTGCAAATGCCCTAGTTGCAACTGCTTTCAAATTCAAACTGTGCTGCAATGATTCATATCAACAGCACCAATTTTAGACAGGGCCAAGGATATCAGATAGATTCCTTTGTTCATTGTTAAACATTTATAAACCATGAATTTGGATTTCAATTAGGCAAGAGATATTTTGGGGAAAGGGAAGAAAATGTGCAAACTATTGGTGAAGTCCCCTTTCCCCAAATTCTATCTTATCTACAAGGTACATGTAGATGCACTGTGCATGTAGTACTATGCACGTGCCAGTACATAGGTTGTATGGACGTCCTTGTCTACGCCTTGTACATTTGCACGTTCTGAATTCTGTTTCTTAATCTTCTTGCTCCCAAATCACATTTGTTTTGCACGCAGTGCTTGTTCAAATTTCGTATCTATATTCTTTACCATCCTAACGTGACTGTGCACAGACCTCTCCATTTTCAGAAATCCCTCCTGCATGACCGTCCACATGCCATTTTGACTGTTTCTGGTCTGTTTTAATGCCTTTCTTTCAGCCTACATATTTCCACTATCCTATATGCTACAGACTTCTACCAAATTACTATAGATCGTGCAAGAGTTGCTCTTTATCTTTGACATACAAGTTGCCCTTAAAATGCCTTCTTCATACTCTAAAATAGGAGTCCAAAATGGATATTCGCTAAAATTCTTCAAATGTTGACCAATGAAAAGAAAAATTACCATTACTTTGTCATATTTATCAATTCCTTTCTGTCTGACATATTTACAGCATCTTTATCTTGCTGAATTTCACACACAAATGGTCACGCATGATATAGATAGCACCTTCTGAAGTTATGAAAATGATTGTGTTTGTGTGGCCATAGCTCCATTATGCCTGGCTTAATCAGTACCCTGTTTCGTATATATATATATATATATACTTCAAGATATTGCCTTTTCAGCAAAATAAAAAAGTACACCCTACCATTGACCGACATTGCAAATATTGCTCCAAAATAACTTCTGCTCGATTTGCGAACTTTATACCTAGGTCTATGAAACTTGGCGGACATGTGTATCAATCTACTTGACAATTGTCTGCCAAGTTTGGTAAAATTTCATGATGTCATCACAAAGTTATTTTCAAAAATGCTGAATTTGTTATGCATTGATCACATTACAATGCATGACATGCTTGTAGTACATTAGCGTGGATGACAATGGGGTCAAAATGATCGAAATGAAATGCCCTTTGACTTACACGGTACATATATGTCCACACAGAAAATTTTGAGCAAATCGAAATTGAAAGCAGGTCACAATTCGGATTACCCAGGGTTTTCGCCAAATTGTAAAACGTAGTTGCTATTTTTCTTTATCTTGAAATTTTGCTAATATATTCTGGGTGGCCAAACGCAGGACATCTCATAGCCGGATTTTCAACTTTTTCAAACAGGACTATTTAGACGCCATTTTATATCCTGCATTACAATGTATCGCACTATATGCATCACGTATATGTATGTAATTAGTCTGTTAGCATGCAAGGCCATGTAGACCGAAGTACAGTATATGGAAAACCATACGTGTTTAACGACATGTGTCTTCATGCATGTCGTGTATAAAGAATCATCTAATTGCTTTATTTATCTACTCAAAGAAATAGAAATACGGGCATCAATGCATGCATATCGTTCTACGATTGCAGTTATAGTTTCCTACAAACCTCTTTGAAGCACCTTTCCATAATTATACTGTTGTACTGTAAGAAAATTGCAAACAACGTAAAAGTAAGAACTTGTACAAAAATGGATGAACTAATTTTGTTTATCAACTATGATCAAACTTACCACATGTCCAATGAATGCATAACCAGCTACAGTGTGCATTGTCATGTCTCTGTCTACGGTCAGCCCAGTCACCTCTGATGAAACCCTGTCCTTCACCAAGGCTGCTACATCTGGGTCCTGACTCTCAAAGGCTACATCAACAATGAAAGGTAACTTTTCACTGTGTCCCCAATATTCGTGCTTAGTCCCTGAAGCATAGAGTTCATTACAAAGGTTGCAATACTTTTGTTCTGTGACACAGTGAAGTACAGGAGATACCTAAACTGCTCCTTCCTTGTCAGCACTACTTGCTCAATCAGCCTCTTGAATTCATTACGATCTGATTCATACAGGGAAGCAAGATGGACTCCAGCCATGTACTCCTGAAACAGTTTGTGAGGGAAGAAGACTGGCAATTGCACATGAGAATTCCTCTCATTTGTATCCATGTCAGCTGCAATTCTGTCCTCCTGAGACAAGATCCCGACCCGACAGGCAGTGTCCTTGGATTCTGGGCATATTTGGAAATCATCTTCACCGAAAGTCAAGGTATTTTCTAGCAGACCATTAGGGCCTGTTTGGCAATAGGTCCAAGGAGCTCATCAATTTTTTTCAAATAGGCAATAAGTGAGGGGCTGCCTACTTTCTTCACCTCTTTTTGAGCATAATGTTCTTTTAGAAAGGCAATCATTTCTTTGAATATCTGAGAAAAAGTTTTCAGTGATTTCATTTTCTTTATTTTTTGCTCGTCACGTTCTCTCCACATAAGACACAACATGGCTACATATATAGGATAGGGGGCCATGTTTTCAGATATGACATCATTATCACTGAAGAATTGGATAAGCTGATTTGCTTTATCATCATTCTTTGGAAAGTATTTGTGAATGTAAACTGACAAATTCTCTCTGTTGAAACCCTCAACATGAATGAATGTGTAGAGCTTCATTAGATCACCATCTGATCTAATCTCCACTGCTCTCCATGGGCGAGTAGTCACCAAGACTGGGCATGAGGCAAGTTGATCTGAACAAAGAATATCTACAAGTCCAATATCACCAGTCTCAGATGAGCTTCCGCATGCCTCTGAGGAGGTGACACTTGGCTGTGATGGCTGAAGTTGCATTTGATCAGTAGGCTGTGATTTGCAAGATTTTGTCTTCATGATTTGACCACTGACTTCGTCTAGCCCATCGAATGCGATGAATACCTTGTCAGGATTTGACTGGATATACTCAGTCATCTGAGAAACCGTTGCTGGATTGTTTTTGGCCAGATAAGACTTTGCAATCTCGCCAATAGTGTTTTTTAAATTCACGTAGAGGAACAATCAGGACCCACACAAAGTGACTGAAATAGCTCCCATTAATCCAGTCCCAGGCAATCTTAGCACAGAGTGTAGTTTTTCCAGCCCCTGCCTCTCCCTGAACCATGATCCGCTTGGGGAACTCTTCATTGACTTTGAGATCAAGGATATCATTGTAATCTAGCATTCGCTTCTCTGTCCCATGCTCTTCTTGTAAGACTAGATTAGTATACATGTCTTTAAACTGCACAATGGAAGCTGGATTGAGAGGATCAGCTCTGATCTTACAGACAGTTGACCTGTACTTGAACTTGAAATCATTTGCACACTGCTTAACCAGTTCAGGAGAAAGTGGTTGGGTCTGAGATTTAGCTGAAGGAGGTTTGGTCTGTGATTCTCTCAGTCTTGATGGCCCTCCTAAAAATACATAGATAATCCATATTCACATTATTACACGTAATTTTTTTTGGATACATCTGAAAGGATTGTAAAGGCCTGAGGCTAATAGTGTGACATACATGTACGACTACATGTAGGTGCAAAAACAGAAAGTCATACATGTACATGTATGTCTGAATTTATATGACTTCATTCAATTTTAAGGACATTTAAAATCTGAGTAATTTGTGTATACATTTACTTATAGATGAATATCACTGGAATAACTTTTCCTAGGACATTTGAGCAATGCAGAGTTTCCCTCACAATCACACATCTTAATTTGAAGAAAAATACAAGACAAATATGACCGACTCTAGTATGCCTCTGCCTAAATTCAGTTAAGATCAGGGCTTGAATCAATCTTTAAATATCACAATGAGAACAAATAGCCTACATATATATATATATATATATACAAATACATGCTGATTGATCTTTACAACCTTTGACCTTTGACCTGACAATCCAACATCTGATCACTTGTGTCCCTATGGTGACGCATACCATATGTATTTTTTAATAAAAAATTTCAGCTAAAATAGCTTAAAGTAGGTGATAAGGTAATAATCGTTTCATTTTGCTGACCTTCGACCTTCTTATAACCCCAATATAATCAGTTTGTCTCAATATGGGGATTCATACCAACATCAAACTTGAAATTCATGGCTCAAACCGTTCTTGAGACATTGCAATAATGGGGCTAAAACCCTAAAAATAATTTAATTTGACCCTCATGGCCCTTGGCCTTTGACCTACTTATCTCAAAATATAATCACTTCATGTCACTTTGGTTATGCATGATAACACCAGGTTTTAAGTTCATAGCTCAAGTGGTTCTTGATATATCATGAGGCTAAAACCTGTAATTTCAACAATTTACCTCTATAACCCACTTTCACCCAAATCTAATCATGATTATCTTCCTATGGTGATACATACTACATTTTGTACCAACAAGTTTGAAGTTCATACCTCAAGTGGTTCTTGAGATATCGCAATAGCAAATAAGCAGGACGGATGGACATACAACCCCAAAACATATTTTCTCCCGCACCACCTTCCTTGGGCGGATGCATAATTACAGTTATCCTAATGAAATGACGCAAAAGAATATAATTTGTTTGTAGAACATGTGCACATAAAGAAAGCTGACACACATTAAATTCTGCTGTCACTCAAAGTACTTGTACTATATTGGTGTCCAGAAAATATCTAGGATTAACAAAGTTAAATTAGTACATTATAAAAACATACATGGGGCCAGATCAAATTTGACACTTCTGTAAATTGTGGCAATTGTATAGAACACAGAGCACTCACTTTCTCTATGGTAAAAACTGACGTCACTTTTATGCATGGCTCTCTATCTTCTGTTGTAGCAAGAATTAGTATCTGTTTACCTGTGCTGTTTGGAATTAGAGTTTCATTGAGTAATCTGTCTGATAGGCCACCCAACTCAATCGCTCGAAGTTTTTCTGCCAAAAGCTGACGTCTGTTTGAGTGTGGAGGTTGCTGCCTGACTTTCCATTTCATGAATACGTGCAAAAATGCATTGGGATAGTTATTCGACTTCTGTATCAGGATGTTCTCTAGCTCAGAATAGGAGAAACCTAGAGATATCCCTACAGCCTCGTAGTCAGATGGAAGGATATCCTTGGCCAGCATCAGGAACTCCATGTCACTGACAGTAATGTAAAATGAATAATAAATCTATTGGGTACAATACGATATTAGCTAGAGAACATCCTATTTACTGAGAAGTTATCATGTGATACTCAACAATTTGTATTACGTACATGCTCGAGCATGCAATACAGTAGTCTTGGCATATCAGAATATATAATGCCTGTGATATTAATATTTGAAACATATTGCCCCAAGTTGCCGGTGAGGGCGTTATTGTTGTTCTTACAAGGGTAATTATTTTTTTTAAAGCAGAGTTTGGCATTAAATACAATGATGATGATGATGATGATGATGATGATAATAATAATAAGAAGAAAAGGATTACTACTACTTGTAAAAATAATGTATTACATGTATTATCATTACTAGAATTCATGATGATATTAATGATGATGATGATGAAGATGATCAGGATCATTATTATTATTATTATTATTATTATTATTATATTATTATTATTATTATTATCATCATTATTATTATCATCATTATTGTTATAATTATCATTATTATTACCTTCATCATCAAAATTTTTACCTGCATCATGCTTAATCTATGTAATCACTAAGTTTGTTTGATAACATGATGATTTCAAGTGTCACACTGACTCATTCACGACAACTGACCACATTGTGTGTTTTGCCTTAATTGTTTAAGAAGGTTGAGTTCTGGGAAAGGTGAAACAAATTGTGAGCTTTTTTCACACTATGTTATGTTATGTTATGTTATGTTATAAAAAATCTTCCCTAAAAAAAGACAGCTCTTCAAATGCCCTCATTTTTAAAATATGACAAATATTTTGTTGTTGACCCCACTTTCCTGCCACATGTTTGTGTAGTCCCATATACAAATTTCTGTGTCCAGTACATGTGACTTTAAGAATGGGCAAAATTATCATTTTGACAACTCCAAAGCCTCAATCACTTATGTGCTACATGATCAACCTTTCCAATCGCTTCCACATTGTTTCTTTCGCAATGCAATCATGTAACTATAGATCCCCGTTCATAAAACTTGTAAGCAATCACAAATGCTAAATTTCTATGACAAATCTGCTCTCAGCGGATCAAATGCCACATAGTCAGGTCAAGATATGGTTTGACCCCCCCCCCAAAAAAAGTTTTTCAACGATTTCTAGTAGTATTCGACCTCAGGAATAACATACTAAAAGTATACCACAATCGAAGGTTCAGAAAGCTGTTATTTTCAAGATGGCGTCCAAGATGGCCGCCAAAGCTAAATATGACCATAAATCACTTATTTTCCATCATAGAGACATAATTTTGGTGTCTATCCCATGGTTTCGGGGGTCAGAGAATCCATTTAAACAGGTAAGAATGGTGTGTGATGGTCTAAGAAATCCGAAAATCCAAGATGGCGTCCAAAATGGCTGCCATAACATAAAAATGGCCATAAGTCACTTATTTTCCATCCGAGAGACATAATTGGGGTGTCTATGCTATGGTTTTCGGGGTCATAGACTCCATTAGGATAAGTTAGAACGTTAAGCAGTGGTTCAGGAAACCACGAAATCCAATATGGCGTCCAAAGGGCCACAAAACCACTAAGATTTCTCAATAGAGGGCGCACTTTATGAACAGGAAATGAACTTATAATGTTTCTCTCTCACCCTTATGGTGTCACCGACCCCCAACCCCAAGAAAAGGGTCAATTCAACTATTGACATGTCATTGTCAACACTGAGGGAGGGGGCCGAGGAGGGGAGGGGGAGTGACAAAGACAAAGTAACAACTTAATTATAATACCTAGACACACATTCATAATACCCACCCACCATACGATTAAAAATGTTTAAAACCTTGTGTTATTCATGTCATCTTATAGCGAATACACATGCAGATCTTCACGTTCCTTCATTTTGATGAGGAATGTACTTTAGTAAGGAAAAATCATCTTCTGCTTCACTATCAAGTGACTCGTTATATGGATTGTGGCATACATCAAGTTGGCAAGGTCCACACACACTGTTACATGGTAGTCCATAACATCTGCAGGTACAGCAAGGTGTGCTACAAGCAGTACAGCAGTTGCAATGAATCAACTTAAGAAGATTACTAGGTGCGCAGCCTCCATATTCAACATCACTGGAACCAGGTGATTGTCCTCTAATTTCCAGCCCCAGTCTGTGACGTCCATGTCTTATAATTCACTCTCCATCCATGCCATGACTTGGTAGTATGTTCTGAGGGAGTGGAATTTGGTGGAGGCTGGCGTAGGAGGGAGTCGCATTGGCAATTCTCTTGACGAACAAGTTGTATCGTAATGATGCAAGTGAGTCATTACAGCGGCAACCAAACATGAAAGACATTGCTTTGATGCCAAGTTCCTCTATTAGTTCCTTTGGCTGACTTGGAAGAAGGAAAGTACTAGCACAAGATTCTTAAGTGCATGGGGCTTTATTTCACAAGCTTCTGGAAGACTGCTCTCTTTCCGATTCCAAATATCCTGGAAGTCGAAGCGCAACCAGTGTAGGCATGTCAAAAAAGTAGTTGTGAGCATAGATCTTTACCCAGCTACACTTTCAACTGCTCAATGTTATACACCTTCGGAGCCTTGGCTGCATTGTCAGACCGGAAGTATAGTACCCTGCTATCTACATCCGCGTAATGCAAGAGTAACACCAATACGTCAGTGCCTTCTCAAATCAGAGTAGCAGACTGATGACGAAGAATTCACTGCAGCTTTAGCAAGATGTACATCTGCATCCCAGGATACATTGATGACGGTGCAATTACTCTTCCTCAGTTCCTCACTAATGAGATTTATGAGTCCCTGCTTATTGCAATCTCTTGATAAAAACTCATTCTTCTTGCCTGAAAATACTGTGTCTGCATTGAATCTGACAACTGGGTGGGCATTCTGCCCACGTCGCTGGTGTGTATTATCATTCAATGATGGCCCTCCACCATAGCCGTCAATAACTACATTTGCAGAACCATATAGTGGGGGGTTGTGAAATCAGCATATGATTGTGCTATTCTGCCATAGCTGTCTCCTGTCTTCCATGGTATCCGATGCACCAAGGAACCACCATCAAGGACATACTGTTCTGGGTTTCTTCACGGCTTCACTCGACACCTTACTTGCATGATCGGTTATAGCATGGGCTAGCCGAGGCTTCTCAGCCTCCCAAAAGACATTCCTAGCCTCGAAAAGTGCAGGTGGGAACGGACTGAGCTCATAGCTCACCCCCTCTGCTACTTCAAGCTCCCTTGTTTTTTAAACTACCAGGAACCGTTGAAACAGCAAAGCAAAGCAGCATTTATGGTTTGTTCAGGTACAATTTTTACTTTCGAAATCTCTCCCAGAGTCGTAGCTTTGTCTTTCCTTTTCAACGAGACTATGAAAACAGCATATTGGAAGGCCACTGAGCTATAATCATAGATGTGCCCCAGAATAGCCCACTGAAAGGGATTGACTTGCACTTAGGTTGCTTCCAGGCCTTCATGATTTTGCTGGAAGCAATCAGTACCCTGATGAAAGGAACTGGACTTCGCAAAATCCTTGGAACAGATAGCAGGGAACTATACTTCCACTCTTACAATGCAGCCAAGGCTCCGAAGGTGTAGAACTGTAAGCAGTTGAAAGTGGACCTGGGTACGGGATCTGTGCTCACAACTACTTTCTCTGGATGCCTACACCGATTGCGATTCGACTTCCCAGATATTCGGAATAGGAAAGAAAGCAGTCTTCCAGAAGCTTGTGAAATGCAACCTCACTTTGGAATCCTGTGCTAGTACTTTTCTTCTACCAAGTCAGCCAAAGTAACTAACTTAGAGGAACTTGGTATCAAAGCACCCAGAAATTTTGGAAATTTTGAAAACACAGACCCATGTTTAGGGATAGTTTTGTTAAAAATTGGACCCATGTTTAGGGATTTTTGGTGAAAAAGTGACCCATTAGAGCGGCACACCCCCGTATATCTAAATATTTGAGTACCCCCTCCCCTGGGCTACCAAGTCATGGCATGGATAGAGAGTGAGAAGACATGGACGTCACAGACTGGGGCTGGAAATTAGAGGACAATCATCTGGTTCCAATGATGACAAATACGGAGGCTGCACCTAGTAATCTTCTAAAAGTTGATTCATTGCGACTTCTGTACTGCTTGTAGCACACCTTGCTGTACCTGCAGAGGTTACGAACTACATGTAACAGTGTGTGTGTGGACCTTGCCAACTTGATGTATGCCACAATCCATATAACAAGTCACTTGATAGTAAAGCAGATGATTTTTCCTTACTAAAGTACATTCCTCATCAAAATGAAGGAACGTGAAGATCTGCATGTGTATTCGCTATAAGATGACATGAACAACACAAGGTTTTAAACATTTTTAATCGTATGGTGGGTGGGTATTATGGGTACTTTGTTACTTTGTCTTTGTCACTCCCCCTCCTCGGCCCCTCCTCAGTGTTGACAATGACCTGTCACTAGTTGAATTGACCCTTTTTCTGGGGGTTGGGGGTCGGTGACACCATAAGGGTGAGAGAGAAACATTATAAGTTCATTTCCTGTTCATAAAGTGCGCCCTCTATTGAGAAATCTTAGTGGTTTTGTGGCCCTATGGACGCCATATTGGATTTCGTGGTTTCCTGAACCACTGCTTAATGTTCTAACTTATCCTAATGGATTCTATGACCCCGAAAACCATAGCATAGACACCCCAATTATGTCTCTCAGATGGATAATAAGTGACTTATGGCCATTTTTATGTTATGGCGGCCATTTTGGACGCCATCTTGGATTTTGGGGTTTCCTGATCCACATGCTTAACATTCTAACTTATCCTAATGGATTCTATGACCCCGAAAACCATAGCATTGTCACCCCAATTATGTCTCTGGGATGGATTTAAGTGACTTATGGCCATTTTTATGTTATGGCGGCCATTTTGGACGCCATCTTGGATTTTGGGGTTTCCTAGACCATCACAGACCATTCTTACTTGTCTCACTGGATTCTCTGACCCCCGAAACCATGGGATAGACACCAAAATTATGTCTCTAGGATGGATAATAATTGATTTATGGCCATTTTTAGGTATCGGCGGCCATCTTGGACGCCATCTTGAAAATAACAGCTTTCTGAACCTTCGATTTTGGTATACTTTTAGTATGTTATTCCTGAGGTCAAAAACTACTAGAAACCGTTGAAAAACCTTTTGTTGCAATTTGTTTGGGTTGGGATGTTTTTTACCGTATATTGACCCGACTAGTCAGGTCAATTAAAGTACCAGAGCGAAGGTTTTAAAATGCTTTTATCCTTAATAATATTGGTATCATTGCAAAGGTAATGTTACAATCTTTCTAATAATTCATATTTACTTTTCAAAAATTGTTACAGAATTGACTAATCTGCTATCAAAAATGATGAATTTACTTCCCGTTTTTTCCGCCCTCGATCAGCCCGCTGTTCGCTGGTACGATATGTGACGTAATAGGTTGGGCACATGAGCGAGAGTGCATGCTCCCAAGCCCCCTCACACAGCTATCCGCTGCATGCATTATACATATACGAAAGCCAGTCGAACGCGAAATCTATCACAATGTCCGAGCTTGAGGAAGAAGTTTTACTAAATTTAGATATCGAAGTTGATGAGCACAGCTCCACAACTAATGACAGTGATTTATTTGATTTTTTGTATGTTTTAGTAGGCTAGCTATCTCCACGCCGGAGTTGCGGGTCAAAAATGGATACGAAAGTACACCAGCGCCATATGAAATTCCCAAGTTCGAGCTGGCCGCGCCGCACCGGCCCCGCTGAACTGGCGATCGATCCGTCATGCACTGGGGTGACTGACTGGGCGAGACATTTTCTAATTTTTAGAAAGTGTAGGGCTATTTTGGCAAATTTCACGGATAAAAAACAAAGAAGAATAGATGTGAGATTATATCTTGCGAATACCAATTACATATATGCACCATAAATGGAACTGCACGACATCATAAAAATGCAAAGCCAGAGGGACTCTCGCGATTTATCAACACTCAACAGCAATCACCAATCATCTTGCACATGCCAAGCCATGACCGAAAACTTCACAGCAAATTACACAAAACGGAAGAATATTTGGACAAATCGATCTGCACGATTCACCCCCTCGTATTACATTACATAATTTGCTCAATATGCAATAATAAAGTGTAATTTCCTGATTTCGAGAGATTGTTATTCCACTTTCATCAAAGCTGGCTTAATGAATCATTCGAAGTCTGGGTAATGTATACTGAATGCAAAATACCGCACGCGAGCTGAGCGAGAGCCGAGCGAGCCCAACCTCTGACGTCATAAGTCTGTACTCCGTAATTTTATTTTTCAAGCCAGGAAAAGAAGTTCTGAGAAGGGTCTTGGAAAAAGCATCTTATCGCGTTTCATTTATATTTATAATACTTTAGAGCAGATGATTTGTGTTCATATTGGTGTAAGCTTTCAGTACATGTATAATTTGTCCATTTTGTGACATTTTGTGACATTTCTTCGCTCAGGTACTTTAAGATATGATTTTAGTTCATGAAACAGGGCCCAAATCTCAAATTTATTGCTAACCCCCGAAGATGCTACTGGTATATATGCATACCTTACTGCAGTGTTAGGACCTGGATTGGTTTCAATGTCACCAGATCTCATCAAGAGGATCAGGAGCAGATAGAGAAGGCAGTATCCAACCATAGTGTAAGATGTCCTTCTCACTCGACAGAAATGTAGTCCTCTGGAAAATGGTGATATGACATGGGCGACAATACCTGAAAACAATATTCAGAAATATCTACATTATGTACATAAAACAGATGGAATAAAGATCCTTGAGAGTTTCAATTTCACTATATAGATATAACAGCTTAAAGGTTAATAGATGCAGCACAACAAGAGAAACCGAGCAAAAAAGATTTGAGGAAAATCAGATAACTAATAAGGAAGTTATGAATTTTTTAAACAGTATGAAAAACTATGGAACAATGAAAATCACTACACAAATTGCCAATTTGGTTATAACTTTGTGACGTCATTGCCTCACTATTTATCAATTGCTTTATATATTTTTATCCCATTCATTTCCCTTTTTATCCCCAAGAACTTGATTTCTCAAGCCTTTGCCAAGGTTATAATATGATTTGTATCATATTGCATGCATGACATTTCACAAAATCTTTTATGAACTATATTGTATATTCATAATCATTAATTTTTGTATAAATAGTTTATCAAAATTCACATTTGTTTAATGATTTAACAGAAAAAAAGACTATATATTGGTGCATCCTCAAAAAAACATATTACTATTAATATAACTTGGATGCTGA
This sequence comes from Mesocentrotus franciscanus, assembly GCA_037976565.1. Lineage (NCBI taxonomy): Eukaryota > Metazoa > Echinodermata > Echinoidea > Camarodonta > Strongylocentrotidae > Mesocentrotus > Mesocentrotus franciscanus. The sequence goes on along the minus strand of CP137674.1, from coordinate 19,687,908 downwards.
TGTGAGGAAATAAAATTCTGAGGGGGGAAATGAGAAATTTATATTATCAATATAAAGAAAACAATTAGTGGATAGTGAGGCAATGACGTCCAGACTCATGAGTGAGTTGCCAATTGTCTTATGATTTTTTTCTAGATCATATAGTTAATTTTCCAAGAAGTGCAGCAAAAGACCCACAGGAGACGAGTATCTTTGACAAGCCATAACTTAATACAGCAATATCCAATTTCAATCATCTTTCACCACTGGATTTCTCTTATAAAAGCTTTACATTGATGTATAGTTTGACCATATTTGAAGACTTGTTGTTATACAGTGCGTATAAAATAAAGTGTACCCAACTTTGGTATCTGCTAATTAAAAATTCATAACTAATATGACTTTGACATTTATTTCATGATGAGGAGTAATTGTTACTACGTACAAATATTTGGGCACAAACATTGAAAATAAACTGGTTAATTCTCAGAGGGATAACTGTCCTTGGGGGGTAATTGTCCACGGGGGTGATTGTGCATGGCCTGGGGGCTAATTGTCCTCGGTGGGGGTGTTGTCCTTGGGGGTAATTTTCCAGGGGGTTATTGTCCTTGAGGGGTAGTTTTCCGGGGGGGGGGTAGTTTTCCAGGGGGTAATTTTCCGGGGGTGATTGTCAAGGGGGTACTTCACAAATTGTCCTAGAAGTAAAACCTGTTAAAATAAATGGTCTAGTCATCATCATACATGCAGCCATACAGGTGATAGCAAGAATCAAAATGATGACTGTAACCAAATAAAAGAACAACTACAACTACAACGTGTATATACCCAGACGTTCTGTGTCCAGAGGTTGTGTATTTAAAACGGTCAGTAATTTAAAGAAAATTACACGCAAAATTCCATAGAAATTTTAAGAATTAGAGTCTAGATCTATATCATTATAGACCTAGATCTATGTTATAAAATATAAAGTATAAATAATTATGAGGGTAATTGGTATCATTTAATGCATGCATTTCGTTAAATCCAAAGGCAAAATTGATGGTTTAATTAGTGTCCAGACACCCAACCCTGGCCCCATCCATACGCATTAGCAATTTATTTTAGCATTGACCACTAGTCTATGGCTATCTGACTACCGGTATGTGTTGCTGGTGTGCATCATTCATACTACAGTGTACCAGGAAGATGAGAACAAATTCCTGAGTGTACTAACACTCAGTAACAAAGCCAGGCCAAGGAACAAGGTTATTTGAAATAGACTAACCTTGTTTCATTTCAGTCTGATCAAGTTTACAAAGACAGCATGTCGTCGACAGACTTAAATCTAAATCTACTGCACCTGAAGAAAGATAAATTTAGTAAGATCAATCACTGAATCGAACTCGGAAGCAAGGTGGCGTGGCAGTACGTGCAAATTTCTGGCAGAAAAAATGGCGAATGCACAACTCAGTTGAAAGGGCATCGGAATCCCCGCGTGCGCGGCTGTGCGTGTTTTTTTCTTCTAGCCATTTCAGCAAGATTATCTTCTACGTTCGCGCGGACAGTCTTCATATTTCTAGTACCGGTACGGTACGTGTAGTTGTGGTTGTTGTTTGTATTTTGGGCGTTCAGTCAAATTTGACTATTTACGCCTAGTCTAGTTCTTAAGTTTAATCAGTCGAGGTAGTCGAGTCGTAAAAGTTCCTAGCTTGAAAACTCTGTGCGCCTGAGCTTCGCTTGTTCACTCCGTCCACTCCTGGATGGGGATGCATGTATACAATTAAAAAAGATTGTGAGGTCGCAGTGCAAAAAATTAAATCTTATAAAGAGGAAAAAACAATCATGATGAGTGATGTTTTTTTTCTACTCACTTTTAAGCACAACCTAATCATAAAAGACTGACAAGAGCTTTAATTTAAATGCGAGCGAGCGTAGATCAGAGAGGGAGTTTTTCAAATTTATAGAAAATGTTGCTCTTAATAGGGTTAAAGATGAAAGAAGAAGTATAACGCTCATTTATTAGATACTGCCACTTACTGCATCTCTGTCTCTTTTTTTTTGTTTTCGCTCTCTCGATCTCTTTCTCTTTCACTATCTTTCACTCCCCCTCTCTCGTTCTCTTCCTATCTGTCTTCTCGGTCTCTATAATCATCTCTCTTACCCTCCTCTCGCTCTCTCTCTCTCTCTCTCTTCCTTTCTCTTTCACTATCTTTCACTCCCCCTCTCTCGTTCTCTTCCTATCTATCTTCTCGGTCTCTATAATCATCTCTCTTACCCTCCTCTCGCTTTCTCTATCTCTCTCTCTCTTCCTTTCTCTTTCACTATCTTTCACTCTAACCCCTCTCCCTCGTTCTCTTCCTATCTATCTTCTCGGTCTCTATAATCATCTCTAGGCTTACCCTCCTATCGCTTTCTCTCGCTTTCTCTCTCTCTCTCTCTCTCTCTCTTCGTCTTCCCTGTCTCTCCTAGATTTCAAATCAGACAAAGAGATCAGAGATCGATTCAGATCGAAGGTATATTTAAATCTTCCTTTTTTATTCAATTTAAAATCATGACTGCTTATGACATGCACATCAATAGGCCATTTCTGTCATGTAACAACATTTATGCATACCGGTATGCCTTTCTGAAGCCCCTCGATATGAATTATTTCATTCACCTGTTTATACAAATGAATGTATTTCAATAGTCAGGATTCAAATTGTATACATTAGTTGTTGCTAGGTAGGACAAACAATATGGCTTGCACAGTGGTGCAAATATCACAAAATATTGAGTGTCACATGACACCATTTCAGCTAAAGGATAGTCACTAACAAATACACTATCATCAAACTACAACTAGCACGTTCTTATGTCTCCTTTATAAATCATAGTGTTGAGATATCTAATCTAAGGCACTGCAAACTCTATTTCAGTAATTAATGATCATCCAATATACATAGAAAGACCTGGGGGTGTTTCACAAAGATCCTAAGTTGAACTTAACTCTATAAAAGTTGGACTTAAAAATTATGGAGAGCCATATTTGTTGCCTTAAAACAAAATATATTCAAAAGCGAAAATTCAAGTATTTTAGACTTTTTATAAATTCCACATCAAGAACATGATATCTCCTTGATAATTGAAAATATGAATAATTTGAATCAACATTTTATGCCTTTTAAAATAACTTTAAAGAAATATTTTCATAGATATGCTAACGGCTTTCCATAATTTTTAAGTCCAACTTAGAGATAAGTTCAACTTAGGATCTTTGTGAAACACCCCCTTGCATGTTTAGTACATCCGTTTGCATGACACAATTCAGAATATAAACTCACAGATCTGAGCGATTCGCATTGTCTATTATGAAAATCAGAGTGGATTATAAAAATGACATCACTTAATCAGGAGAGGATGGTGATCAAAAGGCAAGGTAACGGAATGCTCATAAGAGTACTACCTACGTTTGTTTCTTATAGGTCAATCAAGGATGCAAACTTACTAAAATATAAAAACTTATTTACAATCAAGGCAAGTATGGCGAACACAAACAAGTTCAAAATATACATGTATCATACCATTGCATAATCATAATCATAATGATGCAAAGAAAAGCATAGAATATGAATCATAAAAATTATTGAAATCCAGTACTGAATACAATTAGAATAAACATGTATCGTACAATTATAGTAGCACATTTACATGTACACTGGAATGATGTAAAGAAAACCTGGCAAATATTTCCTCAAATGGATTTATTATATAGTACTGCATGGTGAATGTAGTTAAACATGTACAAACAATAATCAATGTCAAATTAAATATTACTCTGATAACTCAGGCATGTTAGAGTGACAAAAGCGACATGTATCATAAAATTATAGCAGCATATTTACATATATACACTGGAATGATGTAAAGAAAATCCTGAAAAATATTTCCTCAAATAGATTTTAAAATCTGGAACTGGATGTAGCTCTAAATATACAAACAATAATCCACATCAGACAAAATGTTACACTGCGGATAACTCAGGCCCATGACATACACCCTTACCAGACAAAGTTAGTTCTCAACTAACATATTGAATTATATGAAGTTTGTTGACATGATAGCTAGAGCACTATGACTTTTAATATCTGGGTCATTTCTGGTAACAAATTCACAAATTCAAGTCAATTAAGATTCTACTTAATTATATTTTTATTGAACATATGTGCAATGACATTAACAAATATTGTGACATTTCGATTAGATGATTTGAAATATTACATACTTAAACTCATAACTCACTTTATGACAGTTGAGTGGTATTTCATACATTGCATGCAAATCACCAAAAACAAAGTGGTAAAAGTCTACAATACACATATACTTGGTACATCATACATGCACTACATCAACTGTCCAATGTACTAACATCCTTGAAAAAGCATTAATCCACATTTGCCACCCTCCATCCAGGTAGAAATGGGCACCAGATATGCCAAAACACTACATATTTGGCTGCCACCTAGGACTAGGGTAATAAAATTCGAGCGCCAGGAGTCATGGCATGATGGGGGTTTGTACTCTATCAGAAGCCACCATTATTATCATTATAACTACTAGTCCCTGGTGTTGTCACCTTCTATACACAGGCATAATGCATGATCGTAGCAGAGTAGAAAATGAACCCCTATTCAGATTTTTTTCAAAAACATTTTCCACACAACATGACCCTCTCTGCATAATACAAGTACACAATGGGATCTCGATGCAACTCTGTTTTGGGCTTATCGAGTACACATTCACAAAACGAACGTTGTTTTAGCATTACTTTCTACATACCGGTACTCCTTTCACATGTTTTCGAACATTGTGACAATATTGTGATCTCTCTCTCTTGTAAAATGTATACACTAACAGTAACACCAGATAGTGCGCTGCACTCATCAAGGTGAGAAAGAAGAAAACAGCCTTTCTACAAATATTCAAACATTTACAAACATCGTCGAAAATTACCCCCTTTTACCCCAAATTTCTTGCTATATGTCCAGGGCTTGAAACCAATAGGCTCGCCGGGACACATGGACGCCTATATCTAGGTCAGGACCCCCCAGAATTTCTAAGTTTTTACTCAGGGCTCATGCATACAGAGTGTAGAAAGTTAAATCTGAACCTCATTTCCCCTAAAAAAAAAAGTTAATGTGGAGCCCTGTATCTTGCATAAACTAGATGGAGGTTCGACTGCATGCAGTAAAAAATGATGCCTCCGCCATAGGGCAATTTTACAAACCAAAACAGAAGCAATTAAAAAAATTCAAGTTTGATTGTAATCAATTAACAGGTTCTCAGAATATCGTGATTAAAAGCTATTTTTCATATACATGTATGACCCTTTGAACTTTGACCTCATGACCCTAAAATCTAATCAGTTCATTGGCTCTGCAAGATGCATACATGTCCCGAGTTTGATAGTAATCCATCCGCCAGTATTGACAATGCGTTCACAAGCTATGTATGGCATGCATACATAATAAGCCCTGTGACCTTTGACCTTTGACCTCATGACCCCAAAATCTAATCAGTTCGTTTGCTCTGTAAGATACATACATGTCCCGAGTTTGATATTAATCCATCCGCCAGTATTGATAATGCGATCACGAGCTATTTTCGCATACATAATTGGCCCGGTGACCTTTGACCTCGTGACCCCCAAATCTAATCAGTTCATTGGCTCTGTAAGATACATACATGACCCAAGTTTGGCGGTAATCCATAAATCGGTTCTTGTGATAACACGATCACGAGCTATTTTTGCATACATAATGAGCTGTGACCTTTGACCTCATGACCCCAAAATCTAATCACTTCATTAGCTCTGCAAGATACATACATGACCCAAGTTTGGCAGTAATCCATCAACCGGTTCTTGAGATAACGCGATCACGAGAACGGGATGTACATACAATGTACGTACGGACGGACGGACGGACAACCAGAAAACATAATGCCTCCGGCTACTTTGTAGCGGAGGCATAAAAAGTCAAGATGAACTGTTACCAGTGGGACCCTGTCTTACTCTACTGATACCATAGCAACTAGACTTCATACTTTGATTGCTTCTCTGGAATTTCAGGATCATCCTGTGGAACTCTCGACTCGGTACAAGGAGGTTGCCTCTTGCAAGGCCTGCTCCGACTGCTGCTACCTTCTCTGTATGTCTGAGAGAATGGATATACAGTATCTGACGTATTGCCTCCATGAAAGTCTTGAAATCTACCGGTACTGCTTGTACTTTGGATTGGAGATGAAAAGCTGGCTGAATGCGATACCCGACTGGAAGAACCTGGCCTACTTAAACAAGAAAAAAATGTACAAATTTAAGGTTGAAAGCACTTTACAGTAGGGAATTTGTTCAATAAAGCCGTTACTGAATATTTACTTTTGTCAGACAAGAAATCTTAAATTTGTTAAGGTACACAGTATCACTTTATCACATAATCCCTGCTGGGGTTTATATCATCATTATATCATTTCTTAGTATTACATTAGAGGCTCTTTATATTGTTTCTGTATCGCACTAGTCATGAAAAGGCTACATGCTGTTATCTGATTTTTTAAATTTTTTAATCACATATAGGCCTACTGTACTAACCTTTGCAAACATGGGAGGGTGTGGAGAAATGAGTTCAAGTCATCTTGAGCAACTCCATTGAACCTGAAGTTTCCCTTTCTGATCTGAGGAAAACAACCCTGTAACATATAACAGCAACACTGCCTGTAAACCTTGTATCATTTTCAAGTAAGTGGATCTATTTCATTCTGGCATATAATCTATTTTCTTGAGAATATACATCAAAGAGCTACAGTAACATCCCATAAGCTAAAGAAGTTTGGAGAATTAAAAAAAGCTAGAATAAGAACAATTTTGTACAAGAGATTTACAAACATTTCAAAAATAAATGGATCCAATACTTATTGCAATTTTATGAAAACCTGTAATATTAATAATAGTGGTAGTTTTACTGTAGTACTAGTAGTAGTATCCACTTTTAGCAGTAGAAATTGAAATATGGTATCGACATCAAGTTTTTAAAAAAATACCTGTTCGACAAATCTTTATACTTTTTCTCATACTATTAGGGGATCAGAGAACAACAGAGAATAGAATTTAAACATTGATTACAGTGCAGTGTCAAGAATGGTTGCACTGTGCACAGCAAAAATAGACATTTACCCACATGTAATGTACACAATGCAGAATAAACGAGATGAATGTGACTGCATCTCTGATACGACTCCCCCTACATGTATGTTCAATGATCAATGATCCTGTGAACTTTAGTATCTAGCCTCACGAACCAAAACTATTTCATTTCATCTTTTCATGCTCAGACGTACGTGTCTATGAACGTACCCAGTTTGGTCAACATTATTTAGTAATAAAATATTTTCTTATATTTTGTAACACTTAACGACCCTAGCTGTGATCTTTCATCTTTGACCTCGTACATGGACATATATACATGTACACCCAAAATCTAATCAGTTCATCCTTGAATACCATTACACACACCTAACTACCCTGAGGTCAATTACTTACTGCATATAAGCCAATATTTTTGTGTACATATTTTCGTGCGAGTTGTCAAATTCATGTAAAAGCCACAACCACTACATAATGATAATGTGAGGTCAAATTCACTAGTACCAGCGGAAGGAATCTTTTCACATGAAAAATGATACCAAGGTTGACAAATTTGGTATAGGGGTTTTCGTTTTAGGGACTTTACGGGCGCCGCACGGTGGCGACCTTCACTGGTGTTTCTGTTGGATTTACTTATAATTTCATCTTTTTGGGAAGGATTTTTGTTAATTACATTCAGCCATCATGTCGTTCCTAAATACAAGATTCGTCCTGGCTGGATTACTGGTGCTTTTGGTTTTCCTGAATGGATTTTGGACAACTTCTTCTATGGAAGCATTCCCTCAGCATAGAGTGGTGAAGTGTGACGTCATCAAAAATCTTTTTTTTAACAATTTCTCAATTTTTTTTAATTTTCCGAAAGAGCATCAAAAATAATGACCAAATGCCGAAAACCAATTGAATATGTTAAGTATTGGCCGAGATATGACCATCTGAATAAAAAGATTTCCTATAGGAGCTCAGTGTTATATTGCTCTGGTTCGTAATGTTATGAGCCAGAGCAATATACATGAGCTCCTATAGGAAATCTTTTTGTTCAGATGGTCATATCTCAGCCAAAACTTAACATATTCAATTGGCTTTCGATATTTGGGCATTATTTTTTGATGCCCTTTCGGAAAATGAAAAAAAAATTGAGAAATTCTAAAAACAGATTTTTATGATGTCACAGCTTCGGTACTCTATAGCAGCTTGATTTATAGTCGAAATGAGCTCCTTCGCCTACGGGACACTACCCCAACAGCACGACCACAAGGCTTTGATGGATTCCCCCGTGAAGCGAAACCGCGTAAGAGAGGTAAGCGAGGGGGACTGAGGGTACGCTCAAATATAAGAGGGGTACGAAACCAGCCCTACCTAGTATGATTATCAGCAATGTGAGATCCCTTGCTAACAAGATAGATGAACTAGAAACTCTTACAAGATATATGCATAAATAATATTGAATACAGAGAAACCTGTCTCATGGGATTTAGTGAAACTTGGCTAAATGACTCCATACTAGATAGTGCTCTACATATTCCTTATTTTGAATTGGTCAGAGGGGACAGAACGAGTGAGTCCGGGAAGCTGAGGGGAGGAGGTGTATGCATACATTATGTACACATAAACTCAAAATGGTGTCAAAATTGGACGGTGAACGATGTGATTTGTAAACCAGACATGAAGCTAATTTCAGTGGGACTAAGACCGTTTTATCTCCCCCGAGAGTTTCCCCAGATATTTGTAACAGTTTGTTACGTACATCCTCGGGCAGACTTAACCACTGCCAGTGAAATTCTAACTGAGAACACGCATCGTTTAGATCGAGGCAGCTGCCCCTGACGCCCCAATCTTCATCTTGGGCGACTTTAACCAGTTGTGGCTATAAAGATCAATGTTGATCAATGACCCTCCATGAAATTTAGAATAGGACACACATACCTGTATGGATGATGCCTTTGCTTTCAATGTAGAGTAGAACACCTCTTGGAACACTCCAAGTGTCAGGTCAGTCAGGTTTGGCATAGAACACACTGCTTCTGCGAGGTGATGTGATGAGGATGGTGTGGGACACTGGAGATGATGTAGCTTGAGAGTCTGGACCTGCATTCATTGTGAATATAGTTCAGAAGTTTACCTATACATGTATATATTTGATTAAATATTTTCTCATTGTCTTCTTACTTTTAACAGAAATTCTATTTATTAAATAGTTGTATTCATAATAACATTCACAACAAAATTGAATAGGTTTTATTTCAAATTCAAATTTGTCTATTAAAAAAGAGAAGACACGAAAGTTTATATGGAGAGGATGATTAGTAAGAGTGACTTTTTCAATAATACTATACAGTGTATGTATTCTTTATAGGGTTTCCAACTTGTTTGCATTGATAAGTCCTACTCCTAATAGCACTGAAATACCCAGAAATATGCATTTGCTATTAATTAATGTATGAAGGTATTCATAACTCTGGATTTCATGTGCACAAGACCCCTATGTCAGGAGGTTAGTTGCTATGGTTCAGTTGGGTAAATTCAAGCCTTTATCAAAATTGACTCTCAAAATACTATATGACATATTTTTTCCTATCAATCAAACTTGGAAAAGGTTGGATATAGATTATTGACCAAAACAATGTAAATCTTATACACACTTGAATTTCAACTGAATCAGCTTACATGTAGTTTGCTTTCATTTCATGTTTCATGACAATTCCAATTGACCAAGTGAATGGCTTTAAAAAAAGGGTGTTTGGGAAAGAAAACATATATATACGTGTGCACCATATAACTATTACTGCTGTTTCTGTCGATCAATGACCCTCCATAACATGTACATTAGGACACACATACCTGTATGGATGATGCCTTTGCTTTCAATGAAGAGATGAACTCCTCTTGCAACAACACTCCAAGTGTCAGGTTAGTCAGGTTTGGCATAGAACACACTGCTTCTACGAGTTGATGTGATGAGGCTAGTGTGGGACACTGGAGATAATTAAGCTCGAGTTTCTGGACCTGCATTCATTGTGAATATAGTTCAGAAGTTTACCTATACATGTATATATTTGATTAAATATTTTCTCATCGTCTTCTTTCTTTTAACAGAAATTCTATTTATTAAATAGTTGTATTCATAATAACATTCACAACAAAATTGAATAGGTTTTATTCCAAATTCAAATTTGTATATTAAAAAAAAGAAGACATGAAAGTTTCTATGGAGAGGATGATTAGTAAGAGTGACTTTATAAATAATACTATACAGTGTATGTATTTTTTATAGGGTTTCCAACTTGTTTGCATTGATAAGTCCTACTCCTAATAGCACTGAAATACCCAAAAATATGCATTTGCTATTAATTAATGTATAAAGGTATTCATAACTCTGGATTGCATGTGCACAAGACCCCTACGTCAGGAGGTTAGTTGCTATGGTTCAGTTGGGTAAATTCAAGCCTTCATCAAAATTGAATCTTAAAATACTATATGACATATTTTTTCTTATCAATCAACCTTGGAAAAGGTTGGATATAGATTATTGACCAAAACAATGTAAATCTTATACCCACTTGAATTTCAACTGAATCAGCTTACATGTAGTTTGCTTTCATTTCATGTTTCATGACAATTCCAATTGACCAAGTGAATGGCTTTAAAAAAAGGGTGTTTGGGAAAGAAAACATATATATACGTGTGCACCATATAACTATTACTGCTGTTTCTGTCGATCAATGACCCTCCATAACATGTACATTAGGACACACATACCTGTATGGATGATGCCTTTGCTTTCAATGAAGAGATGAACTCCTCTTGCAACAACACTCCAAGTGTCAGGTCAGTCAGGTTTGGCATAGAACACACTGCTTCTACGAGTTGATGTGATGAGGCTTGTGTGGGACACCGGAGATGATTAAGCTTGAGTTTCTGGACCTGCATTCATTGTGAATATAGTTCAGAAGTTTACCTATACATGTATATATTTAATTAAATATTTTCTCATCGTCTTCTTACTTTTAACAGAAATTCTATTTATTAAATAGTTGTATTCATAATAACATTCACAACAAAATTGAAAAGGTTTTATTCCAAATTCAAATTTTCATATTAAAAAAAAGAAGACATGAAAGTTTCTATGGAGAGGATGATTAGTAAGAGTGACTTTATAAATAATACTATACAGTGTATGTATTTTTTATAGGGTTTCCAACTTGTTTGCATTGATAAGTCCTACTCCTAATAGCACTGAAATACCCAGAAATATGCATTTGCTATTAATTAATGTATAAAGGTATTCATAACTCTGGATTTCATGTGCACAAGACCCCTATGTCAGGAGGTTAGTTGCTATGGTTCAGTTTGGTAAATTCAAGCCTTTATCAAAATTGACTCTCAAAATACTATATGACATATTTTTCCTATCAATCAAACTTGGAAAAGGTTGGATATAGATTATTGACCAAAACAATGTAAATCTTATACACACTTGAATTTCAACTGAATCAGCTTACATGTAGTTTGCTTTCATTTCATGTTTCATGACAATTCCAATTGACCAAGTGAATGGCTTTAAAAAAGGGTGTTTGGGAAAGAAAACATATATATACGTGTGCACCATATAACTATTACTGCTGTTTCTGTCGATCAATGACCCTCCATAAATTTACATTAGGACACACATACCTGTATGGATGATGCCTTTGCTTTCAATGTAGAGATGAACTCCTCTTGCATCAACACTCCAAGTGTCAGGTCAGTCAGGTTTGGCATAGAACACACTGCTTCTGCGAGGTGATGTGATGAGGCTGGTGTGGGACACCGGAGATGATTAAGCTTGAGTTTCTGGACCTGCATTCATTGTGAATATAGTTCAGAAGTTTACCTATACATGCATATATTTAATTAAATATTTTCTCATCGTCTTCTTACTTTTAACAGAAATTCTATTTATTAAATAGTTGTATTCATAATAACATTCACAACAAAATTGAATAGGTTTTATTTCAAATTCAAATTTGTCTATTAAAAAAAAGAAGACATGAAAGTTTCTATGGAGAGATGATTAGTAAGAGTGACTTTTTAATAATACTATACAGTGTATGTATTCTTTATAGGGTTTCCAACTTGTTTGCATTGATAAGTCCTACTCCTAATAGCACTGAAATACCCAGAAATATGCATTTGCTATTAATTAATGTATAAAGGTATTCATAACTCTGGATTTCATGTGCACAAGACCCTATGTCAGGAGGTTAGTTGCTATGGTTCAGTTGGGTAAATTCAAGCCTTTATCAAAATTGACTCTCAAAATACTATATGACATATTTTTTCCTATCAATCAAACTTGGAAAAGGTTGGATATTGATTATTGATCAAAACAATGTAAATCTTATACACACTTGAATTTCAACTGAATCAGCTTACATGTAGTTTGCTTTCATTTCATGTTTCATGACTATTCCAAATGACCAAGTAAATGGCTTTAAAGCCCAAGTCCACTCCAATTTTCAAAAATTATAACATGTTGTAAATAAATCAAAGGTTAAAACTGCCAAATATCACGGGCGTACTTCAATCAGGTGATTTCTAAGAGCGATTTTTGTTTCGGGTATTTCGAGCAAAACATTTATATTGCTGTACGGATGTGACGTATGCTCCTCACAACGGAAGTGCCAGCGGTATACATTCTGACAATAGGCTATTTTCGTAATGTAACCAAATTTAATGCATACGTCTTTGAGAAGTGCCTCTATACAAACTATTTCATTCACCTGATAAGAATAATAGTGTTTCATTATTCTTATCAGGTGAATGAAATAGTTTGTATCGAGCACTTCAAAACGTATGCATTAAATTTGTTACATCTGTGTTGTGAGGACCCTACGTCACAACCGACTCGCTCATTAACTTGTTTTTGCTCATTAAAAAAAAATATTAAAAATAAATCTGAGCACCATTTTCCAAAACCAAGTTATATTTGGGCTTTTTAGATTTTTGTCTATCTAATCAGCTCAACTTTTCAGTGGAGTGGACTTGTACTTTAAAAAAGGGTGTTTGGGAAAGAAAACATATATATATACGTGTGCACCATATAACTATTACTGCTGTTTCTGTCGATCAATGACCCTCCATGAAATTTACATTAGGACACACATACCTGTATGGATGATGCCTTTGCTTTCAATGTAGAGTAGAACTCCTCATCTGGATCCATTCCAAACAGTTCCAGGTCAGTCAGGTTTGGCATAGAACACACTGCTTCGGCGAGGTGATGTGATGAGGCTGGTGTGGGACACTGGAGATGATAAATCTTGAGTTTCTGGATCTGCATTCATTGTGAATATAGTTCAGAAGTTTACCTATACATGCATATATTTAATTAAATATTTTCTCATCATCTTCTTACTTTAACAGAAATTCTATTTATTAAATAGTTGTATTCATAATAACATTCACAACAAAATTGAAAAGGTTTTATTTCAAATAAATCTGAGCACCATTTTCCAAAACCAAGTTATATTTGGGCTTTTTAGATTTTTGTCTATCTAATCAGCTCAACTTTTCAGTGGAGTGGACTTGTACTTTAAAAAAGGGTGTTTGGGAAAGAAAACATATATATATATATATATATACGTGTGCACCATATAAGTTATTACTGCTGTTTCTGTTGATCAATGACCCTCCATGAAATTTACATTAGGACACACATACCTGTATGGATGATGCCTTTGCTTTCAATGTAGAGTAGAACTCCTCAAGGAACAACTCTCTAAGTGTCAGGTCAGTCAGGTTTGGCATAGAACACAGTGCTTCTGCGAGGTGATGTGATGAAGCTGGTGTGGCACACTCGAGTTGATCAATATTGAGTTTCTGGACCTGCATTCATTGTGAATATAGTTCAGAAGTTTACCTATACATGCATATATTTAATTAAATATTTTCTCATCGTCTTCTTACTTTTAACAGAAATTCTATTTATTAAATAGTTGTATTCATAATAACATTCACAACAAAATTGAATAGGTTTTATTTCAAATTCAAATTTGTCTATTAAAAAAAGACATGAAAGTTTCTATGGAGAGGATGATTAGTAAGAGTGACTTTTAAATAATACTATACAGTGTATGTATTCTTTATAGGGTTTCCAACTTGTTTGCATTGATAAGTCCTACTCCTAATAGCACTGAAATACCCAGAAATATGCATTTGCTATTAATTAATGTATAAAGGTATTCATAACTCTGGATTTCATGTGCACAAGACCCCTATGTCAGGAGGTTAGTTGCTATGGTTCAGTTTGGTAAATTCAAGCCTTTATCAAAATTGACTCTCAAAATACTATATGACATATTTTTTCCTATCCATCAAACTTGGAAAAGGTTGGATATAGATTATTGACCAAAACAATGTAAATCTTATACACACTTGAATTTCAACTAAATCAGCTTACATGTAGTTTGCTTTCATTTTATGTTTCATGACAATTCCAATTGACCAAGTAAATGGTTTAAAAAAGGGTGTTTGGGAAAGAAAACATATATATACGTGTGCACCATATACCTATTACTGCTGTTTCTGTCGATCAATGACCCTCCATGAAATTTACATTAGGACACACATACCTGTATGGATGATGCCTTTGCTTTCAATGTAGAGTAGAACTCCTCTTGGAACAACTGTCTAAGTGTCAGGTCAGTCAGGTTTGGCATAGAACACAGTGCTTCTGCGAGGTGATGTGATGAGGCTGGTGTGGGACACTGGAGTTATCAAGCATGAGAGTCTGGACCTGCATTCATTGTGAATATAGTTCAGAAGTTTACCTATACATGCATATATTTAATTTAATATTTTCTCATCGTCTTATTCATAATAACATTTACAACAAAATTGAATATGTTTTATTTTCAAATTCAAATTGTCTGTTAAAAAAAAAGAACACACTAAAGTTTCTATGGAGAGGATGATTAGTAAGTGGGATTTTTAAAATAATATTATATTTAATAAAGATATAGGTCGCCAGTTACTTTAAAGAGTCTTGGGCCGTTTTTTCAACAATAAAGTAAGGATTGCTTGTTTTTGTGACAATGACAATTCTTGAAAACCCTCATTCAAACTTCCAACAAGCTCTTTAATTTCCTCAAAAAATATCTGTAGAATTCTACAGAAAGACCATCACCCCCTGGCGACTTATTTATATTCATGGCTTTTAAAGCATGCCAACATTCCTCTTCGGATAGCAAACCTTCACAATTGTCTGCTTCTTCTTCGGACAGAGTTTTTATTTCCACACCGTCAAATAATTCCTTAAAAGTTTCATTTTCATCTTTATCACTATCTCCTTTTAACTGTAAACAATATTTTGTTGACTTTTCACCCTTCTCCATTCATTTTTCCCTCGAACGAACAAATGCACCTTTACATTTATTTGTGTACCATTTATCAATTTAATTTCGTAATTTCTTTTTCTGATCAACACTTTCTGAAGATGCATTGTATTCATGCATCATCTTGACATATTCTTTTATATTCATTTTCCAGATATTCTATATACCATTTCCTCTTTCTGTTACAATCAATAGCATATTTCACACTATATTCTCTTATTATTTTACACAATTCCTATGGTGGCCCAGAAGGAACATCGCGAATCGTGAAATCGCGAATAATTCACAACAAAATTCGTGATGAAATATGCGAGTCGTGAATTTTGTTGCGAATTTCGTCGTGAATGTTGTTCTTGCATTAGTGGTATTCTATTACATTTTTTTCCTGTTTCTCTCTCTCTCTTTCTCTTTGTATCTCTCACTTTTTATCCCCTCTATCTCTCTCTCATCTCCTTCCCTCGTCTTCTCCTCTATCTTTCTGACTCCTTCTCTCTCTCTCTCTGTTTCTCTCTCCTCTCTTTCTCTCTCTCTCTCTTACTTTATATCCCCTCTCTCTCTCTCTCTCTCATCTCCTTCCCTCTTTCTCTCGCTATCCTTCTCTCTCTCTCATCTCCTTTCCTCTCCTTTCCTCTTTCTCTATCTCTATCTTTCTGTCTCCTTCTCTCTCTCTCTCAGTTTCTCTCTATTTCTTTATTTCTCTCTCTCCTTTCTTTATCGCTCTCTCTCTCTCTATATATATTACATCTCCTTCCCTCTTTATCTCTATCTTTCTCTCCCTTTTATTCCTCTTTCATTCAATTCTTGTCTGTCAAAAAAATATAAAAAATCATCAAAAGGATTATTTAAGTGGTCTTCTTCTTCTCAATTCACGCCACAAAGTTCACTCTTGTTGTCCCAATCCAGAGTTGGATGCATTGCAATTGCAAATATTGCAATTATTTAAAAAGTGACAAAGACATACACAGAACTGCTCAAAGAAATCACCTGTTTGAGATGCCGGAGAAACAAGATGGTTCTATGTGTACAATACCAAGTCATTATGCATTGCCATGCAGGTCAATGGATATATGTACAGTGTACTACTCTGACAGAACAATTTTACTCAAATTGCAGCTTCCAGGTGTAATGTATACACCCACAGTGCTTTTAAGGGTGGTCCGTAATTCATTAATGTAAATGATTATTCAAATATCAGTTTCTTCCAAACATCCCAAATTCCTATAGCACCTGTAAACCTCCAATCCCTATCCCACACACTGCCATCCAGTGTTATATAACCAGTTGAATACAATGATTTTGTTGACGTTCATACAGATTGAAATACATGTACCTCCAATTTGAGATCCAACAAAATGAAGTCCTGGTTTAATATGTAAACTAACCCATTGTTTTACATCATTTTAATATCGATCAAAACCATACCCCCGGTTTTTCTAGTTGGGGGCACGGCCACCCAAAAGGGGCACCTCAAGGGGGCGGGTGGGTAGCATGAAATTAAGAAAGAGGGAGAGAGAGGGAGAGAGAGACAGAGAGAGGGGAGAGAAAGAGGGGGAGAGGGGGTGTGTGAGACAGGGTGCGAAGAGGCAAAGAGAGAGAGATAGGGAGATGAGGGAGGGAGAGAGAGAGTTAGAGAAAAGGAAAGAAGTTAGATAAGTAAAGGGAGAGATATGGAGAGAGGGCCTTTGGGGAAGTCAGAGAGTCACAGAGAGGGGGCAAGAAGGCAGAGAGGGCAAGAAGGCAGAGAGGGTGAAGGAAAGAGAGAGAGAGAGGGGGGTGTGGAGGAAATAAATATACATTCTACTTTAAACAAAATCAAGTGCAAGACCAATAGAGGGTGAATTCATGGTCTCATCAAAATAATAATCAAGTATTGGAATATCATTATGATAAGAGAAGATGGGGAGGCGAGGGAGAGCAAAAAGATAGAGAGAGAGAGAGAGACGGAGAGAGAGAAGGATGAAGGGGGTAGAAGAAAATTGTAAAAGAAGAATATGTCAAATGGTTCTTGAGATATCGTGTTAGAGAAAGTGGGACCAACGGACGGATGGACAGCCCCTCAACATAATGCCTCTGGCACCACCTTCAGTGGGCGGAGGCATAAAAATGATAATAAATCACAAATAATGATGATAATAATGATAATACTAAATGCTTAACTTTCAATGATATAATATTTTCTAGGATTAAGAAAAAATACATCTGACTTTCAGTAAATGCCAAAACATGTTATACTATCCTTAATCACAATTAAGTCGTAAGGATGATGCAAATTCCCTTTTTGCAAATGCTTCCTTCTTATTTCTTCTCATTGGATGTAGCCTAAAAAGAGATTTTGTATTTATCTAAAAAATCCAAAAACCTAATGTTTTCCTACATGTGCTTTCTTTTTTTTTTCATTCATAAAGCTCCACTTCTAGACATGATCATAAGATTCATTTTTTTTATTTTTTTTCCTCAGAACTTCCTTGAATGAAATCACAACCGCTGATCATGGGCTTAGTGAGAGTGAATGGTAGTAATATGCTCACGTAAATGCTATCCTGTCAGAGCTTAGAATGTTATTTTCTTTTTATATCCTCACAGTCTCCTCTTTGGTAAAGTTTTAAGACGAGGTTACTGCTTGGGAAACAAGGTTAAATCATATGCACGTAGGAATAGGCTGGTGTACATATACATTATCTTGTCATCAGATGAGGTACAGGAGCAGTTTTGTGAAACGAATATGCCTAGAACTATGATCGTACTTATCATGGATGTGTGTGACTGCCTCAAAAAAGGATACAGTACCAATTAAATTTTTAATATATCAAACTTGAACAACATCTTCCTCTATATAGCTGACGACGTCTATGACTAGTGATTGAACGATATTCATCGGCGAGTGGAGTGGTGCGGCTCTCGCACGTAGTTCGTGAAGCAAACGGAATCGGCAGGTAAGGCCAGGCTGCTGCTCTCGGCGGCTTGTGGAACATACGTGCGCTAGGTATCTGTATATAGAGCGACGTTACCAGCTAAGGAAAAGGCTAACCAAGACCTGCTCCTCAGTGACCACCAGATTCGGAAATTGGAAGATCTCACAATCCGCAGCATGGACGAAGATGGAGGATCTTTAGGGCCAAAGAAGGCGAAGGACAAGGGAAAAGGGAAGAAGAAACCATCGGGAGATCGCTGTATGGTAATGAACTGTGGGTCCACTTACCAGACAGCTACTGTTCACTCCATGCCTGGGCCAATCTACTTTACTGAGCACACGCACAATCTCACCAAATTCAACACACTCAAAAAAATACATGGTAAAAATATCGACTAATAGCGCATCGTTGGCATGTCACAATTCTGAAAAGGGGAATTGATATTCATACTATGAAATATTAGGGGAAGGTGAAGAATTGTACATAGAGTTATGAGTTATTGGACTTGTCAGCCTTTGAAACAAAATAAGCAGAAATTTGTATCTCTCTGCCCATGCTTTTCTATGGAATATCCGGGTAAGTGAATATACTCTTACCCGGTTGTGACGTCACAGATAGTGGACCAGTTCCGTGACTGATTTTCTAGGCAAAGAAGAGGAGGCTATTTTTTGACATTTCAATTGAGGATATCCAGTAGCCAGAAGATTTTTGTGATATGCTATGTAAATGAACAAATTATAAATAATATATGCTTGCCGTAGGTACCAAATAATGGACATTTATTGTCTTTGTATGTCTACTTTGAGAAATTTTCATTCATACATTCACCCTAATATAATTATTACAAGTATGTTTTTATGCAACCCCTGTATAAAACAAATCGATTCCGTCATCAATAACTAAGAAAATTAAAGTTTAAGAAATTTTCTGTACAGAGCAAATTGGAGAAGAGCTCACAAGATACATCACAGTGTTCCAAATATGTGTTCACTGATGACAAAATAAAAAATTAATAACTTTCGTAACTTTAATCAAATATTGCTCAAACTTTCACTAATTTGTTTCTCTTATTTTTCTGCCTTTATTAAAACCAACTTAATATCAGGGAAGACTTCCCCTTTAAGTATGTTGTGATCTTCCTACATGTTTCTTTTAGAGCATTCAAGTTGTATAAGCATACAACTGTTTTACATGGTGCTCCCTGCCAACCCTCTAGGTTTCCGTGGTTAGTATTCACACTTAAAGGCTTTTGTATATAACACTGCTGCCGCCTTAGAGAAAAGACCATTGATATATCCTTCTGTCAAAAGAATCATCATATATGAGACATTTAAAGGAATTTAAGAAAATTAAAATGTAGATTAGAAAAGGGAAGAGATGGTATTGGAATGAAATTAAATTAAACACTCACACATACTGTACATGTACACACTGTACATCACACTTGTGGTATAACTGCTCACCTTTGATTCTTTTCCTTTCCTCGCAAGTGTTGCAAAAAAACAATGATGGAATGCACTTGTAAGATAAACATACTTCAAGGATGGCATGGAGCATATTATCTCTGCCACATCAAGTGACATAGTAGGTCCACAATCTCTTATAATAGTGAAATTAACCTGGATAAAATGATAAAGTGGTTACTGATGTGGTACAGAATATAGACGTTCACTTGGATGTTAGGCATATAAATGTATAAAACTATAAGCTAAATGAGTGGTGGCCCTAGATGTACTGCTAGAACTACAGAGAATAAGAGGGAAAAGGAGATTATGACGTTACAGGCTGAAGAACTATTGCCACAACATTTCAAACCAAATTCTTATTTTTGCAACAGCTAGTAGAAATAACTCATTATAGTTTGCCAATTACTAAACAGAGAATCCTTGAATAAAATAAAGGAGAGTATATAGGTCGAGGAACAGGGTGCGAAAGAGATTACTTCCATTTGTTTTTCTCGCATGTTCACACCATCTAGTGACTCATACCTTAATCATTTATGTTCATTATGAATATGGTCACCAAATTACAAGGGTGGATAAGGAGTAAAAATTTCGGCTTGCAAGAAGAAAAGAAGTAAAATGTTGATACCCTCCTGAGCAAATATTCTCACCAAGGGAGGGTGAAGATGAACTGATCTACAGTAATCAAAGTCCTCCAATCAATCTCAAGTTATAAAGCTACACTGCCTATCACATGTATGTTAGTTGCAAATGCCCTAGTTGCAACTGCTTTCAAATTCAAACTGTGCTGCAATGATTCATATCAACAGCACCAATTTTAGACAGGGCCAAGGATATCAGATAGATTCCTTTGTTCATTGTTAAACATTTATAAACCATGAATTTGGATTTCAATTAGGCAAGAGATATTTTGGGAAAGGGAAGAAAATGTGCAAACTATTGGTGAAGTCCCCTTTCCCAAATTCTATCTTATCTACAAGGTACATGTAGATGCACTGTGCCATGCTAGTACATAGGTTGTATGGACGTCCTTGTCTATGCCTTGTACATTTGCGTTCTGAATTCTGTTTCTTAATCTTCTTGCTCCCAAATCACATTTGTTTTGCACGCAGTGCTTTATTCAATTTCTCAAATTTCGTATCCATATTCTTTACCATCCTAACGTGACTGTGCACAGACCTCTCCATTTTCAGAAATCCCTCCTGCATGACCGTCACATGCCATTTTGACTGTTTCTGGTCTGTTTTAATGCCTTTCTTTCCCTACATATTTCCACTATCCTATATACAGACTTCTACCAAATTACTATAGATCGTGCAAGAGTTGCTCTTTATCTTTGACATACAAGTTGCCCTTAAAATGCCTTCTTCATACTCTAAAATAGGAGTCCAAAATGGATATTCGCTAAAATTCTTCAAATGTTGACCAATGAAAAAGAAAAATTACCATTACTTTGTCATATTTATCAATTCCTTTCTGTCTGACATATTTACAGCATCTTTATCTTGCTGAATTTCACACACAAATGGTCACGCATGATATAGATAGCACCTTCTGAAGTTATGAAAATGATTGTGTTTGTGTGGCCATAGCTCCATTATGCCTGGCTTAATCAGTACCCTGTTTCGTATATATATATATCAAGATATTGCCTTTTCAGCAAAATAAAGTACACCCTACCATTGACCGACATTGCAAATATTGCTCCAAAATAACTTCTGTTCGATTTGCGAACT